>JAHWFO010017068.1:0-21271 GCA_023313115.1 Rhysida immarginata
ATCTGAGATCCGGATCTTGGGTCCGAGATCTGAGATCCGGATCTTGGATCCGAGATCCGAAATTCGGATCCTATATCAGGAAATTGTGTATATGCAAACTTTTTCTGAAAGCAGTTTATAAATGCTTTTATTAAGTGATAGCCTAGTCCTCTTAAGTCCTAATTAGTCTTAATACGCATCCAGCGAAAGGATCCGAAATCCGGATCCGATATCCGAGATCCGAAATCCGGATCCGAGATCCGAGATCCGAGATCCGGATCCGATATCCGAGATCCGAAATCCGGATCCGGATATTTCTAGATCCGAATCCGGATATTTTCAGATCCGGATCAGAGATCCGGATCCAACGGACATCACTAGTTCTAAGCCCTACTCTCTTTAACATCTTCGTTAATGACATTTTCCTGGATACTTCTCCTGTACTGGGGAAAAGTGTTTTTGCCGATGATGTGGCCTTTTGGTGCTCGCATAAGTCTATCCCAAATGTCAAAGCCCTGCTGCAGAGCACCTGTGACACCCTCTCACGATGGGGACGGAAAAACTGCATTAACTTCTCTCCAGATAAAACTGTGATTTTGTGTTTTGTTAAGTCGGGCCAGCCCCCTCCTATGTTAATCTTCCTGCAAAACAACTGTCTCCCGTTCAGGCACAGTCACCAGTTCTTGGGCTTCGTCATCGATGACAAGCTGAGCTGGCGGCCTCATATTAGATCCATGAAGAATAAACTGATTAAGAACCTGGCTCAAAGTAGAGATCATCTCCTTAACAGCTTTTTAAGCGAGAAATTTCCTGGATACCGACGTGTGTTCACAGACGCTACATTGTCACCCCCTAGCTTAATAGGCGGAATTGGTGTCTACTCATTTAATGCTTTATTAACTTCACAAAAAGTAGAACCTGCTGTCTCCTCCTTCCAGCTTAAGCTAACGTCTATTCATAAGGCCTTACTCACCATCTCCTCTCTTTCCTTAGGGCGCTTTCTAATCCTATCGGACTCCCATAGTGCCCTCAGTGCTATACAAGTAGCCCTAACGAAAGGGCGATGGTTCTACAGAAATTTGTTGGGATGCGTAATTAACCTCTTACTTCTTCTCGCCTCTGACGGTTATCTTATCAGTTTTACCTGGATCCCTGGCCACCACGGTTTCCACGGGAATGAACTGGCTGATCGGCTTGCCTTTTGGGCAAGAGTGGGGAGTAAGCCGGCGAGATTATTGCTTGTTGATGCCCTGATCCTCAATGGCGTCATCCGGAAATATCTATTAGTGCGATGGAATGATGTGTGGAATGCAGAAACGAAAGGAAGCCACTATAAGATCCTGTTTCCGAAAGTTGATAGTGTTCTCTCTTCTTCTCCCAGATGGCTTTCCTTCCTTCAAAAATCTACTTTATTTCGTCTCCGGAGTGGCCATCTCCCCTTAGGCCACTTCCGTCACAAACTTAAAATCTCTCCCTCTGATCTGTATAAGTGCGGCTCCCCGGAAACGGTCGAGCACGTTGTGTTGCACTGTCCTCTTTTTCGCCAACAGAGGGACTCCCTGCTGCATGCCCTGTTGGCTCGAAGCATCGATCCCTCCTTGCAAAATATGCTCCTTGCTTCCCCAATGTGCCAGAGAGATAAACATCTTGTTGTCAACCTCCTGTTTCTCTACCTACACGAGACGGGCCTCCTTGAAAGAACCCAGGGGCCGCTAGTGCCCGTACCCTGATTGTTTTTACCTCCTCATAGTGGGTTGTCCTTGTATACTAAATCAGCTAGTCTCCTCCTGAAAGAGACGAAGGCTGTGAAGAAGAAGACACCAGTTACATTATTTATATAACCTTCTAAATTATTTTAATATATTTAATGAAACTTTTATAAATTTATTAATTTAATGTGTAAATAATTATAGTAATTTCATTTTAATGAGCGAGTATAACTTTTATTTCATCAGCGGCAGCCATGGTTCTATCAACGAAATGCTGACCAATAGCGTGATAGAGCATTCTATGACATCACAACACCTTGGAGTAGAGTAGGCTAGAAGGCATCTCCGACTATCGCCGACAATAATTTCAACATGTGAATTTCATAATAATTTATGAATGAAAATGTATGTGACTGGTTAATTATTGTTCTGTAGGGTTAGAATAATAATTTCACTGTTAGAAAACGATTGAACAAAGGCTGGATAATTTAAAGCCATGAACTCAAATCGACCGTGTTTTTATTGGATAATTTTTGCCGATCTACGATCGATTTACCTTTTCAAAAAGTATAAAATATAATAGAAGTTTCTTATAAAAAGATAGGAAGCAAATATAAAATATGTATTGACTATTGATCACACATAGGTGTATTGTAACGTGCCGGAATGAAAGCTAATTCCGACTCGTTCAGCCAAACTCCGCGGAAAAAGGTAAGTCGAGATAGTTAAGAAGAAATAATAAAAGTTGAAAAACTACTTATTAAAGAAATTACGAAGTGAGTTTGATGATAAATTAAAAATTAACCTTTAGATCTAAAAGTTTCTAGATCCCTACTTAAATCCCCAATTCTTTTAATAGATTGGATTATAATTTATTTTTTAATTAGATTTTATTTAAAAATATAATTAATCCTTTGTTATTAATGAAAATTTTATCTTTCTTAAGATAAATAGTTTTAAGGGAAAAAATTTAAAGACAAAAACCTAAATCCAAATGAACAAAATTTTCCTTTATTACAATAAAGATTGAGAAAGGAAGTAAGGAAAACAAAAAGATCACTATAATGGTACAGCCGAAACGAAAGTAGATTTGAATGATGATCCTAGAAAGGGGCGCAAGTAGACACAGGAGAAGACTAGAACAGAACTGGAGAATTCCGGTTGATTCGAAGAAAAAGTGTAAGACACTCCGGGAATACTGCGTCTGTAGCGTACGGATGGAAGGCTGTAAAGGGTCAAGGCGCCATTTGGAAATAATTTAAATAAAAAAAAATAGAATTTTTGATTGTAATCACACAAGCAGAACTTGAAATACGGATATAATCTCAGACCAGCAGTAAGATGGTCCTAAGAAGAAATAAACAAAAAAATATTCAAATATAAAAAAAGAATGAACGACTACTCACCACAAAAGATACAAATAAAACGATAAACGGGAGACCGACAAAGGAGGGGAAACATAAAAAAGGAATACTCACAACATGAAAAAAAAAGGATAATTAATAAACAAAGACAACGAGGAGGGAAGGAACGCAGTCATCCTAGGGAGAGAAGGTGAAGGCACGATGAGGTGAGCAACGCTAAAAAAAAAAAGAACAAAGAAAAAAAAACTGATTAATTAAACAATAGGCATTTCAAAAAAAAGAATAAATATACAGGCGATTAAAAAGGTATGAAGAGAGTCCTCGGTAGGAAGTCCGCACAGAGGTAAACATGATTAAGAATGACCAACTTGTTGTCTGGTTCTGGTTCGGAAAACGGAGCCTTCAATTTACGATAAGAGACGACGTCCTGTGAAGACTGGTAGGTCCGTAAGAGGAAAACGAACGCTGACTGACGATATGCAAGCTGCTGTAGAAAGACGGTAGGAAACATCCATGAACTCCATTTAGAAAGTTAGAATCGGAGGAGCTGGAAAAATTGATGTACTTCCAATGAAATGTCCTAACGGTAAAGGTGAAGGAAGCACCGAATGCAGAGGCTCGACCCAGCGACAACCAACGGGTTGGATCCTAAGGTGCATAGTGAACGTAGCAAACGACTGAGTCAGGTAAGCGTTGAACTCGAATCATCGTCAGTTAAAGTGAGCTCCAAAGTGCAAGGAACCTCAACGGCGGCTAAGTGGATTCATCTTCTAATAAAGCTGAGCTGATTCTGCCATGACGAAAGCTCAGTTAATTCTGCCTCGACGGAGGCCAATCTGCATCTGCATCACGAAAGCTCAGTTGGTTCTGCCTCGACGGAGGTCAAGCTGCTTCTGCTCCGTTGACTTTGCCTCGACAGAGACCAAGCTGCTTCTGCTCAGTTGACTTTGTCTCGATGGAGCCCAAGCTGCTTCTGCTCAGTTGACTTTGCCTCGACGGAGCCCCAGCTGCTTCTGCTCAGTTGACTATGCCTCGACGGAGACCAAGCTGCTTCTGCCTAATTGAAACCTAATCATTCCCCAAGAAAAAAATTTCAAAGCACGCGAAAGCGAAACGCTGGCGCATGCTAACAGTCAAAAAGACACGCGGACAAAACCGAAGGCACGGACACATGAAAAGAAAAAAATTTAAGCCTGAAATAACCTTACAACAATATGGATAGAAAGTAAAAAGTTAAGTAACAATAGAACAATAAGAAGAAAATATTTTCTAGATGCAAGGAAAATTCGTAGCTAATATTTGAAACAATGAATTAGACAAAAGATAAATTTCCTAAAATCCTTCAAAAAAAAATTATTTAAAATTCGTTTTATAGCTTATAAGAAAAAGATTAAGAAAACCTAAATGGGTCGATTAAGAATTATAAAAATTATATTTACCTTTTTCTTTTTTTTTTTTATTTTAAATAAAAATTACAGAGATAAAGGTCAAAAACTCTCAGTATAAGATAAGCCTATCATAGAGCGTCTACGGGAATTTTTGCTTCTAAAGCCTCAGTCAATTCTACAGTTCCGAATACATGGAATTAACTTTTATGGACTTATTGCATGAGAATTCCTATTATTTGTTTATAAAATATAGAATAATGTAACCTGGCCAGGTTGAGTCAGGACTAATGAAAGACCTGGAGAAAAAAAAAACAAAGATCAACGAGGAAGACCATGATAGCCATAATTTCAATTTAAAACTTAACGTTATGGAAAACGTCATGTGAACCCTTTTAAATTATTTTTAACGAGGAGGGGGCCACCGTAACCTCCTCGGAGGATTAGAGAACTGCTCACGTATGTTGGCTTTCTGACGGCAAAAGGACCAAAACGAGCTTTGACGAGAAAAGAAAGAATTAGGCATTATAAAAATGATCATAGCTTTAAAGCGCCGAATAAAAAAGAATAATTAATCAAGCGATTTTTAAATCATAAGGCTCTGTCAAAAAAAAAATCAATTTATATACTAACTTAGTTAGGTCGAGAAGAAAAGGAGTAAGATCAAGAGGACCCCAGAACACTATCCACAAACGGGAAGTAAGGTAAAAATGGGAAAAAAATTTTTCCCTATAACGGGACTAAAAATGCACGTTATAGTATATACATGTATTGACTATCGACCAAAAATCATTACGGTACTTATTGACGATACTCATTTCAGTTGGGGAGGGTGATTAATATATATATTAAAAAAAAAACAAAAAAAAAAAAAAAAACGAACATTTCGACTCTATTTTTGTATAAATTTTGTATAAAATAAGTACAATTGTCTCGTACGATAAATGGAGTTGAATATCTTTCTTGTATTAATAAAGTTAGCCCTTCCTCCCATCAATAAATAAAAAAATAAAAAAACTGCTCCCGATTTCACAGTTGTAGACGAGTTTTCTTTTTTTTAATAGCGGAATAATTTTCGGTCGATAGCCAATACAATCCATCTATATTATGTCTATTTTCTCTTATATTTGCTTCCTATCTTTTTATAGGAAACTTCTATTATATTTTATACTTTTTGAAAAGGTAAATCGATCGTAGATCGGCAAAAATTATCCGATAAAAACACGGTCGATTTGAGTTCATGGCTTTAAACTATCCAGCCTTTGTTCGATCGTTTTCTAACAGTGAAATTAATATTCTAACCCTGCAGAACAATAATTTGTGCCCTGATTGTGTGGGAGGGGGTGGTTCCAGAAGGTACCGCCAACCACAATGACCGCCCACGCGTGACAGGAGCGGGTTTTTTGGACTTGCGTGGGGAGATGTCAACTACTAATCAAGGAGGAGGCAAGTGTAAATGAAAGAATAACTCTTTTATTCCCATAAATAGTTAATTAGAATATAGCCACAATATATATATATATCAAATTCTATAATAACTTTGCGACTAATAACATGCAGATGATTTAAGGCTTAGGAACAGATTAACATACTGACAGCTGACACAAGCTGTACCACATCCTTGCACCATTACCACAGCAGAGGATTTCCAGAGCACGTCATGCTCTCCTTTACAAAAACTTCCGCATAGGTGCCTTTGCCAGCACACCTAAGGCCAGGAAACTGGGAGAGAGTAGTAACCCCTAATGTGTCACAACACGACGCTTATTTTGACCAATCATTATCAACACCACCTCTACTTGTTAATGCTTGTGCAGAAACTAACATTTACTGCGACCGGCAGCATGTGAAATTGGAACCCTTGCTTAATGCCACAAACATAATTTGGTTAAGCTATGAACCCATGTGCTTAGCTAGGTGACCGTTTACAACTATACTAACGCATAACATATTCTGATAACTTAATTAACTTGACAATTAAATGTTCAAAAATCACTACTCTTGCTGGATCCACAGGGTAGAGATTATCTCTCCTGGTCAAATGGATCTAAAACGTGCAATCACTAACGCACTAAAAATTCCCGCTGTACATATTTTTTCAAAGTTAAAAATTAAAATGGCTCTTGATATTTCCATGCGGAGACATTATCAATTCCTATATGACATAGGGTGAAAAATTCCTCTACACTTTGTTTGGCGTAAATGGCAAACGTTTTCACACCTATTTGGGCAGTATTGGACAACTAAAGTAATTAGAACGTTCTCACCAGCACGCTGATCTTCTCAACTTAGTAGCGGCAAACAAAAGAGCATTCCATACATTTATGCCCATCAGGCGGCTGGAAGCGCATCTATTTTAGCTGTCATCTGCTCATGAAAGACGGCTTGTAACCTCAGATACATTGATCAATCGTACAGTTTCAGTCTAATTATGCATAGACCTCGAAATCGAACATAAATAAAGTCATGTCACTGCAACGGAGGGGGGCAGACCATATGCTACGACGACGAAAAGCTTCACTGCCACACACGCGCAGTTCCAACGCGTGGCGCTCTTTTAACAAAGGAAAACGTCCGCAACCGCTGTTGACGGGCGAGTTCTCCGAAACAAAAACAATCAACCACAAGGTTTTTTACCGAATGTAACTCGATGATTGTTTCCACCATCGGATAACAATCGTGAAATAAAACACAGGAAGATTTATAACAACAAAATATACAACGACACTTTATTTAATAAAATAACACGTATTATTGGCTCCACACACTCTTACAACACACGAAACAACAACAACATCCTCACACACTCCACTCTGCAATTCACATCACTCCCACACACTTCACAACGATACATCTCACAACACTGAGAATTCATAAGCACAAACAACACAGAAAATAAAAATACATCAGATATGAATAAGTTGCTTAAAAAAAAAATAAAACACACTGGCACCAGTCACATACATTTACATTCATAAATTATTATGAAATTCACGTATTGAAATTATTGTCGGCGATAGTCAGAGATGCCTTCTAGCCTACTCTACTCCAAGGTGTTGTGATGTGATAGAATGCTCTATCGCGCTATTGGTTGGCATTTTGATGATAGAACCATGGCCGCCGCTGAAGAAATAAAGGTTATACTTGCTCATTAAAATGAAATTACTATAATTATTTACACATTTGATTAATAAATTTATAAAAGTTTCATTAAATATATTAAAATAATTTAGAAGGTTATATAAATAATGTAACTGGTATCTAAATTACTATTTAAGATACTGTGGGACGCTAAAACGAAATAGTTCGATCTTTTTTTTTTTTTTTTGTTCTATCCAAAATTACCGAAAATGAGTTTTTCAGAAAAAAAAATTTTTTTCAGGACGCACTCACTCTTGGCCGCACTACCGAAATTTTCGATTTTTTTGGGTTTAGAGTCGCGGCCTATATTCGAAAAAATACGGTAGTTGAAGCCTGGTATGGTTATCATTATAATTGTTCTTCATTATAACTAACAGCAAATACGGGGCTCCAAATACCCAATATGGCGGACGGCCATTCCATATGGCTGACCGAACTAAAAAAAATCCAACCTCTCTAACAGCTTCTTCGGGAGAGGAACAAGGAATTTTAGATGGAAAAAAACAATAATGCGTCACAAACAGTGTAGAAAGCTGATGAAGTCAGCTTTTCAGAAATACAGAATCTTCAGCAAAACAATACAACAATACTTGAACACTGTCGCTCTTTACACAACGACAGAGATCAAGCAAGTTAAGTGGCTGTTAATTGAATAATATGAAATAATCTCATAAAAGTATTATTACAACAACATTTTTCTTGTTACACTTTAGCCCACTTATTAAAACTCTCTTACTATGAAATCCCGTTTAGTACGAAATTATTCTCTGGCCCGACCCCGTCGATGTAATTTACATGTAAAATTGACCCGATAATACGAACATTTTTTATGAAAATACGGTTATTACGAAAAATTGTTGGCAATTTTTTTGTCTAAAACAAGGTTTTTAAAATAAAATAAGAGTTTTTTTCGCGAAAATAAGGTGTCAAAATCGTAATCTCAGATTTGGAAAAATAAATTGGTCTCCCCCCCCCTCCCAATAGAAGAGCGGCCATTGAAAACCTCTCCGTTTCAAGCCTAAGTACAAGATCAGCAATTTTCCATAATAAACATGTAAAAATAGTCACATCCTTTATTTTTAAACAAATATTTTTAATATTATAGTTCAAAATTGTTTATTATCGTAAGAAATTACGTAGAAATTAACTTTTTTAAGAACTTCCACTGCCATTGCTATCCCAGAAGCCATTGCCAACTATGGCGTCGGGCCCTGGATAACAACGTGATCAGACATAAACGTAAAGAGATCATTTGAATTTCATACTGTGAAACTCTTTACAAAAGCCACAAATACGGATAATTTGCTTTTATAAGTTAAGCAATTTACGGTGATAATTTTTTGACTTAATAAATGGTAGAAATTTTGATAGGCGAGGTCAGAAAAACTAACATCGATGTTTAATCAGCAACCAAAAGTCGTAATTGTTAAACTGCAAAACATCAACTTTTTGTAATTTCTAAGTCCATATATTATTTGGAAATAATAAATGTCATATTATATAGGGTGTAAATGGACGACGTTTCACAAATTTAAGGATATGTAGAGGATGAAACTCTGAGCAAAAAAGTCTAGTCGTGTTTTTCGATCTGTGGCTACGTTAAAAAGTTATAGCGCTAAGTTAAAAATTGCTCAGCGTCTGTACCAAAATAGATTTCCGGAAGTGACGTTACATACATTCTAATAAATCGATACTTACGGCTACTCCATTTCAGCCATGCATTCTAATAAATCTAATCGAGGCCCGCAAATAAAAAATTTTCCAAAGAAATTGAGCATGCAAACGTGCAACTTTTTTTTCTTTTTTGTGTATTTTCTTAAAGAATGCGCATACTGCATTGAATGAATTAAGATCGTTTTTGATGAATTAAGATGACGCTTTGGATGAATTGCTAAATTACTTTTATAAATGGAACGATTATGTAAGCAAAAAATTAATTGTTAAGAGTAAGCAAACTATGATAAGAGATTATTTTGTTAACGATAACCATGATAACACAGAATAACAATAAAAGATAAATTGTCTATTTTTTGTCTTTCTCTGATATTACGAAAAGATTTTTGGTTCCGTAGGATTTCGTATTAAACGGGTTAGAGTGTATATCGTAAACAAAAACTCCTACAATATAAACACAACCACAACGACGAACAAACGAAACATATTCAGCATACAACACCAAAAATTCTACCCCTCCATGCACACACCAACGTACTTAATCACCACTCCAATTCAACTCACGCTCAAATACACGATCATGACATATCAACGTTTTTTGTTTTTTTTAAACAAAACCATTCACTCACACCACAACAATTCATAAACAGCACACCCACCACCCACGTATAATCATATATACACAATATTAATTTCCCCTCCGCCAGGCACAGCGCATTAAACTGGCGGAGGGGAAATTATGATTCCATATGATTCACATATCCCCGACAAAAGATCAACATAAACCCTCAATGGTTTATGATTCCAAACAAATACATTGTAGAAATTTTAGAGTGTAGGACAATAATTTCAATTCAATCTAGTCTGATTGCATGTCCTATACCATTTAAAATTTCTGGACACAGTTTAGACACAGCGTCTTAAGTCCCACTTTTGTGGGTGCTAGATGGATTGACTTTCCAGCCAATAGAAGACGTATATGATGGAATCGATTATCTTTCGCAAAATATACCCGATATTGAAGGCCTCCAAGATTTACTCGATTATTTCAGTAGCACTTATGTGCAAGGCACTTATCGCCGGATCCAGCCTCCAGCTCGCCCTGACGGCACAATTCCCCCGTTGGTTAGATTGATTCCGTCGCAGCTATGGCATGTCCACCAAGCCACTCTCGACGACGGGAACCTCACCAATAATTTGTGAGTTAGAATTTTTCTTTAAACAATTTGGTGGGGCATGAACACACAACCATTTGGAAAGCCATTGAAAGTATCCGCAAAGATCAAAGTTTGGTAGAAACTTCTTTTGACAAGGAATCTCGCGGAGAACCTCCACAAAAGCGAATTAAACGTACCACGAAGGAGCATCAGTAGCGACTTAAGACCCTGTGCCTAGACTATGTGCAAAAGAAGATGATGTTGCCAGAATTTTTAAATGCTATAGGACATGCAATCAGACTATATTGAATTGAAATTATTGTCCTATACTCTAAGAGATCATGTTAGATCAAGATGATGCGGCTATCGTTGAGAAAATGGTTCAAAGTTTTGAAAAAGATAGCGAACCACCTTTTCTTTTGTATAAATAATACAAACATTTGGTAATGATATTTTATGCATGGATGGGACCAACAACTATATTTTGAGTTACTTATACCGGGTAGTCATAATTTTGGATGAGGATCGAGAAGGGTTTCCTTGTTGTTTCATATTCTCTAATAGGAGTGATGAAGGTGCACTTATTACTTCATTTAAAGCATTCAAAAACTAAGTGAACATAAAGCCTTGCCTTTTATGTCAGATTGTGCAGAGGCTTACTATAATGCATGACTTAAGGTTTTTGGATCAGTGGAATTTCAAAGCTACTGTTCTTGGCACATACACAAACGCTAGAAGAAAAACTGTCACAAGACCGTATTTGTCCACAACTGAATCAATGGCTAATACTCATGAAATGTTGTGTACACTGCTGACAGAGCTGGACAAGCAAACTTTTCCAGTACTGTTGCAAGGCTCTATCAATGAAATAACTGACCCATAAACGAAAGCTTTCGGTGAATACTTTGTTAGGGAGTGTGATACACATCCTAAAAAGTGGGCTTACTGTTATAGAAAATGGTGCGATATAAATACCAACATGACTCTGAAGAGTATGCATCGTGTAATTAAATATATTTACCTGGAAGGAAAGAAAGTCAAACGAGTGGACAAAACTGTACGTTGTTTAATGTATTTTTTTAAAAGATAAGTGTCGTGATTGCGTAGTAACTTTCCATAGAGGCAAGCTCTCTTATAAATTATCTGTTTTATGACAGAGACACAAAAATGCCGAAGCCTATTTTTTGACAATATGTTGAATGTTAATGCAACTGGATCTGTTGATTCCTACCAAGTTGTATTCACCACAGTAGCTGGAGTTCTTTATGATATTATGCACTGGTCTGAATGCCATTCTACATGTCCATTAATGTGTGATCTGTGTAACAGTTGTCTGCATAATTATAGATATACTTGTCTCGATATAAGTGTGAGATGGAACATGTGCAAACATATACACTTAGTATACCAAAAAAAACTGCAGTCACTTGAATGTGCCTCAAGCAACAACAAAATGAGTTCGGGGATCCCTGCAGATGATGTTATCGTGAACTCTGCAGACCAAAATTTAGTAATAGAAGAGCAGCAGGATCAGAGTGAAAACATTAACATCCACATACGAATGAGAATTTTAATGGAAAAGTGTCAGATTTAGATGTACCATATATATTCTAATAAACGCGTAGTCTCCAATTGTCACCGGTCTTTAATTAACACCGGGTTTCGAAATAAACATTGCTAAATAAACGCCGGTCTCTAATAAACGCCGGGGACTCTACTATACGCAGCTGTTCACGTGAGCTGCTTTCAGGGTTCTCGTATACATGGGCTAGAGGGGATTCCCAGAACACTGCTTTGAGTTTCGATATCATGCACTCTGCTATTCAGCCCTTAGTTCTCAAGGTATCTTGTTCGTAATGACTGTTTAATGTACACTACCTTAATCTATTTAAAAAAAAAAAGACATGCCTCCAAAGCAGTCATATGATGTGGCGTTTAAAATAAATGCCGATCTCTAATAAACGCTGGTCTTTAATAAACGCCCGGTTAGTGATTCAGTTGAAAAAATAGACGCCAGGGGCTACTATTAGAAGATATACGGTATTCAAAGCAAAATGCATTGCTTTTATTAATGAAATTAAAGATGGAGTATTGCAGGCAAGAGTTTATGCTGCTAGTGCAATTCATAGATCTTTGCTTCCTGAACTAGCTCAAGTAAGATTAATTGCTAACCGAAAACTATCTGCTCGTCGGGTGTCATTTTCATCTGCAGAAAATACTTCAGAGCCACATAATAAAATACGTAAAGCCCAGCGTGCGTTTTATTCAGCAAAAAAGGCTAAAAAATCAGAGAAAATAGTTTCAATGCAGAAGAGAGAGAAACTTGCTCGTTCTCTAGTTACGTTAAGTAGAGAAGATGGGGGATAGGGAGGAAAAGAAAACAATTTCAGTATTCCGGGTAAAAGTCTTTGTGGGATTTATTAAAGAAAATGCAAATGCTCTTCACTTTTCACAATTTGCTAAGCTAATTTTATTGATCATGCATATAATTACGTATGCCTTGTAATTAAGATAATTGTTTGTCCAAAAATATAATTTCCTGTTACGGTAAAATAATGTAATATAATTTCTAATTTATAATGTAATTTGTTCACATGGCATTAAAAATTACTTCTACAGCACTTTTGAGAAAAATTAATGTAATTTAAATAGCATGTTTTACTCGAGATAGTATTTATATTTTATTGGTTGACACAAGATTGGTGGCCTATGTTTTCGTTTCCGGAACTCAAAATTTTCTTTCCTTCACTGTAATCAACTTACAAACAATTACAAACTTGAAGGTATGTTGAAATTTTGAAATCAAAATAATCTACATGTAACGAGCAACTTGCAGTATCGAAAATATTGAGTATTTCTAAGAGCATTGAGTCTTTTAGCCGACCATTCACTAAGAGTGGTGACCTATATGTATATTCGTTTCCCCAACTCAAAAATAATAATAATAAATAGAGGCCCATTTAAAAACATGAATCATAAAGATATTTTGAAAATACAGTATCTGTATGCACCCATTTTGTGACTTTTGTGCAGCTAATCCCTCCAAAACAGCAAACAGCCAAATGATATTTTTATATTGATAGAGTGTCTTTTAAACAGTCCTTTGACTTTTTTTTTTTTTTTTTTTTTTTTTTACTATTGGTTAAGATTTTTTTAGAGATATTGATTATATTTTTCTAAAAATGAGAAATGGCTCTAGTATTCATACAAGCTAATAAGAGTCAATAAATGAAACGTTTTACTACGTAGTTCTTTCCTTGAATAATGAGTCGAATACTTTTTGAAGATGAGCCGTATTTTGAAGTTATTAATTTACGCCTCCCCTCCAACAGAAAAACAAATTATTCGTTTTTTTTCCATGACATAGTTGAATATCTGTACGAATTTCAGGTTAATTTTTACTATCCGCACAATCGCACGACGACTGATTTTGTGGGGTTTTTTTTGGCAATGTGTCTTGTTTGTGGATTCCGACGTTAGAGGGCGTGTTTTGGCTGTCTCTTCTAGAGTCCCTGTAAGTAAAACAAGTAATGACACGCCGCCATTTTGGGTGTATATGGCAGCCATGTATAATGTTATCCTATGGGAAAAACTGCAAGTTTGATTGAATTTTTGTAATTACGAGGGAAAATAATTCTGTTTCTAAAGATGTATGGAAATTCATTACCAAATGAAAATTGTTAAAAAATATTTTATTTAAGTGTGAGATGGATTTCCTCCGAAAAATTCCATGAGAAAAACTGCTCTTTTTTGAACATCACTTAGCTCAGTTACATAATTAATAATTCCATACAAATGCTTAGGCTGTATTTTTTTAATTTCTGAAAGCAATAGCTATTACTTGTTAAATTGTTAAATTTGCACTTCTGTTAAATATTTTCTTCTTATTCGATTTTGGCTGTCTAGAGAGCACGTAATTTAAAACTGTGTTAATTGAAATTTGAAGGGGAAGAATCTGTAAATACCTAATTAAATTTGAAACTGGAATTGTTAGTTCCAGAGTATGGATGAAAATGATGAAAGGATGATAATGAAAAGGGAAAAACAAAAACATCCTTGCCCTCGGCTGGATTCGAACCCACGCCTTAATGCTCTTGGCCATCAAGCCGGCTTGTTAAATATTTTATTACAAATTTATTTTAAAAATTCAATTCAACTAAAAATAAGAACTTGTAAAGTGATAAATGATGTGAGAAATCTGATATTTTTAATATCAGTTTTTACCGTTTTAAGATCATAAAAATTCATTCTTTACGACGTTCGTGAATACCTGTAAATAATGAGAGCATCCATTTTGTGGGTTGTCACGTGATTTGATAAACGGCTTTAATTGGCTGAATTCGCTTTCCATAGGAAAGAATGGAGTGTCACTCGTTTTACTTATAGGGACTCTAGTCTCTTTCCGTCGTGTGCTAGCTGTTGCCATAGCAACAACACAATTGGCATGTCGCGGTCGTTTCGAACTATCTGTGGATTTCAGATTTTCTTTTTTCTGCTTTCTGGATAATTAGCCATTGTCTTAAAGGTAAGCCAGCATTTTTTTAGTGTTTTGGTGTTGGGTTAGGTTAACTGAAGTTGGGTTAACTTAGGTTTAACCATAAAATGAGTTCCCGTAACTTTCTGGCAGCCATTTCTGTGACCACTAAAACTACGGATCATTAGCCTTCTGTTACCGGCCGAGGGGAAACCAACTGCCCCCTGTAACCAAATAGGTTGGGGTATATATCAATTATTTACCCCTGGAGGGGGATGCTGTAGACAGAACGCCGAAGGCGTTCGAGTAACGGATAACAGTGACCAATGAGCCTCATTGAATGAGGCCCGCAGGGCCGACGTGAGGCGCGAGGCTCCGAGAGTAGTAAAAGTTAAAATTTAAAGGTAGTTAAGTTTTTATGCCCACAGTGATTTACCGCTCACATTGATTTACCACCCACAGTGATTTACTGCCAAAAGTGATTTATCTCCCACAGGCAGTAGAAAGGGAGTTAAAAGTTTCCTAGGATAAGCTCACTCTCAACAGATGGCAGATCGTCTCACAGTCGCTATCAGTTTGCAGATTCAGTCGTCGCGCGATTGTACGCATAGTAAAAATTTACCGAATTTCGAATTTACCATTCCACCATTTCAATTTATTTGAGATAATATTTGAGCATTCAAAATCATTAGGTTAGGTTAAGAAAAATTTTAAAAATAATTTATAATAACAATATTAATTTCATATAAAAATACTTTGGAAAACTGAAAAATTAGGGTTTTTTTGGGTTTTTTTTTTTTTTTTAATTTTTGGGTTGTTTTTTTTTTTTAAATTTTTTTTAAATTTTACTTTTTTAAAACTGTCAGATATCATCGTAATAATAAATAAATTGACCATTAAGTCTTCTTCATGTTAATATCCATGGTCTATGATGTCATCATTCAGTATAAAAAGATTAATAACTATAAATAAAGAGGGGGAGAAGGGGGCCAAAAAGGAAAAAATGTTCCCGTCAGGTCGGCCCCATCTCGAATCCTCAAAAAGAAAGCCAAGAAAGGTAAAGAAATTGAACCAAGGACAAAAAATAATATTAAAATTAATTAATAGAAAAAACTTTAATAAAAAAACTTTTATCCAGCCTTTGAGTCTAGGTCGAAATTGAGAAATAGAAGTTGATAAAGCAATTGTTGGGGGAAGAGCTCTCCATAAATGCGAGCCTGTATAGTCAGGTAATTTCCTACAGTATTCTCTTGTTACCAGAGGTATTCTATTTAAATGTTTATATCTTGTTTCATACTAGAATACTGGGTAATTAATTGAACGATGGTAAATCAAAGATTTAGTGAATGAAATTTTAGATTTATATAGATAAATCAGTAATTGATTCATATATAATTCAAAGATTGATAGAATATTGTGTTTTTTCATTTCAATTAGAAGAAGTTTTAGTTGAAGAAACGTGAAAAATCATTTTCAGTACTCTAAACTGTAGTCTTTGAATTGACATTATGTCCATGACATTTCCCCGTCCCCAGAAAATTATTCCATAATATAACAGAGAATGAAGAAGCGAGAAGTATAGTTGAATAAGAATTTTCCTAGGAAAGAAGGGGACCGTATAAATATAATAAGAAGTTTTGGAAAAAAATTTTTTTAGGACTGTAAGATGAGGTTCCCAAGATAAATTACTAGAAATAGTAATTCCCAGATATTTGAAGGTTAAGACTCTTTGAATTTTATCACCCTTGTAAGTAAAAGTATACGAGTCTAGATTTGAAATTTTATTTTTTTGTAGGAAAGGTTGCCAGACGGTTTTAGTTATGTTAATACCGAGTCTGTTTAAATCAGTCCAAGTTTCTATAGTGCGAAGGTAGGAGTCAAGTAACAATTTAACAGTAGATGCCGACGAATGAGAAGTTAGGGCCAATATGATTAAATCGGCGTACATACAAATTAAATGATTAGGAGAGATAGGAAAATCGTTAATAAAAATGTTAAAGATAATCGGACTCAAGGAAGAACCTTGAGGGACCCCCATTGAGTGTGAAATTGTCGCAGAATTAGAAGGGAGTTTTAGAGTATAAAAACGATCTCATAGAAAAGAGGAAAACCAGTCAAGAGGGGTCCCCCGAATTCCAAACTGATAAGATAGCTTTTGCAATAGAATGGATGGTAAAACTGTATCAAAAGCTTTGGAGAAGTCAATAAATAATGCTATTGAGTGATTATTTTGGACTTGCGCTTTAGCTAAATTACTAAGAAACGTTTCGATTGCCAGAGTTGTATTACGTTTCGGACGAAAGCCATATTGTGAATCAGTTAACAAATGTTTTTTTTTTTTTCAAGATAATCACCGAGTCTAATGGATACCAATTTATCCATAATTTTTGTAAAAAAGGAACTGATTGGGCGATAATTAGCAGAAGAGGATTTATCACCCTTCTTTTTATAGATTGGGAGATTTTTAGAATATTTCAAATATAAAGGATAATGTCCGTTACCAAAAGATAAATTAACTAAAGTTATCATTGGGTTAATAATAGTGTTAAAACAAAATTTCCAAATACATGGAGGACAGCCTAGTGCATCAGGGAAAGTGGAAGAAGAAAAAAAGTTTTTGCAATCATAAATAGTTCAGTGTAATGGGTAGGCGTTAAAAAAAAAGATGAGCTATTATGATGATTAGGATTGTGGTTAATGATAGGATGTGAAAAATGAGAAGACGTGTTTGGAAACAATCCTGTAAGGAACAATAATGTATCTGAATGAATGAATAATTCTAGATTTCTAGTAGGGTCCTCAAAAGAATTTCTAGATGTTAAATTATTAACAATTTTCCAGGTCTCTTTGGAATTATTTTTTAATTGAAAAAATAAGTTATAATAATATGATTTTTTTTCATAATAAATTTTTTTTTTAACTTTAAACGTAAATGTTTATATTTAAGTCTACATAGCGCTGCATTATTTTGTTTAAGTTTGCGAAAAATTGAGTTTTTTTCCTTAATTAACAGTAATTTCATAGGTCATCCAAGGGTGTCGGTTTTGTTTAAAACCGGCATGAGTATATTTCATTAGTGGCAGATATCGTTTAACTCCTAAATGAATATGGTTAAAAAATGATTTAAAGTTAGAGTCAACTGAGTCTAAAGGATTAAGAATGTCATTCCAGTCAGTCTGTTCTAAAAAAGTAAGTAGAGCGAAAAGGCAATTGTTAGTACAAAGATGAGATGTATATTGTTGGAATGAACTTTATGTGGAAGAGAAACTGAACTTTGAATGGTAGTAAGTATTGGGTAATGATCAGAGAAAGCGTATGGTTCAATTATTGATTCATGAATAAGATTTTTACAGTAAAAATTATCAAGTTGAGAAGACTTTGAGGTTCGGAAGTCAGTTCTTGTTGGTCCGTTGATCTTGGTACAAAAACCAAAAGTAATTAAAATTGCATTAAGATTGTTAGCTGCAGAGTCTTGTGGGTCTAAAAAATTCACATTAAAGTCACCAGATAAGATTATTCTGTAATTATGATATGTTAATAGGATATCTAAAAAAATATCCAGTTGATTTAAAAACTGCGCAAACGAAGCTTGGGGCGGTCTATAATCGTCCAAATTATTAACTTCTCTTTTGGGAGGATAATGGCCAGAGATTCCAAAAAATCATTCAAATAAGTTATGGAGTCAAGTATGTTGGCTAAAAAATTTTCCTCAAGATAGATGGATATACTACCACCTTTCCGTATCGATCTTTTAAGATTAAACGGAATAAATCCCTTTATAGGATGAGAAATATTATTTTCGTTTAACCAAGTTTCTACAAAAATATAAAAAGAAATGGAAGGTCTTTGAGAATAGTATAATAAAAGATCGTCTAAATTTGAATGGAGGCCCCTTATGTTACTATAAAGTAAACCTAAAGAACACATGAGAGTAATAAAAATACAGTAGTTTTGATATCACTAGAAAAAAACTTAAAGCTTTAATAGATCAGATTCATTATTAATAGCAATTATTGGGGTGTCCTGAGTTTTCTTAATAAAGACCTGTCCACTTCTAGTTCAAAGGTAGGCATAAGATTTAGATTGCTTAATTTCTCTGGTTTTTTTATAAAGATCATTTTTTACTGGCATAAGATATTCGTGAAAAAAACATTTAATCTGTTTATTGAATATTGATGTTAGGTAATCATTCATAAGCATAAGCTTGTTGGCTTTTTTCAGTGATATTTCAGAGATAATTAAATTATTAATAAATTTAATTAAGATCGGTCTTGAATATCGTTGTTCTTTATTAAATCGACCTACTCGATGGATATTAATAATTGATTCTTTGGGTATTTGAAACCCAATAGTGTGGAACATTCCTGAAAATAGTCCTAGGAGATCTTCATTTGATTTTTCAGGAATACCTCTGAATATTAAATTTTGATTATAAGAATATTGAGTTAAATCATTAATCTTAGTTTGTAATTGCATGATTTTATCCTCAGAGTTAGTAATTACTGTATGGTTTTCCGCTACTGTTTTCTCTAGTATGTTAATTTTTTCCATTAATAAAGAACTTTTTCTAGATTATCAAGTCGTTCAGCGGAAATTTGTAAAGAATTGGTTAACTTTCTTAACTCTACTTTTAACTATGTCTACTTTTAACTACGCAATTCGAGGTTAATTATAATTCTGAATTCATTTACAAATAATACATTTTAAAAATATCCCAATAACCTAATTTGATTACCGTATTTACTCGATTCTAAGGCGCACTTTTTTGCTGATATTTTTTAATAAAAATATGTATATATTGCACTAAAACATGTTTATTTTGATTTTTGAATAAAGTTATAAAGTCGACTTTGGTGCAGGAATGATTTTTTATTCAAAAATGGTCTCAAAAATCAGCATGCGCCTTACTTTCGAAGGCGCCTTAGAATCGAGTAAATACGGTAGTTTAAATTTAATCAAAAATATGAAATTTTTAACAGAAATAAGTCTTTACCAAAATGGATAATACATACGAGATATAACTATATTTTCTTTATCTTTTCAAGATTTCATACCTTTTCTGATGATAAAATAACATATTCATCTGAAAAAAGACATGGATTCACAATTAAAACCATTATAAACTTTGAATAGACACTTTAAAAACAGCTACAGAATGTTAGAAATTAAATTATATTATTTGGGATAAGTTTAAATTTTTGTAAAAATTTAAAATTTTGTTTAAAAAAAAAATGCTTTAAAGAAATTAGGGTTTAATTAATTTTGAATAAAATCAACATAGTTATTTACTGATATTGAGAGTTTTTTATAGCATTTCTGTAACAGGTTTTTATTACAAACATTAATTTTTATTGTATAGTTGAAACTGTCGATATGCTAAAAATTCTACTTATGGATTAACGGTTGTCGCTTGGCGAAGTTCGCAACTGTTTATCGCAGAGACCGTTAAAGAATAACGGCAGGGAAGAGGGAGAACGGTCTCTGGTCTTATCGATTACGCTTATGCTGGGCAGAGACCATTAATAAGGAGACCTGGCATTAGCTCATTTTACGTGCAATGTGCATTTTTCACGCGCAGGTTCTGTTTCATAAGTTTTATCCAGATGGCGCTGCGGGTGATGACGTTATGGTTTCAATAAAAGTGAAAATGAAAGTTGGAAATGAACGTTAAGTTCGTTAACTTGTGTCTAACATGTCAAGCAGTGGGGATTCCACAGTGAAGTGCACGGTGGAGATATAGCAGTTTTTGATCCTGAAACATTCAATCGTCAATGGAAGCATCGCCAGTTTTATCTGAACATGCCATCTACAGCGCTATAGAAAGAGTTTAGTAAAAATATCTGCAGTTTTTACTAAAATATCAGAGCAATGGTGCGACGAGGAGCAATTGTGCTAACTGGTGAGGAATGAAGAATTTATTCTCCCCAGAAAATTTTATCAGGTGGGCGGTAAGCTAAAAAACCAGGCGGACAAAAATTAAAAACATAAACAAATAAAATATTATGCAGTGTTGTGCAGTTTTTCGTGTATTCTTCAGCCGGGCGGCACGCACGTTAAAAAGGGCATGGGGAGAACCCTGGTTCATGCATGAATCTGATGATCATTCGTAACCTTCAATGTATTTTAAGAGGATACCAGAATTTATATGTATGAATCATTAGATTGTAGTTTCAGGGAATATGGAGAATAGTTCTCCCTATTCCCTGGTAGTTTACTCAAATTGCTTTTATTCCATAATGAATAATGTTTCATGATGAAGCAATGAATGCCTTGTTTTTTGCATGTCTACTCTATTTTTTTTTAATTTTCATTCTACTACATGTTAACTTATTTATTAATGATTAATTAAATGTTTGAACTTAATGTCAGTGGTTTAACTTAATTAAGT
>JAHWFO010017072.1:0-45832 GCA_023313115.1 Rhysida immarginata
TAATTTAGCGAACAGGTATTATTTTATTTGACTTTAATAAAATATCAGTATTATTTTTAATAATGCCATCCAAGAAATCATGGAGATATTTAGTTGTCGTGAAAATATCACTACAATTAGATATCACATCTATTGTTTATCGATTGCAGATGCAAATAAAATATATACACCAGAAGCCTATACATGCTCTTGCTTAGGTTTTTATGAAACGAAATATTATCGATAAACGACACAGAAATACAGTGAAATAAGCACTAGTACGAAATGCTTCCTCAATTAATCAACGATCGCTAGAAAACCTCCCGCGTATGCTCTCTTTGCTATGCATTCTGATTGGTTAAACGAGTTGTAATTAACGCATGCGTCAGTTTCCTCGATTGACCGTGAAAAAGTGAAAATCACGTGAATCACGCCCGAAAATCACTGGTAACTAGTAACCAGGGGGGTGAAACTCATAGCTTTTTTTGTCAAACTAAGATGGCGGCGCTATGAAGACTGCTTACTAATGTTTTCTGCATTTTGGCGTTTTAATGACAAAGTTAAAAATATAAATGAGTAAATAAAATAAAACATTTATGATGGAATTTGATGAAAATAAATTAAATAAATAAAAAATAGCTAAAATTTAATTAAAATATAATAAGTATAGATTAATTAAATGATAAACATATACAATAAATAAAACAAAATAAAATAAAGTTAATAATTAATTAATTAAATAAATTGGGCTAAATAAATAAATAAAGTGAAATAATTATATGCACAAATTAATAAAAAAAATCAGTAAAATAATAATTAAATTTAATCACTGCTTTGAAGATATTGTTGTTACAAAATGCGTCAGCGCAAACAAAACTAATTTCACTCATTGGTAAATCGGAAATATCTTATCTTTTTTTTATATACATAATTGATTTTACCATATTGTAGAATCATCTTTTGCCGTAACAACAGTCCCAATTCTTTTGGGCGATGATATTGGTAAGGTCAGGGCAAAGTTCCTGTGTAATATATGTCTAAAACTTTGGATGCATTCAGTGAGATCTTTTTATGTTCTTTGTGAACGGTTTCTGTATTCTATTTATCATGATTGCCCATATATTTTCGATTAGATTCATGGCAGGCAAATTTCTTGGCCATTTCAAGACAATTATTTCTCTTTTCCGATTTCTTTTGGACGTATAAGCTGGTACTTTATCCTGTTTGAAAATAACATCTTCAGATGAACAGATCTTCTCAATAATTGAGTGACAAAGAATTCCATCATTTCTGTATTATAAACTTCTGTATGGAACCGGCCGCTCACAAAAAAAATCCTTTCACCAACACTTTGACTATTAAAACAACCCCATAAACCATATGATTTAAAGGGTGTTTTACTTCTCGGTTGACAGTTGATCGCAGAAAAACTTTTGCAAGAAATCCATCTAATTATTTCTTGGTAATCACTATATTGTTCTCATTTTCCTGCTGAATTGTATTTGCAAATATTATAATTAAAAATGTAAAAATGAGATTAGAACAGTATTTAAAAACGTTAACCAAACAATATGCAAACAAAAAATTAAAGTATGCCAAAAGAGTTTTGAAATTATCTTAATAAAAGAAATAATGAATTCACAAAAGTGAAATTTTTTTTGTATACGTATCTAGGCTCTTTGTTTATTGGATGAATAAATTTCAAATTTCAAAAATTTCAAACAATTAATTTGTTTTTATAATATAATCTACAACAGTTAATTTACTATTTTGACTAATTACTCGTTTGTCCTCCTAAAATTACTAAAAATAAAATAAAATATTAAAAAAAAAGCTTTTTTCTATTTTTACCCCCCTTCATCCATTCTTGTTTTTACTTTAAAAAAGAGTATTCCTTTTTTGGTTTAAAAAGTGAAATAAAAAAATAAGGATTCATAAAATTAAACAAAGACAAAGGTGTAGCAGGACATAATTTTTTTTCATTTTAAAATTTATTATTATTATTATTATTATTATTATTATTATTATTATTATTATTGAAAGAGCACTCTCCAGAAGTAAAAGCAGAATAGTGTGAAAATTAAAATTTAATATGAAACGCGTGCTCTGTTTAAGGACACTGAACGTTGGAAATGCCGTATTAAGCAACAAAGTCGTCTGCTTATTCTTCAACGGAATCGACGCGCCGCCCTGGCGAGCACTTGATCCCAAGTCCCTTGATTTAGCATTGAGTTTCCACCTCTGGTATATATCTATCTCTATGCTAGTAACGAAAACAGGTTCGAGAGTTCCGTTAGTGAAAATCACTGGTAACGGTTTCGAATGTTCGAGAGTAGCAGTGATTACCTGTGAAATATCACTATCAGTGAAAAAGTCACAGGTAGTGAAATCACGCTCATCACTAGTCTCGAGGAACGCGAGCGAACGTGAGCGTGACGGGATCCTGTGAATTTAAGCTCTCCCATTGTTAACAGCGGCAAAAAGTGAAGCAAATTGAGCCATGATAGTTCTGGGCAGGAGTGAGCCGTGGAGTAGTTAGCTATCTGGCTGCTTTGTTTTTGAAGATTTTGGGCCCGAGGAATTATTAATTCAAAACCATTATTCAAAGCTGTTCTGCGTACAACTGTACAAACAGACAAGAAAAAGGATCAGGAATCATTTTCCACAAAAATAAATTAAAAATACGTAACTAAAATGAAAATACGTTACTGAAAGACAATCGAAACGAAATTGGAATTGAAACCATGATCGAAAAATTGTTTATAAAATATAATAAAATACTTCAAATACTTCAAAAGATAAACTTATCACTCCGTGATCGGCTTGTGAAAGAATTATTAATCAGCTACTCTCGTGTTTGGCCATGTGTTTTGCATCATCTTCACTCACTTTCAGCCATGACAGTTCTGGGCATGGAGCTTCCCAATTTGCTTCAAGTTACAACAATAGGATTCGGAGTCTATCTTTAATATACGTCATTGATTTTATATAAATGATGATGTACTGATTTCGCCGGCAGATGTCAGGATTTCATGATATTATCTTAAAACGCTCGTGTTCCCATGTTTTTATACCTAATGCACAGGCCTTCTTTATATTAAATGCACAGGCCTTTTCTCGTAGGCCATGGTTAGCTCCAATTAGTTCCAATACATCCCGCACACGTATATGCTGCAGCAGCGCCACTCCATTATTACGATGGCGAGCATAAAATTCACTTAACTTTAGTTTGCTGTAACTTTTGACCCAGTGACTCATTTGGTGAAATTTTTGCTCATTATTCAAGACTCAACCTTCCTCTTTCCAACGAGATAATGACCATAGTTGTAGGATATAGTGATAGAAAGATATAGACTGAGATATGTACATCACTTTTTGAACGAAAAATCGCGTCTGAATTTTTCCTCGGCTGCACCCCTGATAGACTCCGAATCCTATTGTTAACAGCGGCAAAAAGTGAAGCAAATTGAGCCATGACAGTTCTGGGCAGGATTGAGCCGTGGAGTAATTAGCTGTCTGGCTGCTTTGTTTTTGAAGATTTTGGGCCCGAGGAATAATTAATTTAAAACCATTCTTCAGACTTGTTCTGCGTATAACGGTACAAACAGACAAGAAAAAGGATCAGGAATCATTTTCCACAAAAATAAATCAAAAATACGTAACTAAAATGAAAATACGTTACTGAAAGACAATCGAAACGAAATTGAAATTGAAACCATGATCGAAAAATTGTTTATAAAATATAATAAAATACTTCAAATACAAAGTAAACGAAAAGATAAACTTATCACTCCGTGATCGGCGTGTGAAAGAATTATTAATCAGCTACTCTCGTGATTAGCCATGTGTTTTGCATCATCTTCATTCACTTTCAGCCATGACAGTTCTGGGCATGGAGCTTCCCAATTTGCTTCAAGTTACAACAATAGAATTCGGAGTCTATCTTTAATATACGTCATTGGTCCGGTGACTTAAGTTTCACGGCCCGTCTTTCTCGTTGCTAAACAACATCGTAGCTTCAGTCACAAATGCAGCTAAGCGGGCAACAACAATTTCCCTTTTTGAAACTATGTAAGCTCTGACAGAATTCAGTATTACTAGCAAAGTTAATAATTAAGAAATTGAGGCTTCTCAACCGTTAATTTGGTATCTAATCACACTGCGGAAGCAAAGGAATGTTATATCAATTCCGTTTTCAACTCGAAACATATCATTAATTTCACATCGACAAATGAAAATTCATACATGAAGCAGTCCCATACTTTTCGTCCAATCTGTGAAGTTTTTTCGATTGTTGAAAATTATGTTTAATAAACATCAACTTTTTCGAGCTCTTACTCAAAAAATAATTTAATAAATTTAGCCACAATCCTTTGGAAACAATAAGTTTCATCTTCTGCCTTTGCGTTTGCTATATTAATTTCTAGCAATCCAAAGATCTCAAAACGAAGGGTGAATTCAACTCAAAATCAAGTTTTTGATACTTTTCCAAGAAAAAAATACTCCAGATGTCTCTTTTCCTTCATTGTTTATCTAGTTGCAATGCCGTTTACTGCAGAAGGTATGGCGCAGCTCGGAAGTTCGACAGTGGCTCCCGCTCGAAAAACATTCGACAGTCTCGCGGCTGTTAGCTCGGGATAATGGCTCCGAGAAGCCCCATCAGTGCACTCGCTATGCGGTTGGGGAAACAGTCTAGGGCAGCGCATGCCATTACCAATAGTCTAGTCAAAAAAATGAAAAAAGGCCTTATTTTTATTTTAAGAAGCATTTCATATTACTTTTGGGCAAAATGTCTTTTCCCCCTATTTCGACCCCGCTGAATCCGAAAATGTCGGTTACCCTAGCGAAATCGCAACCGGAAGTGAGATATCCAAGATGGCGGCGAAAACGGGTGTTCTTTCTTGTTTATGATTATGTCGTGCTTTTACTGAGCATATAATTGTCAAATTGTTTGAGGTTATGGCTGGATGTCTTTTCCGTCTTTAGTGTTGGTATATTTTACTTTATTGAAGCCTATGTTATTTGGTACGTGTTAAACATTGTGCTTTGTAGTCGTTGTACTGGCATCTCTCTTCGTAACACTTTTCTATTTTCTTAGGCTATATTATGTACTAGAAGAGGTACCCGGCGTTGCCCGGGATAATTACACTTGCACAAACTTTTCCTTTTATTGTTAGTCATGAGATATATATTGTTGGTTCATGCAGTGTGTTTGTGAATTGCGTGCTGATACCATTGTTGATACCTATTGTTGTACCAACTTTGCCTTGCATTGTTGGTCATGAGATATTTCTCATTAATATGCCTTGCCATAACCATGAATATCGATTTTTTATCGATATTTATTATTTTTCCGAAATCTGAGGTAGACAGTGACCTTCCTCATGCTTTAAAGGTCATGTATGCGAAATTTTATCAAGATCGGAATAAAACTGTAGATTTGTATAAAAAACGTACACACAGATCCACAGACCCACCCACAGACAGACCCACAGACAGACCCACAAACATCCTTCTTTATATATATAGAAGATGAACATGGATGACAACATAAGTGACGCAGTTAATTACAGCCTGTGTTTGATTTGTCAGAAGCAGAGTCCAAACCCCTCTCTGTCACAGATTGGAAATAGTGATAAAACACAATTGTTTACATGTGCGGAAGAACTGCAAAAAGCATTTGACAGCCAGTTTGAAGTTCCTTATCAAGGATGACGATGTAACGTGGCAGTATCACAAAGGCTGTTATACCACCTTTACTTCTGCTGACAAAATAAAAAAACTAAAAAAGAAAAATGAGAAAACCAAAGAGAAGGAATAATACTGCAAAAAGCAACTTCATTATCAGGTCAAGTACAGGAAAAACTGACTGGAACAAATGCTTGCTTTGTCAAAAGGAAAAAAGGGATGAGCGATTGAAGCTAATAATGAAAACAAATACGAATGAGAAAGTTATGGCATTGTCTAATTTTGACTATAAGTTGCATGTCGGAGTCAGCGCAGTAGGAGATGTGATAGCTGCAGAAGGAAAGTATCACAGTTCCTGCTTGTTGAGTCACAACCAACTAAAAGAGCTGGAAAGCAACTGAGGCAGACACGCAGAAGGTAAATCTTCCTTCCATATAAATATGTAAAGAACTTCGAGTCACTTCCTCCCTTGATCAGTAAAGTACCGTGATGAAACATACTATGTAAAATCATAAATAACAATGCAAAAACCTGTTAATTTTTTTAATTTAGTTTTTGTGCAGGTGTTGACATTAGATCATGTATGGAACAGATACAAGAAAATAGGAAGCACTATCGACGTTGTTTTTCCACTTCTTTCCAGTCTAGACGTTCAACCTTGAAAAGTAAGCTGAAGATATGTTCCATTTTTTCCAGCCCCTGAAATGCGGAGCCAGTGAACGCCAGATGCTGTTGATTTCCATTGGCAGGGGTAAGAGACTTGCTGCAGATGATTTTTATGATGGCGTCAAGCAGAGGCCTAGCTTCAAGCCAGCCCAAGACAAGTGAATTTCAGACGATAGTGCATGCTGCTTTGAAAATAAGAAGGGATCTGTTATCATGGCCAGGTCAATCGGGGTTTGAATTTACAAAAGAAGCATGCACAAAAGTGGTGCCGGATTCACTGCATCTTTTCATGAATGTGCTGTTGAAGGGGGCAGACATTTTGGACACCTTGTGCAGTGACCCAGATGATGCACTTGAGAGTGATGATGACAGTGATGACAATGAATATCAGGAGAAAATTCCCCGCTTAACCAGTAATGTTAGAATATCCATAGCACATGATATTGTGTATGCTGTAGGCAAGGGAAAGAAGTTAACTCCAAAGCATATTGGGCTTTCTTTGATTGTTCATCAGGCCACAAAGAGCAAAAAACTGGTGAATTTATTGCATGCTACAGATCAGTGTATGAGCTATACCAATGTCTTGCAGGCTGATTGCAGTTTGGCTGCCTGGGCTTAAAAAGTTTTGATGAGAAAACTGGTGCAATAGTTCCTCTGAACTTCAAAGCCTCCTCGGATTTAGACAAAGCTGATCCTAATCTTCATGTCACTGCTGACAACATTGACATTCTTACTGATACTCTAGATGGTAAAAAGACTTTTCATGCAACGCAAATGATTGCATTTCAGAGAAACGGTGCCGATACATCTCAGGTACTCTCTGAAGTAAAACTTTCGAATTCCCAAAGAATTAAGTGAACTGACAGTTGTCCCTTCCTTTGACAAGCAAGAACGTCACTTTGATGAGCCGGTAGATGAATTCTGGTATACTGCTTCTGACCCTTTCAACTTTGATGCAATGCCTAAACAGCGCTGAATTCTAGAATAGAAGACCTAACATTTCCTGTTGCTATATCTGAAAATGATGAAAAAATTGGTCGGGCAGAATTTAACAGGAAAGAAACAAATTGCAACTTTGATTTTTCTGCCATGGGTTTTTTACCTTTAATCCTCAACCCTATACATGAGTTCTCAACCTTGAAGAGTGTTCATCTAAGATCCATCTGATTAGCAGACAGGCTTGGCAAAAAACAAGTTGTTCTTACTGCTGATCAAGCGGTATATTGCAAACTTGTTAAGCTTCGTTGGGAATCATTTATCTTCCGAAATCGACTAGTCTGCGAATGGGAGGACTTCACATTGCCCTCAATTTTTTGCTGGTGATAGGAAAGCACATGTCAAACGGATTTGTGGATGGCAAGCGGACTAATGGCAGAAGGCTCAGTGACTAAAGTCCTCGACAGCAAATCCTATGGAAAGGGGATGAGAGCCCACAAGCTTATATTGCAAGCCTTTTGGCGACTTCTGCACCCACAGTAGATGTTTCTGGAGATGAACAGAATTTCCCTGAAGCAGAAAATTTATCCACAAAAGCAGCTAGTCTTGAAGATCTTAGAGAATACCTTGGTTCACCAACTCTCCTTAAACCTGTCAACTTTACTGCAAGAACGATCTGAAGAGGACAAAAATATCTTAGCTACGTTTTTTAATGTGTTTTTTGAATTCCTGAAGCTCTAAAACATAGGATTGCACATTTTGGACGGGCTCCTATGTCACTGGGGTGCTTGACAGCGCCGATTTCGGAATTCGTCGCTGAATTTGCCGCCATCTTGGATATCTCACTTCCGGTTGCGATTTCGCTTGGGCAACCGACATTTTCGGATTCAGCGGGGTCGAAATAGAGGGAAAAGACCTTTTGCCCAAAAGTAATATGAAATGCTTCTTAAATTTCGATTTTTTGAAAACTTGACTAGACTACAAGGAGGGTAAAGCGACAACGGGATCGGGTGCTGGCATATGGAATGTATTCTCCATAACAAGTAAGGAAGGAATTTCAGTTGGTGTAGAAAGCCAAGCGATATCCACTGTAACTGGGTTCTGGAACTGTGGACCTAGAAGGAGGATGGAAGTTTATCATTTATTATAAACAAAATAAAGCGAAAATTGTGCCCTCTCGATTTCGAGAAAAATAGAAAAGTGATTGAAATTTAACCTTATGTTCAGTGTAGAGCCTCGCAAATATTTTGGTTGAACCGTCTCTGTCACGGTATGTCGCAGAAGCGAATTGTCTTGTATCGAAATGTCGGTATTCTTCAAACACCAACGTTTTGAATTAAGAATTGGCTTTACAGGGCACCTTCCTGCTTCTTTAATTTCAAAATAGTGTATATAAATAAACTTCATGTATCTAAATAAAAATATCCAAAATAAGCAAGACAAGCACAACATAAATAACACAATATTACTAAAAATAAAGAAATAATTATCAGTTGTATATAAAGAGATGGATTGCGATAGCTATACCTAAGAATAAGAACTAAGTCAACCTTCTCAAATTTATTTTTCTTCTTAACCCCTCTATCTGATAAAAACTCGGACGTTCAGAAAAAATGGAGGAGGATATAGGTTTTATTTCTTTTTATTGCATATTGGGAAAAAGGTGGCTCCAAAAAAAAAACTCACTCGCTTTGAGAGCTGATATGGGTTTTATTAATAAACAGATTATAATGACATGTGAACATTAGCCTAATGTGGAAATGTTTCCAATCTTAACATATGTAATATTCCAATAGCGTGGCCTCCTCGATCCCCAGACCTTAATCTCTGTGACTATTCGTTATGCGGATTTCTAAAAAGTAGGGTTTATCCTCATTTAAAAATCTGTGACCTGAAAGACTCCATCAGAAGAGGGATAGCTCAAAACTCACAGTTAATATTGCAATCTGCCGTTTTCAATATCATTTAGTGCTTAAATTTGGCAAAAGCCATATCCAGCAGTAGGTTATCCAACGAAAAATGTAAACCCCTTGCTAAGTAAGTTTTTTGGGCTACCTTGTATATGAAAGCGAAAAATGTACACTAATTCATTCATTCATCACGAAATTTTCAGAACTATAAATCCTAGAAACTTGAATATGGCATGTATGTTTCTCTTGACTTCTAGATGCTTGCTAAGAAAGGATTTTTATTTTACTTTCTTCCTTTCCGTTGTATTTTATTTTTAAAATTCGATTCACCTGCAGCTGAATGGGGTTTTGCCAGCGTTAAGCAAATTGTGATGTCGTTGTTTGCTTTGCTTTAAGTCTGACATTAGAACTACAGAGTTCTGCACTTACAAGAAAAAAATGGGAAACGAACTTCTACTTTTTTACAAAGAAATTTTATTCGCCATAAATGTACACCCTATTCCAAAAGCGTTTTCACTTAGGTGAATGATGTTCGGCGTCCTTGCAATACATTAAACCAAAGGACGCCGAAAATCATTCACCTGAGTGAAAGCGCTTTTTGAATAGGGTGTACACTTCGGATGCTAAGCATCCATCGTTCAGTATAAGACCCACTTGGACGCTTAATGCATCCAAAATGCAAAAAGAATAAGGACACACGTTTGCGACTTGAAGTACGTGGTCAAAGTCGCCGCCGCATTAACACGAGAAATAAAATAACATTTCAGCTTCTTTAAGAACTGCAGACCCGAGAAATCCCAACATGGAAAAATCATAGGGACAATTTCGGTCTTATTGGTAGAAATATGATTAACAATACCCTTCTGTAAGTGATGTAAAGCCTGGGTCACATTAGCGTAAAACGCCACGTAATTACGTCGCATAAAAAACGTCGACGTTCAGCTGTCCAACGTGGCGCAGTTTGTGATGTCGTTTCGCTATTTTTTATTTTTATTTATTAGTACTGGTAATCCAATACGTCCATCCATCGCCTGTATGGCTAGAGGCCGACGAGTTGGGTCCCTGGATGAACCTGGATGAGCCTGTATGATGGCGACCATCCCTGGAAGCAGCCGGGGGGGAGGGGGGTGAAGATCGTGAATCGCGGATGGTCACCCATCCAGTTACTAGCCGTGCCTGATGTTGCTTAACTTCACAGAAGTTGTTTCAGTGAAAGCTCACCAGGCCACGGCCTCCCCCAGTTTACGACGTAACGACGCCAGTGATGTCACTTCCTCTAAATAGCTTGGCGCCGCGCTTTACGCCGAAGTTGTATTTTGTTCAACTTTTTACGTCGCGTTAGATCGTACGCCGAACATCCAGCCAATCAGAAGAGCGATTGGCCCGCCATCAAGATGGCCGACAAGAGAGCGATGTACAATAGGGTGCTTTGTAGAAATGGTGAGGAAGTTTAGCTATCTGTATGATAAATAAAGTCCAGGCTATTAAAATACTGCTAGACTTTGTGATAAAGGTCGATACTGTTGTTATTCATGCTGAAGCTACTTCAAGTGATGTCGTGCTTTAAACCAATAGCGAAACGACATCCAAATTGCGCCGCGTTATACGCTTTCAGTTTGAACAGCTGAACGCCGACGTTTTTTCTGCGACGTATTTACGTTGGCGTATTTACGTGGCGTTTTACGCCAGTATGACACAAGCCTAACAATGTATGACGTTTTCGCGCTCAGGCTTTGAGTAGAGGTGGTGTTGGAAATCCGCCCTGGCTCGCCACCACTTACCAACCAGCTATTTCTCCTCGATTGATAATTATCGTATCCTACATTTGTGTGATGACACAAAGAAACTGAATTTACTTGAAACTATGGAGATTGTTAAAAGTCCCCCGGATAAACTTATGAATAACGATAGAGGTCCAATAGATTTATCCGATTGGATGAACATACTCAACCTTATTAAATAACTGGTACGGTATTACTCACCGGTATTCTGTAATTCATCAGATTGGTGCTTTTTGTTGTATCTTTCTTTCCAGTTGGTAATAATCAGGATTAACCTTCATAGGTTTTCCCCCTGATTGTGGTTTTCCCCTTTTTGTGTTTTGGATAATTGTATGACACTGAACGATGGATGTTTAGCATCCGAAATGTACATCTATGCCGAATAATACTTCTTTGTGGGAAAAGTGGTAAGGGAAAGAGTTATATATCATTCCGGCTTCTGTTTTCTGTTTCCAACACAAAGGGTTAGCCGGGTACTCTAGCTTACTATAAAGCTCTGTTATAAGAAAACCTAAAATTTTTTGTTATGTTTGTATACTCATTTGCTAAGAATAGCAAATTTTTGAGTCTATTCTTTTGTAATAAAAATGAATATAAACTGGAGCCGATACTCCAAATATCAGGAAATGATATTTGAAGAAAATGGAAGGAAAAATTCTGTGACCTGGATTCGAACCAGGAACCTCGTCGAGGCGTTGAGCATATGATACTCGAGGTTCCTGGTTCGAATCCAGTTCGCAGAATTTTTTCCTTCCATTTTTTCAAATATTATCATTTCCTATTCTTTTGACTTTAACTTATATGTTAGATCGACTGAACTTTCTCATTTGCGGCTCCTGCTTATCACGACAAAATAATAATCTATTCTTGACTGATAAAAACTAATCAATCATGGATAGACATTATTAAGGTGTGTTAAGAAAGTATAAATACAAGTCTGCAATCAGGGTTTTGAAACATTTATTTCGAACAAAAAATAGTTTTATGAACAAAAATTACAATTTGAATGTCTACACAGTAAATAAACAAAATATCACACATTTCTGGCAAATAATTTTCGAATAAATGGAAAAAATAGTAAAAATGCAGAATTTTGCTGTTAAGAAAATTATAAATACACCTCTTCCAGAAGTGGTAATCCAACTACAGTAGGCTACAACATATGCAAATCAGTACATGGTATGCCTAAAAGGCAAACCAAACAGTTTTGTTTTGTTGCAAACGAAAATTCCACAATGCCACATGGTACACACTTAACTCGAGAAGAGTTTACTTTCTGAAAGGACAAGGGAAATTATACAGATATATTGCAGCAAAATTGGGACGATCTGTTGGTGTCATTCAGAATATCTTCAAAAAAGGTGACCAATATAGGAAAAACAAAAGGAGTGGACGAAAGCCAAAACTGAGAGAAAATGCCAAGAGGAAAGGAATATCGACAGGGTCAGTTGCGAGCGAAATAGGTTCTGAAGTCTCACATGTTACTGTGGCAAATATTGAAAAGCAACAAAAATATTACATACATCAAACTTCAATCCAAACGAAACCAAAGCTGACTGCGAAACATAAACAAGCGAGGCTGGAATGGGCCAAAACATACATGGACTGGAAGGATAAATGGAGCTGTGTACTTTTTTCCGATGAGAAAAAAATTCAATTTAGATGGGCCGGATGGTAATAAGGGATATTAGTACGATTTAAGAACGGAACCTAAAGAACATTTCAGTAGGCAAATGGGTGGTGGTGTTATGGTTTGGGCTGCATTAGGCTCGGGTATAAGGACAGATCTTGTTACAGTGAATGGGAGGTTGAATTTTAAACCGTACCCGGAGATGTTGTACAATCACTTGATACCCTTTAGCCGAAACTTGGCGGAAACTCTTGTACAATTGGCGGAAACTCTTGAACATTCCAACAAGACAATGCTCCATGCCATAAATCGCACTCAACAAAACAGTGCTTTGGAGAGCAACAAATTACTGTACTCGATTGGCCATCAAGAAGTCCGGACCTAAATCCGATGGAGAATGTGTGGGCAATGTTAGTACACCTATAATATCCATTTCCATAAAAAGTTGGGACAATATGAAAAATGCAAATAAAACATGATTGACTAAATATGTACATGCGTTTGAAGTGACTGAAGTCAAATATGTACAATTTATAAATGCTAATCTCGTTATTTGGACGTATATAATTTTTTACTGAAATTGCCATTGCAACATGCACCATATAGTTGTGACGGAAAGAAAAGACCACACCGGAAACCGTAGAAGTGACATGAATATTCTCGAAACTTCTGGACAACATTACGTCATAACTTTTCCGTCTTTAAATGCAAACTGCAATGTGAAGCCAATCATTTACTCGACAACATGGGTCAGGCAAGGCAGTAGGTCAATATATGCGCAATAGAATAATCCAACAGTTTAGAAGCAATGTATCTCAGCATGAAATAGCCTGGAATCTTGGTTTTCCGTCATCTACAGTTCATAATATTATTAATAGGTACAGGACAAGCGGAAATGCCGCCATTCGTAAAGGGCAAGGACGAAGACCAATTCTGATTGCTCGTAATCTTCGGGTTTTCGGACGTCACTGCATTGAAAATAGACATTCAACAGTGACAGAAATTGCGTAATGGGCTTGAGGATTCTATCAAACACCTAAATCGTTGAATACCATTCGCCGCCACATCACAAAATGTAAGTTGAAGCTATATTATGCAAAACGAAAAATGTTCGTAAACACACTGAGAAACGTAGGTGCCTGGCTTGGGCACGCAACCATCTGAAGTGGACTGACCCTCAGTGGCGATGTGTTTTGTGGTCCGATGAATCTACATTTACGGTTGTTGTTGGCGAAAATCATCGGCATGTACATAAGAGGAAAAAAGAGGAAAAAAGACACTCTGCCTGTTATCGACGTGCTGTACAGAAGCCAGCTTCAATAATTGTCGTCTGGGGCTGCATGAGTGCCAGTGGATTGGGAAAATTACACATCTGCAATGGCGCCATTAATGTACAAGCCTATATTAGAATTTTAGAAGAATATATGTTGCCCTCTCGGTGACTCTTTTTGGAACCCGTTCCTTTCTATTTCAACAAAATAATGCTAAACCCCACACAGCTCGCATTACAGGACAGTGGCTACACAATAGATGATTTTAGGTGTTAAATTGGCCTGCCTGCAGTCCTGATTTGTCCCCAATACAGAATATATGCGAATTATTAAGAGGAAGTTACGTCAACGACCACCCCGAACAGTTGAACAGCTGAAAACTTTCGTACAGCATGAATGGCAACAAATTCCCATTACAACGGTACAGAAATTGGTATCATCTGTTCCTCGAAGGCTACAAAGTATGATCACAAGGAAGGAAGATGTCATCCAATGGTAATTCGCCCACTGTCCCAACATTTTTGGAGTGTGTTGCAACCCTCAGTTCGAAAAAACCTAATATTTATTACTATTAGTTACATTTTTGGTTCCGAAATGTTTAATACCTACCCAATAAACTATCTTCTTCAGAAATAAAATGAATTAGCAGCATTAAATCAAATTGGTAGGCTAAGTTTTGATGAGTGTATTTATAATTTCTTAGCAGCAAATTCTGCATTATTCCTATTTTTTCTATTTATTCGAAAACTATTTGCATGGGGAGGCCGTGGTCTGGTGGGCTTTCATTGAACAACTTCTACGAAGTTAAGCTACATCAGGCGCGGTTCGTCACTGGATGGGCGACCATCCGTGATTACCAATCTTCACCCCCCCCCCCCCGGCTGCTGCGACTATCATACAGCAGTCGTGAATCCAGGTCCATCCAGGGACCCAACTCGTCGGCCTCTGGCCATACAGGCCCTGGATGGACGTATTGGATCTTATTAATTTAATAAATAAATAAATGTGTGATATTTTGTTTATTTGGTGTGCAAACAGTCAAAATGTAATTTCTGTTCATAAAACTATTTTGTTTGAAATAAATGTGGCTTTCAGACGTGTATTTATACTTTCTTAACACACCTTAAGATTCATATTCCTCTAGTATTAATTTATTTTCTCAGTTCATTAATAAATAAGAAAATCGTAAATCTTCCTCTATTTCCAGAGCGTATGAATGAGCATAACAAGAAATTTTTAGATGCCTGACAAGAAAATTAAGATGCCATTCACGATTTGTCCACAAGTAAACGGACCAACTCTTCCGATACAAAGACTTTCACCATAAAACACGCAGTCTTCAACTATACGTCAATTTTGTGTGGTTTAAAACTGCATGGAGACTATGGCAATATCTTGGAAGATGACCACGTAAGAATTAGAAAAATAATGACGTTTTGAAAATTATAAAAATATTGACACAGTCAAAGCTCCTTATTTGCGAGGGATACGTTCCGATAATGTACCGCGAATACGGAGTGGCATTTTGTACGGAAATATATGGTTGTAAGATAATAAAAAAATATTAAATGTAAAAGTAATTTATTGAGATAAATTTTAACAATATTAATTATCAGGTTTAGGTATTGGTTTAAAGAACTGAGTAATTTTTTCTTGTTTTGTAGCTAATAAACGGTCTTTTAATTCGGATTGATATTCAGCTGTGGCATTATCAATTTGTCTCTTGAAAACAAGCCTTCTTTCCATAGACGGATCAATATTTATGAAGAAATCGCAAATATGAAGAAATTTAAGTGAATACGGGAACTGGTCACAATTTTTTGGTCCGCGAATACGGGAACCACGAATAAGGAGCTTTGACTGTATATCTAAGCGTTTTAAATGCAAAAGTTGTTTAATCGTATGTCTAAAAACGTGTTTATCTATTGCATAAACTTACAAATCGTTATTATGCACTATTCAAAAACATTTTTTTCACTTTTATTTGCTGTTGTTCATCTAATTTCATGCTACACTAATCAAACTAACTTTAATGCTATTTGCTGTTTCCCTTAGTATTGTGACTGTTAGCTTTCTCTTTATTTCCCATTCCCTTTTGGAGTTCTAATACTGTACTCACCGCCTTTTCCAGCTAAATTTTATTATATTTTATGGTTATAATTGTTTGTAAAAAAATTTTAAGTTTTATATCCATTAATTTTATATCTGCTTTTCAACAAATGGTTGCCAATCGCCGTCGTAATTAGCGTACCAATAAATTAAACTTTTATTACATTTCATTCCTAAATTTCACAAAAAAATCTTTTTTTTTAATTTTTTAGGGAGGCTTACAAATATGTTCTTTTCCAAATTAAATGAATTTATCCTTTTCCAAAATTGAAAAAAATTGAAAAAAAAAAAATTACAATTTACAAGAAAGATACACTTTTTTTCTGCCGAATAATTTTTTAGGGACAAAACGGATAAATAAGACCTTATTTTATATTATGACAGATAATAATCATTTGGCAGCGATTTTAAAAATCAAACTGCAAATATGAAATGAAAGTCTTGGAGGAAAGCGCTCCTTTAAAGAATCAAACAATAAGAACACATACAGAGATTGAACAGTTTTATGGAATTTTATAAACAATAATAACTTTGATTTACATGCAAAATTTAATTTAATGAGAATGCCGATTTCTCTGAGACAACTCTGTGAAAGTCCAATTTTTTCCCCCACTGGTCTCGTAATAAATAACGGATGATTTGGAGAAGCAGAAGTCCAAGTGTGATGGTGGTGGTGGTGGTGGTGGTGTCTGTGACTTTGGGTCTGGACATTCCACGGCTGGAATGGAACGAGACAGTGAGGAGAGCTTCACAATTAGCGCCCCCTTTCACCGGGACGTTTAATGACCAGTGTCAGTTGACCATTAAAGTCTCAGTTTTTGACGTAATTTAGAGCTTCGTTACCGCGTCACTATTGGCACTCGATTTGGGCACGTGGCCTTAAAAATGAAAAAAAAAGGGAGGTGGAGAGGAGAGTATCGATTCTTCTTCCCATAAAGAATGAGTGAGAAGAAAGAAAAAAGATCATCCGAATCCTTCCATAGGCCTTAGGAGAAGCTCATGTGATTGATGGCGGTGGCTCCGCACGCTCTTAGCAACGCTTAATTTGCGTACGTAAACAGAGCCTTTGATTGAGTGGGGCTGAGTTAATTAACTAATCGAGGCGCTGCAGTTACGCCTGATTTAAGATGATACGGTGACACGACGGAAGAGGAAACCATTTGCAAGGAGGATGAATTTGTCACGTGCAGATCGGATGACAGAAAGCGGACCGAAACGAACCCTAATCTCCGGCCGGAGGAGACGAAATAAAACAAAAAAGAAAACAATTTTCATTCAATGAAACTCTGATCAATTTTTTATCAGTGAAAACATCGTCTTCCCTCCCTCCGCCTACCCTTTCTTATAGAGAAATCAGTCATCAGTAGAAAGACATGATTTTTTTTTAATTAAGGACTGGCTTTTAGTAAAGCAATAAGAACTTCAGCAATAAATGGTGATCAAAGTTTGCTTTGCACTTAGATTAATTTTGGTTTATATAAGTGTTGAATGTAATGAAAGAAAGAAAAAATAAGAGAGCATGCTTCTCATACCGAAGTTCTTGAGATGTCTTGTTACTGAAAATTTTTTCAGTTAATGCGAAAGTAAATAAAGAAAAACTGCTTTAGCGATTTAGGCGGAAAATTATAAATGAAGAAAAAGCCCATAAATTACTGCACGATTCAAGAGCAGTGTCTTCATCTCGGCCGGACGCAGGTGAAGCAGCCTTTTCCGGTAGAACCATGGACAAAATCAAATATTTCATAACGGGGCAGCTAAGGATCTGGATCAGTTACGGGCCATCCGGGCCAGAACAATTGAGGAGCACTTGTGCAAAATGCAACATGTCGCACACAAAGATTGATAAAACAGCCATATATTAGTGTATTTCCATTACGTCACAAAATCACATGACCATAATAGTGTGGAAAACAATTTTTAAGTTTTCTACGATGTTGCATTTTGCATCGTCACATTCGAAATGTTGAGTTTTGCTCTGGCCCTAGTGGAATACTAGTGGTTGTAATAGCCAGGCAAAGCAAAGACAGGGGACTAATAAAAAAAACCTGTAACACATGGCCACAATTACTTTCAAAATCTTTTTAATAACACCCTACCCAAATTGTTATAAAAACATAAAATCCTGTTAGTAATGCTTTCAAACCCGAAATTGATATTCATCTTCTGCGCAATTGCAAGCTTCCTCTCCTGTAGTTTCTTGGTCATGTTTCCCAACATCGATTTTGCAAAGCAGAGAGCACTTTTTCCCAACGTCGATTTTGCGAATATTTTCGCCTAGAACTTCAATGACCCTGTTTCTTGCCTTCGTTATGATGATTCGCTTCATGTTTGAGATGCCTGCAAGGCTAATGTCGATGCACTGGAATTTCTTTCCATTGTGGTTGCAAGGCTGATGAAAAGTTTTATAAATTAGGATCCCAATCAGTGTACCTGAAAATTATTTCATGCGTTAATCTGACTATCTCCTGGTAGACTTAACAATATGAGAAGCAAGCAATTTGTTTTTGATCCTAAGTTCTTGACTTGGCAATGCTCCTTTTTGAAGACTTCCTGGTCTTCTTTCTAGCTTGCCCACAGTTGAATCTTACATATTCACATCAGTCATTAAATATTTAAAAAAAATCGTCTTATTTGATAATAGCTGTAACTTTCAGTATTTTACCGAAAGAAATAAAAATATCATAATCCGGAGGTATAATAAGTCACGTGATATAATCACTGAAATTTCATTGGTCGACAGGACATGTTTCACTTTGCTCCAGTATGGATGAAGGACATGATGCATTTTGAAGCGGTCATCAGTTTTCAATACACGTGTTTACTATTAATTTTGAAGCGTTTTACTACAAGGCACACGGGAAATTGAGGTAAATATGATTCCATAACAGAATATCAGAGAATTTTAAAAATTTTCCCAAAGTGGACATGTTGTATTTTGCGCAAGTGCTCCTCAATTGGTTTTCAAGAAGAATGCCTAAATTATCTATAGATCCCATTCTAAATTCTCTTAACTATTACTTAAAGATGGTCTATGTGAATATATTTGAAAATAAGAGGACCCAAAAGACGATTTCCTTGAAGCGTTTAGAAATGCTGGAATACATAAGCAATATGTGGCTCATACAGTATATCTTAGGTTTCTTCCTCAAAATTATCTATATTAATTACTTGAAATGTTTTCTTCGATTCAACTAGTTTATATACGGTGATTATAACTGAACAAAATTTAATACTTCTACTGCATATGCATATCAAATAAGTAACATGACTTACTTCAAGATTTTTTCTTCTTTTCGAGTAAGGAACGGAATTACATGTGGTGTATATTCTAATTTCCAGTTTACTCCCTGCAATGACGAAAATTCAATTAAGAGCAAATTCGCACTCAGAAATCAATTCAAATGATTGAGTTATGTGCCTACTTTCGATATAAGTGTTTAATTCAGGTCATAACTATGTAAACTTTATTAAACACAGAACTATAAAATTTTAATGGAGGTTTATGGAGCGTAAAAAAAGTTGAATACCATATCTTTTGAAACATTTCATGCGTTACTGTTTTTATTATGCATCCATGAATAATATGGATAGACATAAATTTTATCCGTTTGAAATATCCTAACGTATTTACGAGGATTCAAGTATGGGAAGAGAGAGAGGGGAAGAATATTACTAGATGTGCGTTATAATATTATTATTTTAATGTGAAATTGCATATTGTGTTAGGCAAGAACTGAACGCATCAGATAGAAGAAAATTGAATCCTGAATTCAACAGCAGAACCATGAATATTATTATTCGAACATTAGTAAACATGATAAAAATTTCCTTTTCAATCCATAGTTTCTTTCCTCATGAACAGATAAATTATTTTGATAAGGTCTGTAATTTCATAATTTTTTTAAACAATTAGAACACATTTCACGAGGAAAAAATCTAGCAGCAAACTTAACAGTACCATAAGACAGGGACTCGTGGAAAGAATTAGCGAGGACCACACGAACAGCTGGAACAAGAGAGAAGTGGAGGGAGGGGAATTTCAAATCGACGATGGGGATAAGATTACACACGGAGAAACTGTTTTTATTTTATGACGAGTGAAACAGGCTTATTGTTTTTTTTTTTGTTGTCTTTCTATTTTTTTTTTAACTTAATATACTTTTAATAAAGCGTTCTTTCACTTAATATGGAATAAATAAATTACATTTAATGAAGCAAGAACGCATTTCAGTTAGTGAATTTGTGATATGACTATATTAATCTATTCATTTTATAAGGTTTTTGAGTCTGTGCTAATGTGAGCATTTTATATATGGTTCGTAAAGTTATTTTTTTTTATTAATTTAGCAATGAAATTACTGAAGAGCATCAGAGATGGTTCATGCAAAAAAATTTTAATACTATTTTAAAGGAATCAATGGATCTTAGTTTAGTAAGTCTTCAGTCTAACCCAAAATGGACATGCTGATCTTGACCATCCTTGCTTATGCATCTAAATTAAAGTGGTACAGATAATAGAAAATAGGTGTAGAGAGTCAGTGAAAATCCACATTTTCTTTTTTCAAAGCATCCTTTCTAATATTTCTGGAAATTCTTAATATATAAATTCTCAGCGGAGAATATCTAATTAATTATAGTCTTTTTTAACTCCATTAAAATACAATAACCATTTTCATAAAAGTTGGGACAATATGAAAAATGCAAATAAATCATGATTGACTAAATATATATTAGCAAAATTAAAAATAATAAATGCGTTTGAAGTGACTGAAGTAAAATATGTACAATTTATAAATGCCGATCTCTCTTTTGGTCTATATAATTTTTTAATGAAATTGCCATTGCCAACATGCACCATTATAGTTGGGACGGAAGGAAAACACCGCACCAGAAGCCATAGAAGTGGTATGAATATTCTCGAAACTTCTGGAGTACATTACGACATAACTTTCCCTCTTTAAAAGCAAACTGCAGTGCGCGGCCAGTCATTTACACGACATGAGTCGAGGCAAGGCGGTGGATCAAGATATGCGCAATAGAATAATCCAACAATTTAGAAGCAGAGTATCTCAGCGTGAAATAGCCAGGAATCTTGCACTTGTCATATACAGTTCATAATATTATTAATAGGTACAGGACAAGCGGAAATGCCACCATTCGTAAAGGGCAAAGACGAAGACCAATTCTTATTGCTCGCGATCTTCAGGTTTTCGGACGTCACTGCATTAAAAATAGATATTCAACAGAGACAGAAATTGCGGAATGGGCTGGAGAATTTTATCAAAAACCTTTATCGTCGATTGCCTTCGCCGCTGCATCGCAAAATGTAAGTTGAAGCTCTATTATGCAAAATGAAAGGTGTTCGTAACACACTGCAGAATACGTAGGCACCTGGGCATGCACCCATCTGAAGCGGACTGACGCCAGTGGCGACGTGTTTTATGATCAGATGAATTTATATTTACGGTTGGTCTTGGTGAAAATCGTCGGCGTGTACTTAGGACCAAAGAGGAAAAGGACAATCTCGCCTGTTACCGACGTGCTGTACAGAAGCCAGATTCGATAATGGGCTGGGGCTGCATAAGTGCCAATGGATTGGGAAACTTGCACATCTGTAACGGCACCGTCAATGCACAAGCGTATACTGGAATTTTAGAAGAACATGTGTTGCCTTTTCGGCGACGTCTTTTTGGAACCCGTCCCTTTCTATTTCAACAAGATAATGCTAAACACCGTATCGCTCGTATTACAGGACAGTGGCTACGCAATATACGTATTCGGGTGTTAAACTGGTTTGTCTGCAATCCTGATTTTTCACAAATAGAGAATATATGGCGAATTATTAAGAGGAAGTTACGTAAACGACGACCCCGAACAGTTCAACAGCTGAAAACTTTCGTACAGCAGGAATGGCAACAAATTCCCATTGCAACAGTACAAAAATTGGTATCACCTGTAAATCAACGGCTACAAAGCGCGATCAGAAGAAAGGAAGATGTCACCCAATGTTAATTTGGTTACTGTCCAGTGTTTTTCAACCGCCAGTTCGCAAAAAACCTAATATTTATTATTATTAGTTAAATTTTTGGTTCCGAAATGTTTAATACCTACCCAATAAACTATCTTCTTTTGAAATAAAATGAATCAATACATCACTGCATCAATATTTTTGCTTGTCGCATGTTTTCACCCTGTTCGAACTTTTATGGAAATGGGTTTTGTAGAACTATAAAATTATAAATAAACACAGGTAGAAATTCTCAGCGGAGAAAACTGAATAAATTATGAAAGATGCCGAAAGGAACTTCTAATTAAAAACTAATTTCTATCTTAGATTATCGTAACATTAACCAAATTTAAAAAGTATCTTTAAAGCAGGGAATTTCAAAACCATATGGAAATATTAAGGGCCTTTTTTTCCCATTTGTCCCTTTGCCAACCCCGCCTGAAAGAAATTTACAAGCCCTGCTATCAATACCGAAATTAAATGAACGTTATTAATCTTATTTTAACACGACAGCAGATATAATTTTAATTTATCTCTACAGGACACATGAAAGCATACTGAAAAAATTTACTTCTTAATCGTGATGTAACTTGTGTAAAAGGCACAAAATGACCTTTAGTAGTCGACGCCAAAAATTCTAATAAACCAACCAACCATTAATTCATCTGCGGCTTCTGTTTATGAAACTTTAAAGTAATTAAAGATTTCATTAGCAGTTATTAGAGACATAAAACAGCCCACAAGAAATTTATTTGGCTATCTTTACAACTTTTTTATAAAGAACTAGAAAGCCTTAGGATTAAATCTTCATGCCCTAACTCCGAAATATGTCGAGCGAAGCTGGAATTTTCTTTTCTGTAATATCTAAGGCTCATTTATTCTAATTTTAATCTTCCTTTGCTTTGGCCGAAATATTTATGTCCCACAACATACTTCATAAACATTAGATTTTACAAAAGAATTTTCTCCTTAACACTTCTTAATGATTTTTTTTTAAATAATGGTTGCTTTTTGTAAGCGATGATGAAACCAAACTTTTTACATATCTTATCCATAGATTTGGTTATGTTAGGTTAGGTTTGTTATTTAGTAGCACTTGGTTCGTGAGTTACTTTTATAACAGTTACTTTCTTTGCAACGTTACTTTTTTGTAACAGTTACTTTTTATCTATGTTTTAAGGAAACTGTCAATTATAAATGTCTCAAATTCTTAAAATTGGCGTAACCTTTGATGGTCAAAATTTCTTCTCGTTTCTTACTGGATTTGTGAAGTCGGCCATTCTGTTGCCAATTTTTTTCGAAGTTTTTGATTTTGACTTCAGTTTCAGATAGACGATCAAAAAGTGAGTAAAGTTTTAATAGACACATAAGTCGTTTCTATTCGGGAACATTGCCAAAATTGCGGTCCTTAGAGCCAGATTTATATTTTTAAAAGTGTATTATAACAGTAGGGAAACTCAATATGTCTTGTTTAAATGTTCAATAATTGTTACGGGGCTAGCAGAAAAACCATGATATTGCTAGCCAAATCATGATGCTTCATCGTTAGAATAAGAGAGTCGAATCGTAAGTTTGGTGTTCTCCACATATAAACCCATCCGGTGGTAGGAAAAATGTGAAGGGGATTCGTCGGACTATACGAGGTGTGTACAAAAATTATCGGACCTTTGGTTGGCCGGAAAAACTAAAATTATTCACCTGTAGGATTTAAACGTTAATCCCCGTCAAAGTAGGCTACTCTCCTTGAGACTCCACACACTTCTCTCATCGCTCCCGCCATTGCTGGAAGCATCTTTTAAAGGCCTGTTTGGGATTGGCGGACAGCGCCGCCGGCGATATTTTATTCTCTATAATGAACTTGCCAGCCTTCGCGGCCTATGCTTTAGTTTCCTGCACTAAATTTTTTTTCTTCACGAAAAAAGACTTAAAAACTCATGATTCGAAAAAGATACATTAAAATTAGTTAGCTGCACAATGTATTTGGAAGCCACTACACATTAACGTCTACACAGTTGATCACAAACGTACATACATAAGTACAGATGCGTGAGGGAAAAAAAATTTCAACGTGCCTTTCTCGAATCACGAGTTTTTAGGTCGATTTAAGTCGATTTGCGTGAGGAAAAAAAAATTTTTATGCAGGAAACTAAAGCGTAGGCCGCGAGGGCTGGCAAGTTCATTGTAGGGAATAAAAGATCGCGCTCCCTCCCGCCGTCGTTTTCTGCATAATATCTTCTCGTGACTGAAATCGGGTTCCTTTCAGCGGCGTTTTGAGCTTGGGAAACAGCCAAAAGTTGCATGGAGCCATGTCAGGGGAGTAAGGAGGCTGACGGACCAGAAGAGTGCTTTGTTTGGGCTTGAACTTCTAAATCGGGTGCGTTGTCGTGATGGAGCGAGCAAGTTTCTGTTGCCCAAAGATCGGGTCGTTTCCGTCGTACAGCATCACAAAGGCGACGAAGGACCGTCAGATAGTACTCTTTGTTGATGGTTTGGCCTTTCGAGAAAATCGAAAAACCGACAGGCACGTGCTACACTCACTCGCTCTCACGATGCCAGACAGCAACTCACGAGCTCTGCGTACGTGACCAAGTGCACGCATGCAGAAAAAGGTCACCTACACCTCGTCGCCAGAGGAGAAAACTCGCGGTTCATTCGTTTAGCTAGGAAATATAAAGGTTCGATACTTTTTGTACACACCCCGTATATTTCCACTCATCAGTAGTCCAGATTTATGCTTATTGACCACTTTATTGCATTATCAAAGTTTTGGTGCAAACAATATTATAAAGATGAAGACCACATTTTCTTTAATACCAAATTTTCTAACAGTTAGTTGTGCCTCTCGTTCAGTTACACTTCTGTCCACTCCGAGTATTTATGAGATAATTTATTTTTAACATTTTGTTGTCATGACTTCCGATGTTGTCGTTATCGATACACCTAATGAATAATCTGTATAAGTGGTGCTTCAGCTACACAGATAGCAAGAATTTTGTGTTCTTAAATCTATAAAAATCGGCCGTACAGCGTAATTATAACAACATCACGACGTCCCACAGAGTACTAATGCCTGCTGTAACAGATTGACAGAGAACACTCTACAGAGATAAAATGAGAGCAGTTAGCGGCGCATAATATTTCAGGGGGGAGGATAACATCATTAACATCAGACTAAAACAGGTACATTCATTAGTTTGCCCAGCCCCTGTACACGGAGAGACAACATTACAAATGGTATTTTTACTGTCATTTTAAACTTTACAATGCAAAAATTTTAAATGTTAATGTTTATGTCTAAATTGCTTTATAAAGAGTAGAAAATCTCAAGAAATTACGAATGAGTTTCCAATCTATCGGATCTTCGAGACAGTTTCAATTGTTTGTCGAATTAGAAGGAAGGATAATGCAAAAATTAGCATAACGAGAGAAGAAATATTAAAAAAATTTTGAAAATGTTTTCGTAATTTCATCAATTCCTTATTAAAGCGCTTACGGTTTCGATTCATTGCCTACTGTACAGATGATCCATTCACAATAGGCAATCCGAATGGTGTCAGGATATGATTTTCCGGCGAATGATTCACTTCCAAATACTGCGTCTTCTAAGTCATGCGTATGGATGAAGTAGAACTGATAAAAATGATTGGCATTTTTTACTTCATAATGCACAGTGCGTAGTTTAATGGTTGTTATTTTGAATTCATGTTTTTTCCCACCACAATTATTTAAGCAAAACAAGGTAGGTTACATATTCATCAACGAATGTTTAGGAGATGACGAGGGTTCCCTTTCTTCCTTCCCTCCTTGGCAAAAAAGATGCGCCGAATTTATGAGAGTCCGGAAGTACTCTTTCCCCCTACTTCCTGCTCATGTGATTCATTGGCCCACTTTACACTCTCCCTCATTTCAAGATCGACTCGTTTTCCTTTTCTCGCAATAATTTTTCGCCGTCCCATAATGTTGACGTCTTCTATGTCTTTCGAACCATTCGTCAGATACCAATTATCACTTCATAAACTACACAACCTAGAAACTTGAACAAAATTTTTCAAATTTTTCTAGAGTTAAAGAATGATTAAAAAAACTTTAAAAACTTATAAGCCGAAATTCACAGGACTAGAATTTTCAATAATTTTCAAACTTATCATTTTGGAGGTTTTACCGACAATCATTCGATCAATAACCGACGTTGTAGAAAGTCAAACATAATAAACTGGTATTCAAATTAATCGTTTCCCGAGTTCCAAAGGCAGAAATGATTAATTTCTTCCCTAAATAAATGTTAATTAAACAAATCTGATATTCTGGATTTCAAATGCATAACTAAAGAGTGGCAAAAAATCAAAGCGAACATTTTTAAGATAAAGTATATCGTAACCAAAAAGCTGTACTTAACAATCAAGAAGAATCGGGAGACGTTCCATTTGTCCACAACAGTATTTATTTCCTGACATATGTTCACTTTACCTGCTATACAGGCGTCATTTAGTATCCCGATTCTTCTTGAACGCTTTTATGTTGATAAAACTAAATGTTTGTTTCAATGATGTTTTTCTAAGTGACCACCATCGGTAAGGTTTGACTTTCGTAGAAATTCTACTGCCTTTGTCACTTGGGAAGGAGGGAAATCTTTGTGGGAGATGAAATCCCATCCGAGCACAGCCTCTTGGAACGGCTTGAGGAACTTGCTGATGTAATACTCGGCCGAAATCCTCGCACCAGTCTTGACAAAGATTGGTTTTGTTCTTCCTTTGCTCCGAAACCATTACACCTTTTGTGAAAGTATAGGTGGCTACCGGAACGTCGGCCCGCTTTTGGCCCCCTGAAATATACAGTCCGCCAAAAAAATATGTATACCCATTTTATCAGACTGTATCGGGATATTGATATTGTCAATTGGGCACCGGAAAATCCGATTGTTCATGTGGATAAGGCGGTCCATCTACCAGGGCTTCTTGTGTGGTATGGACTATCATCTAGGGGCTTAGTAGGATCCGTTTTCTTTGATGCTACTGTCATTGGAGAAGTGTACCCTCCAGGTTCGCCAGATCTAACACATGTGAACTTTATCTTGTAGGGAACTGTGAAAGATCAAATCTATCGACGTCAGCCGCGCACGCTGGAGGACCTTCGGCAGAAGATTACAGCGGCATCTGCAGCGATCTCCATTGAAACATTGACCGAAGTAGCTGCGGCGACCGCTCGTCGTTCCGTTATGTGTCTGGCCGCCAACGGCCAACATTTTGAACATCTAAAGTAACCATGTGCTTAACTGAAGACAGTGCTACATGCGTGCTCAGTATTTAAATGTAAAACAAATACATAATAAATAAACAGCTTTCATTCATTAAAGTGTGTATACATTTTCTTGGAGGACACTGTATATTGCACCTTTCTGAAACCGCTTTTCTCACTCAAATTGAACCATACCTTACTGTTATAATTATTTTCCACGGATCTCTGTTAAGTTGCAGGTGCAACGGCCAAACTCGACGGACACGTTTCTGAATCGTCGTCTTTGTTAAGGCGTGGCAATTGGGTTTCCGGATGTTTTGTCCAATTTCTTAATTTATGACCTGTCTGCTGACCTTCAGTCGCTTCGTATTTCTTTTTGAATGGATGTTCCATACTGCTCTTGGCTTTCAAAAGTCTCAAATCCTTCTTTGAAAGTTTTGAATTTCGACCTTGGCCTCTGGCACGTGGAGTCCCCGTCGGCGCTCTTTTTTTCCGTTTTTAATATTGTACATATACAATATACTGTATGCCATAAAGAAACGGCGATTCTCTTCTTTTTCATGTGATCCCGCACCTTCCTTGTAGACTATCAAAGGTCTAAAAGGCTACGAAAGGCAGCTATGTCTTCATCGCTTAGTTTCTTGTTCGCCATTTTTATTCTTCAAGAATGCATTGGGACGTGACTCGGTCAGGTGCTAAACCGCTTGTTCCATTCATCCATGGGTTCCAACAGCGATTTAGTGTCAACATATGGGCAGACTTTGTGAGTAATAATGTGATTGGGCCAAACCTACTTACCTGATAACTTGGACGGATGATATATCGTGTGCTCTTGAAGGAGACCTTTCTTGAACTGTTGGTTGTAAGATAACAAATGTTCCAGCCTGGTGAAGCACCAGTGCATTTCATCCGTGCCGTTCAGAAACACCGAAATGCTACATACGGTTAGGTGGATAGGACGGGGAGGTCCAGTTAATTGGCCGGCAAGGTTACTTGATAGTCCCGTTGAGGCCACAGAATATTTCGTGGCATGAATTGCAGTAGTAGCAGTGAACATTTCTTACATGCTAAAGATCGTGTGCGTGTTAAAGCATTGATGTGGCCCGGTGTGAGTAGTTGGCGGTTGCAGCTTCGAGCAAATCTTGTAATTTGCCACAACTAACTCAGAAAAGACTAAAGCAATATTTAACCAAAGAATGTCTGTTTCTTTCTATACAACACACAACACGCAAATCGTCTGAACATTTGTGCATCTCTTTGCCAAGTCAACGGAACATTCTATCACTGTATCATCTTGAAAATATTGTTGCATCATCACTACATCGATTTCCATGGCAACAATATTTTCCTGGCGTTTTTGAGGAAATACATTTCAACAATAACTTCGACGAAACAACTCTCTTCTTGGTGGCAGTGGATGTACATGATCGTTTGTGTGTCACAATTAAATTAATAAGCAGAGTGAATTACCATTGTAAACAGAGAGTAAAGGGACGGGAGACGATTTTGTCATTCATTCTTTAATGAACGTTGAAATTAATTCTTGCTTGATAATAAGATTGACTGAATTGTAATATAGATTGAAGTTAAATAAATTTCCAATTTCGAAATGAATTGAAAATATTAATTAAAACATACAATATTAATATTTTATATGTCTTGTATCTTCTGGGTCGGGGAATGGTCCTCACTGTCGAAATCAACGATTTGCTGATATGACGTTAAAACGAGGGTTTCCTCCTTGTAACTAATGGTGGACGAGCTGGTGAGGGGATACGACGAAGCCAGGTAAGTAAATGCGATGACCGTGGCTGCAGAGCACGGCGACCTTACTAGGTTTAGCTTCTCGGGGATTGGAACTAGAAGAATCAATAAGAAAAATTATTAGATAATAATCAGTATCAATAAATAGATGAAGGAGTTTATAAACTGTCAAAAGAATCCACGGAAATCAAACTTGAGTACCAACCGACGCAACGTTGCCTACCGAGCGCGGTAAGCCGAACAGGGCCCTGTCGACGCTACCGGCTACAATGGGCGCGAAGCAGGTGCGATGCAGATCCTGGATTTCCGCCGAGAGCGAAGAAATATGACTGGGTAGGAGCGACAAATTCGCTGGAATCTCCGTAGAAGTGGCTGCGAGAATTATCGACTTCTCAACGTCCAAAGTAATCCTCCTAACGCCTTGGATCTCGGGCTGCGATTCCCTTGCCTCAATGCGACGAGGTCAACGACTCCTGAATTTCTTTTGATTCAGTCTCTATTGAATTTATAAGTCAGGTATATTGGAATTATCATTAACACAATTATCACCAACTATTTGTTTACTGTTCATCAACTCTTTAGATAATTCTATCGTCGCATAAGCAATAGCATTGGTAGAGATAAGTAGAATAGATCCTACCACTGAATTGTCATTACGTATCAAATAATTGGCAGCATCATTATCATTATTATTTATATCGTAAAATTCAGAAAAAGCTCTACTGGCCTTACTCCTCGGTGCTTTTTGTTTGACGGATTTTTCTTCCTCGCTTCTGAAGTTACGTCTCCTTTTTTCGTCCAAGCGTGTACGATACGACGAAGACTCAGAAGCAACTGAACGGCGTATTTGTTTCGACTGCCTTGGTTGAACTCCTGTAGGACGAAAAATTCTGCTTTTTATAACTCGACTCCGTTGGCTCCAATTACCTTCATTCGCCGTTGTGGAATTCCGTTTCGTTATCTCCTGCTTCTTATTTACTGAAGCATGGACCTTGGTATCAGATACGAAATTTTCCTATGCTGCATAACATCGGCATTTGAAAACTGTTCGGTGGAATCCGCGAGGATGATTTCCAAGTTCCTCGTAGGGAACCATCTCCATGCCCGTACTCTTTTCTTCTGCCTTGCCTCTTTTTCTTTTCCCCCCATCTTTTTTGTTTTTCTTGCGATTCCTTTATTTCAGTCAATCTCGTCTCTCGCTCTTTGATCGTTCTTCCGACTCGCCTATTCTCTTTAGCGGGGTCCGCTGCCTGGCTTCTCGAAAATAAATATTTTTTCTCCTTTTCTCTCAATGCTACCTCGTTCGATCTTTTCCGCGATCTCTCTGAATGAGGTGACATTGTGTCTGTATGTTCTGCCATCTTAACAATCTGAGTTGCAATTCGCACTCTGCTCTCGATGTCGTAAAACAAAACTTGGCCATTCATCAGTTGGTCTATCAGTCGCCGTTTCTTCTGTTGACACGCTTGCATCGTCGACGATCGCTTCGAAACTTCGATGGTTCACGTGCTGCTTATAGGTCAGTATTGTCTATCAAAACAAGGAAGTATTCCCAGTCCCCATTTCATTGGCAGAAAATGTTTGTTTTGGTCTACTCTATTTATCCTAGTAGTTTGGTACAAAAGTATGCGATCATCCTGTATATTCAGATTCCTTCGTTGTACATTACCCATTAAACCCTTCTTCTCATTTTTAAAAACTCATCTCCGTTTGTTGAATCATTTTTTTCTGGTGAACACCTTTTGTCTAACGCAAGCCACATGATATCCGACTGTTCGAAGCAACCTTAAACTTAAGTCATAATACCACGGTATGAAAGATATCCGGAAAGATATGAAATAAAGTGTCCGGACACCCACTTGGCAGAGGCAAAATGGAAATTTCGTTCCGAGAACGGTGTGAGCGAGATTAAAGGAGAGTATGGCGACAGAACACACACAGCTTGTTGCAAATAAATATGAGTGTTAATGTGCTGAGTTGACGGGCTTCCATTTTCTATGCGTGCTATAGTGACCATTAGGACATTCTCAGTCAACTCCGTAAGATGTGATTAAAAATGGAAGCGTGAAAATGTCACGAAAATCAAGAAATGGTAGGACAGACCATAGAAACTGACGGAAAAGGGCCCAAGAGCTCTGAAGCATGTTTCATGCTATCCCATCATTCTTCTGCCGAAACTATTGCCAGAAACTTCCAGGAATTCATATGCATTAATATATATATTAAGACCATTTGCACGGAACTCCATAAGTTAAATTTCCAAGCAGCTGCATACACACAAATCAATGAAATTGAAAAAATACTAAATAATGTCTAGCTTGATGCAAAGCACATAACGATTGGTCGCTGGAAAAATGGGAACAAATTTCATGAAGCAACGAATCTTGTTTACGTTCTTTGCCGTCTTAACGTATGGGCACTGCTCGGGTACCCCGTGAGTACGAAGCCCCGTAGAAGTTACAATCTCACCAGTCTCCTCCCTGGTAGGTGCCTCTATGTACTGTTTTGTTTGGAGATCTTAATTCTGTTAAGACTACCCGTTTTATTCTGTTCGGTGTAGCGGATTCATGGAAAATGTTACATGCCGCAGTCTGTCATCCGAAATATTAAATTCGCGGCATAATAATATGGGGCTGCACTTCGTGGTATGCATTCGGACCATTGGTGAATTGTCCGCTGAATGTATATAAATACTTGAATGTTTTAGGTAATTCTGCACTGTTCCGGTACAAAGAATATGAGCCGTACACTTTCCAGTATTATGAATATGAGTCATACACTTTCTAACAGATTAAACGCCATATCATACAATGCACCGTATGTTATACAATACGTTCAACATCTTTTGTTATTATGGCCTACACAGAGCCATGCTTATATCCATTTGGAATGAACTGGAACGTCAGTTGCGAGACCTACCTATACGCTTCACTTTTCTATCGGAATTAAGCTTACGTGCCACGGGGTTGAAAGACACATACTAGCCATACGTTATCAGAAATTGATGGAGGGGAAGTCCAAACGACTACAGAATTTGACTGCAACCAAAGCTGGGCCAACACCATAAATGTAAAATAAACATATTGTCAATATTGCTATTGGCCGAACACTTCTTTCTATACAGGGCATTAAATTCGGAGCATTAAAAAAAATTAAAATTCGGAGTTCCTTTTATCACAACATAGTCGAGAAGACATATTTGGAACAGTGAGCATTTCTTCAATAGCTCATGACAGTTCGGTGGCCTAGCTCATTTCTCTAGTCTAGTGAGTCGTGGGCTGGAACCTCGCCATGATATGAAAATACAATCACGTAAAAGGGATCGGGTGCACCTGACCGAGTAATTAAAGCGCTTAAAATATTAAGAAACCAAAGCAACCAATCAGTCAGATTACGTATATTCTTTCATCAAGATGGAGGATTTCATTTATGATCAAAATTCGAGTTCTAACAAACTCTTCTATAATTTTCAATTCGAAATATATTTATTTTCTTTTACATCTTGTAAAATAAATATGGTATATTAATATGATATTTATTTATTTATTTATTTATTTATTTATTTACTACAGCCTTAAAAATTAATCAATGAATGTAGAAAGAAAATAAAATTACTGATAAAATAATTTCAATAAAACAGTTAAAACTTGCGATAACTGAAACATAGATGATGCACCGGTTAAGCTAAAACTGAGTGGCTAATAACACTACCCAACACGATTTTTACCTCCGGGAAGTTCAAGGGTTTTTCTGAAGTATTTTGTATCGTAAAAAACGAATTTGATAATTTAAACTTCCTATCACAGACATTCCTATTCTACTTTTTAATGGTATTTAAGAACCCGAAGTCAGAATTTCAAAAATTCAAAGTCTTGGGGGCAGGAGTAGGGACATTGCGATACATTTTTCGATACGATATCAAACTTAGAGTCAAGTATCGATACCCCGATACTATCGGAAAGAGAGTATCGATACATAGAGTATCGTGTCGTTCTATACTCTTATAAAGCAGGCACAATTGCATGTATTTAAGTCTCAAGTAATATTGAACTGTATACAGGGTGTTTCTGAATGGCCTGTACAAACTTCAGGATATGTTCTGAGGACCAAAACAAGCACAAAATGTCATACAGCATTGAGCATTTGAGCATTGCGTCGAAAACGCGTCGTTCTAGAGTTATACGAGGTCTGTTCAAAAAATACGTGGACTGTTTGAATTGCGCGGGCCCTGTTGGTCCCAATCAAAATCGCTTGGTGTCGCCATCTTCTGACAGATCCGCTGATTACAAGGCAGTTTTTTGATTGCAAATATCAGTATTGGTTGATTAGCTACGCGGTTGTTTGTGAAGTGTGTTTTTTTTCGTTTGGCGGGTTTTTAGAATGAGTGACTTGAACGAGCAAAGAGTTGCTGTGAAATTTTGTGTTAAACTCGGAAAAACTGCCACTGGACGAGTGGAAAAGGCCAGAAATGTGGACGAGAGGTGACTGGTTGTTTCATCACGACAACGCTCCAGCCCATTCAGCCCTCAGAACTCGAGAGTTTTTGGCCAAACACTCGATCACTGTTCTTCCTCACCCACCCTACTCACCTGACCTCGCTCCTTGTGACTTCTTCTTGTTTCCCAAACTCAAAAGACCTTTGAAAGGAGGGAGATTTGAGACGATTCCCGACATTAAGGCAAATGCGACGAAGGCGCTGAAGGACATCACAAAAGAAGCGTTCCAGGACTGTTTCCAAAAGTGGAAACACCGTTGGGATAAGTGTGTGCGTCGGGGAGGAGAGTACTTTGAAGGGGACCCAGATGTGTAACTTCTGAATAAAGTATATTTTGTTTTATGACGTCAGTCTACGTATTTTTTGAACAGACCTCGTATTGGTTTGAAGGTGTCCTGCAGTAGACGAAATTAACTCTAAAGCCTATAGTTGTTGCAAATATTGTGATTTATTAAGTTGTGGAATGATTTATTGGTTTCACAATGTCTATTTGTCTGTCCGTCCGTCTGTCCCCTTCATATTTTCTACATTTATTCACGTAGAAAGTTGAAATTTCGAACATAGCTTACCATAGGCATGTCCTCCTTCACTTTTTAATTTGGTTTTGATTAGCCCACTGAGGTCGGAATTACGGAGGTGGGAGTTAGAGGGAACCAAAGGATCTACATGAAATTCGGTAAGCAGATTACTATGAAGTTTGGGATAAATTGTCCCAGTAGGGTCGGAGTTGTAGGGGTGGCAGTCACTTGGTCTTTAGAAATATGGCAACATAAGTCATATGATATGTCCTTCGATCGGCAATGGTGAGAAACGAAAGAAGATACAGGTCTTTTACATTTTTTTATTCGAATACTATGGTCGAGAAAATCAATTTTCTGATTAAAAAATTTGGGAGATTTAAAAGTGAAGATAAAGAGGTAAAAGAACATCACCTCAGAGCTTCCGCTACTTTCCTAATGCCTCCTCGGGGGGGAGGGATAATTTCTTGTTTCTGCGATATAAAAAGACAATATATTTGCTATAGTAAATGATCAAAATGCCTCCGTTAGATTAAAAGAAAGTCGTGCACGTCAGGAGAACACAATTTTCTTCAGACGTTTCTTTGAATTGTCGTAACTCTTCTTCTACTACAGGGCACCTTCAAACCATTATACTACAGAAAGAGGCGTCTTCGACTCCATGTTCATATGACATTTTCTGCTTGTTTTGGCCCCTGGAACATATCCTATAAGTTTTTTACACAAGTGAGCACGTGTTATGATGTTGAATGAGTAACTCGGAAACTTCTCTTTGGAATTCGATCAAATTTTAACTGTATACACAGTCTTATGTACCCTGTTATTCCCTCAAATTTCATTAATCTAGGCTTTACAGAACCTGAGTTATTAACTTGTTGATCTTGGTGGCGGCATATTTAGGACCGATAGGTACTTATGTTTTCACAATGTGCATCCGTCCGTCCGTCCGTCCGTCTGTCTGTCTGTCTGTCTTTCCGTTGGTGCTCTAGCTTTCGAACGCTTCCAAATTTTCGAATTCCGTTTTCGCAATTCGACAACTTAGGGAAATCGGAAGACTGAGTTCGTTGGTGGAAAAAATCGGTGAACTACTTCCGGTTCAAAAGGTCAAAAACAATATAGGGGACCACGTTTTTTCACTATACAATTCCATGTATAAATGGCCTGTGCATTGCCAAATGCTGTTCTCCCTTTAAGATTCTATAGCTAAAGCAGAGAAAAGGCTTGTGAATTAAGTGAAGACACGTGATCGTCTTCCTTGATGGTCAATATCAGTCAGAACTGGTTCAAGGGTATGTGGTTAAGTGGTACAATTATGGTCCACTGGAAACTTTCAATGCTAAGATAAGGCATGTATTATATCAAACGGCTTGAAATAACATGTCATGATTGAATATTAACGTAAAATTAACGATAGTCGAAATAGGTTCAATGGTATGTGGTTTCATGGGACCATTATGGTTCATTGGAACTTTCAATGCTAAAATATGGCATGTAATATATCAAACGACTTAGAATGATGTGCCATGAATGAATATAACATAAAATTATTAATAGTCGAAATCGGTTCAAAGGGACCTGCTTTTCGTGCACCGCCTAGCGACAAAATTTAACATTGTTAGAGGCGCTTAAGTTGTCAAATTATGAAAAATGTTGAAACTAAATAGAGATTACTTGATTTTTCATATAAAAAACTGATTTACCTTGTTATTTTTTTGTCGAGGTGTGAATAGCCAGCCGTTCCCTATCGTTATAGGCTATGAAACGACTTAAAACAATGTTAAATTATGTCGCTAGGCGGTGCTAAATCGCCCTTTTTCGAATGATTTTTGAGACACAGTTTGAACAATGGAGCAAGGCAAATGGGCAGGCTTTCTCTTATCATTGTAGGCTATGATTGGACACGCCCACTCCAACTTTAGTTGGACAGAGTATAGCATTGATGATCAAATTACCAACAATTACATAAGACAATTAACAACGATAACAATAAACAACAATACAGCCAATCGTTACGTCATGATTTCACCGCATACATATTAAACTTAAGTATTAAATAACTTACGAATAAATGAAAGACTAGTGAAACTAAAGATTAAAACATGCATTGCAATCAATAAGTAACCGTTGGGAGAAGTTGCAGAGCTATAGGTAATCAGGAAGTGGGCAAAATGTTCAATACCAAATTTGCACACAAACAAGTGAAATTCAATAAAAGATGTAATAACTACTATACTCTGTCCAACGAAAGAAAAACTGGGCGTGTCCAGTTAAATTTCCAATTTCAATTGTTAAACATTGTTAATTTTATTTAGCAACAATGTCTAACTATTGAAATTGGGAATTTAATTAGACACGCCCAGTTTTTCTTTCGTTGAACAGAGTATAATAAGCAACGGAAATTCATTTAATTCCTTCCAAATTTACGTTTATTTTATTGCTCAACGCAATACAATAAATGAGTTGCATAACGGTCGATATTGCTGTATATAGAAAAATAAGAACATGTCCAGTTTTAGCAATTTGGTAGCGTTTATTGGTATTGCCTACGCGTTTCGAACTAAACTTCGTCTTCAGGGCAGGAAACAACCACAATGAAGCAGGCCCACGCTGCCGAATATATGGTATCTGTCCACCAATCAGGAGAAATACACTCGAAGCTGATTGGTGGATTTACAAGCAAACTAGATAACAAGGATAACAATTGCTCTTATAAGAAGTTTATGATTTATGCAACAAAAATAAACTATTAAACTTCTCCATTCCTTTTAACAATTAAGACAGTGTTAATTTTAAATTGTTGGTTACTTAAAATACCTGAAAAGAAGCAATATCTCGGAAACCCATGGCCCGATTTGAAGTAACCCTGATTCAGGGGAATCTTATTTCAACAAATTTTGCTCTATCGTTCACTGTTTGAATACGGGAAGGTCTAATGGAGAACACTCCCGATTTTTTCCATGGAAAGATACCATTCAGTGTTGCCAATGGCATCTTTTTATGTCCCTTGTATATGCTTTGTTTCAATTGCTGTGTATTGTTTAATTTTTATTATAACAATGTCCAACAATAAATATGCCCATCAACTTAAAAACGCTGGAAATGGAATAATTGGTAACCATAGCCTAATAATGAGGCTATGTTGGTAACCCTGGTGCAACTGTGAAATGGAATAATACGGGAGTTTATCTCAAGTTAAAAAGTCTGATAGTTCGAATTTCTGTATATTGAACAAATGAAGCGGGGTGACCTGTAACTCGAATGGCAACAGCTAATTCCTTTAAAATGCATTTTGTGACAATTACTGACAGACAACAAAACCTGGAGGTGGAGTCATAACGAGAAAGACGAACGGCATTTGAATTACATCATTGTAGGCAACTGTGATCCTTTGATAGAATTTCTATCACAGAACATTTTCTTTATACAGACCATACGATATCAAGGTTTGCATTGTTTAATTGAGTTCCTTCCAGGTCAAAAACTTTCTCAAACGTTTCATTATGAACCCGTAACGATGTAAGGTGGTAATGATCGAGTTAATATGAACCAAAACAATATGAACCAAAGCGAACAGTTTATTATCGAAAATGGCATTTAATATTTTCATATTGTGGTTTTCAGCTGTCCTTTTACGGGTAATGTAAATCTGCTCCGTCTTTACTAAATTTAAATTCAAGCCTCGATTTCGTTACCATTGCTGAGGATAATTATATTTGATGAAATAAAGGTAAAAGGGGTTAATTTCAATTAATTTTTTTAACGAAAAGATGGACTGTTTTACCATAGACATGCCTTAATAAGTTTTACCGTAATGATTCGATAATAGTATAAAGAAATTACACTAATTGATGAAACGGTCATTTCATTTCGTATGCTGTACATTAATTTTATTACTGTCTAGGTTAGATTAGTTAGGGTTTGTTTGGTTTTTTTTCTTTTTACCGTTTCTCCTTATGCTGCGGAGCTCTTCCATATTGTATACGAAAGGAAAAGCCTAATTTTTAAAAAAATGACCAATTTTTCTACAGTGAATATGAATAGTATTAGGTCAGTAGTTTATCTTGAAACATTGTTTAACGTTTGGCCTACGCACTAAAAGCCAACTTTTAAAAATAATTTAATAGGATGACCAAAAAAAAGATAACGAATATTAAAGTGCTTTATATACAGTATTAGTAATTGATAAGTAAATTTCTTTTTGGAAATATTGACAATAATAACATTTGCAAAAATTTATCTGTCTAGAAAGGAAAGAGAAAGAACGGGTTTTGGTCTTTTTATAAACCCATGATACGTCACAAACGGCAAGAACTTTTTTGTTTGCCTTGCACATATATTCATCCCATTCTGCATAGAAAGAAAATCGTACATTAAAATTATAAGATCCGAAATAAAAGAGTTTGCCAAAAATTTTGCTTAAAACTCCGTATGTTTGAAAATTCAGACTAAACATATGGTTTAAACTAAACTAATGCAACAATTATTTTGAGCTTTAATTTATAAAATCATTTTTAAAAGGTTTTATTGTAATCTCAAATAATATAGCATTATTTAAATTCTAATTTGCGTTATATCGCAAATGTTACCGTTGCTACTTATTTCACTTTTAGATTATTATAAACACATTCTTTCCGGGGTATTAAAGTGGTACATTTTCTATAAAGGCAAGCTGTGTTCTTGGTGTCATGCATAATACCTCCTAAATCACAACTCACGTGTCTTATGCACTCTCTAGTAATTATTAAGCTATTACATTGATTAAAAACAAGTCAAGGATGATTAATAATTTTAATCGGAACAGCCGATCTTTATGGCCGGCTCTCAAACCCCCTTGAATTTCATTGATGTTTTGAGCAGCATTGTAATCTTAAGAAATTGCTAGATAACAGATAAATAAAGGATGACAATTTTCTGTGCACAGAAAGGGAGCTTGGAAGAATGGGTGAGGAGGATGTGGGGGAGAGGGTTGCCTGGAAAGGGGGGGGGGTGAAGAAATCATGAAATTGAATAGCTCTCAACCCGTTCCCTCGGGCCTTCTGGTGCGGTAACCGGAGTGGGTTGCCGTAGTGATTAGTTTAATCGAAGGCCCGCTGATAGGAGAGGGGAAGAGAGAGGGGGATAAATATTCCCACCAAGCAATACAAACATCATCAACAGCCTTGGCTAATTACCCACGATTCTTCAATTTATTCCGAGCAAAGATTTTTATCACGTCCGCTCGTGATGATTGATGCGCGTGGCCGCTCGCCACAACAAGAGACGAGTCGCGTGTCTCCCTCGCCTATGAACCTCAAATTATCATCAATTGAAAAGAGGGCGAGCAGACCCCATACCATCTACCTCTCCAAACTCCCTCCCCTTTACTTTCTCTTTCTATTTTATTCGCTTAATTAAAGCGGAGACTGTCATGAGGACAGAGATCCGTCTTTAGCACCATCTACAAATAGACAGAATATACTAACCAAAATTTGTTGTTGTCCATATGAACTTAAAAGATTTATCCTTTTTTTCATTGCTCATATGTGAGCAACATCAAGAAAATCTTTTAAGTTCATTTAGTGTCATTCAATTATTATGAACATCTTCCAGAGCTTAAAATTTTTATTAGTGGTTAAATTACAATATAAATATCTTTTAAATATAACTTGAAGTTATTTTTTTCTTGTCTCTCTACCGGGTGGTGCAACAGTAAAATTGATTTGTATTTTATTGAACTGACACATTTCAGTTGCTATGAATAGATAGAAGAATTTCATAAGTTTCATATGGAGATTAAAAGTGTAGGATATGAGCATCTAGTGACAGGGTAAATGTCTAAACGGTAGTCTAGTTCTTCCCAGGTGCCTCCCAACATATCCTCGTTTCAAATAAATGCGCTCCCCCAGTTTTTATGGTAATGGGGGAACATACACAACATCCTTGACGTACCAAGTGATCGCGAAGGCCAGATCAGAATCGACAAATCATGATTCCCGGAACGGCCGACCCACCGCCCTAATAGGTGGCATTCAGGTGGACATCATATTGTCCATGCATGATATGTAAAACGCCATAGATGGCAACTGTTAAATTGTGTATACATTTTTTGTTAATCTTTGTGTATATGTTCAATGCTTTTTTGAAAATAACTTATAAGACAACCGATAACTCAAGCATCATTCGTCTTGAAGATTTTATGACTTTGGTCTACATATCATTTTATAACTGTGGAAGATTACGAATTTTGGTGCGTCGACTTCTGCTTCATCTGCATTGAATATTATTCTCCCGCATGTCATGAGAACCACAAACATCCATGTCCACAGAAGACTGAAATCGACTCGACATACTCGAGAACTGGAAATTTGTTGGGTCCTGTTTTATTATATAGCAAAGCCAACTAGAAAGACAGGCCTGGACGTGGAAAAGTCACCTGACCATGGAAGTCCGAATAACAATGTAATCACCATTGTTTCAATCTTTATTTTTAACAGTCAGTGTATTTTCGTTTGTTGAAAACAATGAAGCTTTGATTGTTGGTCGGACTGCTATGGTCAGGTGACTTTTCCGCGTCAGGGCCTTGTATTTATCGTTGGCCTCGATTATATAGCAGACTAGCAGAGGACCCGGCGTTGCCCTGGATAATTACGCTTGTAGGTAAACAGAACAACCTCAAAAACCTCCAGATTGGTTAAATAATAACTCAATCACTACAATATAGAGCGAAGGGACTATCCATTCTAAGAAAAATCCGAAAGACAGGAATTTACCTCTTCACTGAAAAAATCCATTCTAGGTGATATACAGGGACTTGATTTACCGAAAAAAAAATTTTTAAAGGCTCACAATGGATGGACCTCTCCGAGCATGCCTTCTAGTCTAAATAATTTTTTACTCGTGTAATCTTATTTTAGATGTACACTTGATGTTGTTGCAATTTCCTTTCTTCTTTCGATGTCTTGATGCAAAAATTGGCCATTCATCACTTTGTGTAGTCTAGCGGTCGCCGATTCTTCTATTTACTTGCTTACCATTTGCTCAATAGAGCACGGAGCTAAAGGAGTGCTTCCTCTATCGTCTTTCACTCTTTTTCAATAGTCTGCTAACTCATTATCTCCAGTTACTGATCATTTTTAAAGATTTTCAAGAAATTGTTAAGTCCTAAGAATTCTCTTTTCTAAGAAAAGCCTGAATAACAGGAATTCTATATTGCACAAACTTTGCCTTGCATTGTTGGTCATGAGACATATATTGTTGATCTTTGTATAGTGTTGGTGCATTGCGTGTTGACAACATTGTTTTTACTTATTGTTGCACAAACTTTTATTTGCATTGCCCGGGATAATTATATTTATAGGTCAGCAGAACAACCTCAAGAAGGATTTGATTTGCTTCAGTTAAACACATGCAATTGTTTCGGGTATATAAAAAAGACTGTTATGGTTTCTGGTGCCTGGATTCGACAGCCGAGGTTCGAATGCGCTCTCCCGACTGTTTTATTTATATCCCAGCTTTTACCCAAAAGCTGGACTGTACACTATGTTTTTCGTTTGTCCGTCCGGGGCGTAAACAAACAAATTATCTGGGGTGCCGACTCTTGAGCAAGCTACATATAATTGCCCGTGTGAAAAACATGAGCCTTTCCAAGTTAATGCCTGCCACACAAAGCGATTGCCCCTGGGCCTTGTTGATACTCATAGCGAATGAAAGCCGTATGGGAAACTGCAATCGCTTGTAATGGAAGGGCATATTTGTATCACTGGGTATTAATGGAATGCGAGGAATGAATACGTCTTCACCTGCGGCATTTCCCGTGATGATTGTGGCCTCTATTACGTTCGGCAATAGATTCTTCACGGTTAGTCTTGTTCCATTGCACAGCCTTGGTGGGTCGAGGTTACGTAATAGCATGATAGGGGATCTTTTTTTTTAAGTGAGCTTATGTGGCGGCATTCCTGGGGGTTCAAGGGAATTTAAAAATTCTGTAGGGTAATTCACAGCTTGCTCCATTTCCATTACTGTATCAATAGATGAAAAGATGGCAGAGTTTCCGGGGAGCATTTCCTGAATAAGTTCGTTAACATATTTAACGCTGTCGTTTTTTGGAGCTAAAATGGCCCTTTCGCATAACCATCGATGCGATTTGTAATTTTCTTGTATATCTGGAAACACTTTAGTTATCAGCTCGTCGAGTGAAGAGACCATATTGCAGAAATTTGAGGGAAACGAAATTAGACCGGTAGTGGGGTCGACAGGAACTTCTCCATTGGCGATTAACAGCAATTGCTGTGGAAACTGCTCTGCACTTGTTTCTCCTCGTAAATGAACCCTCATATTTGTCTTGAGATACATTTTGCGCACATGCCTCCTTAAGGTCGATGACTTAAGACAAGCGTGAAGTTCATCGGCTGGCGTAGAGCGTGGAATCACAGGCAGGGTTTGTCTAAAATCTCCTGCCAGGAGGACAACAGTGCCGCCCATCAGCCGCCCGTTTCCCCGTATGTCTTGCAAAGTGCGATCAAGCGCTTCTAGTGCCTTTTTGTGGGCCATGGTGCATTCGTCCCAAACGACTAGTTTGCAATGCTTGAGCACTTGTGCCTGACTGGAGCCTTTGCTTATGTTGCAAATGGGCCGTTCTGAAAGCTGCAGATTCAATGGTAGCTTCAGAGCTGAATGCGCTGTTCGACCACCAACTAACAGTGTAGATGCTATCCCAGAAGATGCTATAGCCAAAGCAATTTCATTTCTTTGGCGAATCTCAGCCAGCAAAATATTTATCAGAAATATTTTTCCAGTTCCCCCGAGTGCATCAAGGAAACAAATGCCACCATTTCCATCCTGAAGGAGACTTAAAACAGCGTCATAGGCTTGCCTCTGGTCTGAGACTAATAGTGGTCTATTTTTTTCAAGAAAAAGCTGGAGAGCATTAATGTCATAGTTCCTTTCCTTCCAAAAATCAGTATCTAGAACCTCTTGATCATTTCGATTCGGCGCCTCTAGCCCAAGCTGCAAAAGAGTTTTGCCGTTAATAAAGATACATTTGTCCTCAAGAAGTATAAGCGCTTGTTTCAGTATTCCCGCTGTATAACCTGAGTTAATGCAGAGTGTTTGTGCATTGCATGTTTATACCATTGTTGATACCTATTGTTGCACAAATTTTTCCTTGCATTGTTGGTCATGAAATATTTCTCATTAATATGCCCTGCCATAACCATGAATATCGATTTTTTTATTTTATCAATAATTGTTATTTTTTCGAAATCTGAGGTAGACAGTGACCTTCCTCATGCTTTGAAGGTCAAGTATTCAAAATTTCATCAAGATCGGAATAAAACTGTAGATTTGCATAAGAAACAAACAAACAAACAGACCCACAAACATCCTTCTTTTTATATATAACTTAGAAGATGACGTACACAGAAAGAAGTTCCGAGGCGAAATTTTTTTTGTATATACTCCACAATCATAGATGAGACGAGCTGAGTTATATTGTTCATAAATAAAAGAATTTAAAAAAATATTTTGAAAATTAGATGGGCCGATAAAAATCTTAATAAATTTTTTTACGTTTATAGAAAATTTGATCGGACATCGCAGATTAAAGTAGCAGAGTTATTTGAAATTTCACCTGCAAAAAACATTTAAAGTTTACCTACTGCATTATATCATCTCATCGTTATCATCGATCTTATTTCGACAATTCCTTAATGATAAAATTTAATGATAAAATTTAAAGCATGCATCATTAATGAATTAATCATGAATAATAAATGCGTTCCTTAAATTTTTCTGACTCTTAAAACTTATGACCTTGATCATTTTGCATCTGTTTTCTAATCCATCGTGACCATGACTGATATTACTTTTTAAAAAGCGTCCAAAGTGGAATAAGAGAAATATATTGCTGTTAAGAGTAAACGTACAGAAGCTGGAGGAAAATCTAAGACTGTATTGTTAGAACATTATCGATAGCAAAAGGAGAATGATTTACAAATAGTAGTTTAGAATTTCAAAACAGCACAACAAGCATTCACCATAACGGCATAAAAATAGACTGTGAGAAAGTAAAAGAGAGATATCGGCAAGCACCTTACTTCCAGAAGATATACAGGGAGAATATTAAGCACACCGATAAACTTTTAGGGGAGGTAATATGAGTAATTCCAAGCAAAAAAGTTCAAATTAACATGGGTCCTAATTTGAACGGTAACTGAGATATGAACAGAAATAAAAATGCCGCCACGAAGATCAACAAGTTAATAACTCATGTTGTCTAACACCTAGGATAATGAAATTTGGGTGAATAATAAGGTACATAAAATTTGAACGAATTCCAACGAGAAGTTTCCGAGTTATGCATTCAATATCGTGACAGTGCTCATATTTGATTACTAACCAGCACGTACTAACCTGAGTTATTAACTTGTTGATCTTGGTGGCGGCATTTTTATTTCTGTTCATATCTCAGTTATCGTTCAAATTAGGACCCATGTTCATATGAACATTTTTGCTTACAAATCACCCATAGTACCTCCCCTAAAAGTTTGTCGGTGTATTTAAAATTCACCCTGTATTAGCTTAAGCAGTAAACAGGCAAACAGCTCAAATAACTCTTGTCCTGTCATCATGAAAGGAACACATAACCAAAAATGTAGAAATATTTCAAAACAAACAACTGTATAGGCTATTGCAAAAATATACAGGACAGTACTATCCCCTCACTTCAGGGGCCGCTTCATAAAATGATAATTGGGAAATTTTATTTTGTTAACCCATTTATGCCGAAATTGGTAAAAATGGAAATTGAGACTTCATATCTTAAATTTATATTCTGTAGCATGTAAAGACATAAAAAATAATTGACGAATATCTTTGTTCTTCTTGTGACAATTCCCTACAGAAACACCCAGAGATCAGTGGATACATGGTCCCATATGCCGTATTCTAAAGTGATTTAATATAAAATTCTTTAATATAAATTCTTAAAGTGTTTTAATTTTCCTGTAAAACATGTCTTACTTATATAGCATTAACCTATGAAACGTATTTATATTTTAAAACCCAGTCCTACACCAGGATTTATATATCTCATCGCAAACTTGCACTTGCATAAGAAACGATATCACTTAAAATTCTGTCTGTGATTCTGTAAGATGAACATGTCGAAATATGACAGGTACCTATGATGAATAAGCTGAGTACCACAGAGAAATTATCACTTTTCAATCACTTACCGATATCATCCAATCACCAAGGTTTTCATAGTTCAGCAACGATATTATAACTTCATTCAAACATTGAATAATCTAATGAAGTGGTTGCAGTCTGCAACCAGTAAGGATTTCAGAGAAACTTGTTACATAATACAGTGTGACAATTATTGAGTTATATGAAAAAAAAACTTGATAACTTTTGAACAATTGGCGAGATTCAGTTAAAACTTGGCGGTTGAATGCAGAGCATGTTGGTTTTTTTTAGCATGCGCATTCCATGACAGGTACCATTAATCATTAGCTAATATTAATTACAAGAATTTACAGTTAAATCATTTAGATTTTTAAAAGCAGAGTTTTTAATATAAAAGATTAAAAATCGCCAATAATTTATAACAAAATAAATTTTATAAATATTTATAACTTAACATTTTCAATATTTACATAATTTCGAATTGCCTGTCAAGCCTATTTCAGTGATGAATGTCAATTTTGTTTTATTTCCAACGATGAATGTTCTGTAATTTTCAATGATCAATATTAATTTTGATTTTCCATGATGAAAATACTAGGTAACTACAAAAGTTCTTGCCGCTTTTATGTTGCCATAAAAGGAAGTGATAGAAGATATTCAAATGAGTGTAGAGTGTG
>JAHWFO010017072.1:46232-104279 GCA_023313115.1 Rhysida immarginata
TAGCGGTCGCCGATTCTTCTATTTACTTGCTTACCATTTGCTCAATAGAGCACGGAGCTAAAGGAGTGCTTCCTCTATCGTCTTTCACTCTTTTTCAATAGTCTGCTAACTCATTATCTCCAGTTACTGATCATTTTTAAAGATTTTCAAGAAATTGTTAAGTCCTAAGAATTCTCTTTTCTAAGAAAAGCCTGAATAACAGGAATTCTATGCATTGAATTCTATATTGCACAAACTTTGCCTTGCATTGTTGGTCATGAGACATATATTGTTGATCCTTGTATAGTGTTGGTGCATTGCGTGTTGACAACATTGTTTTTACTTATTGTTGCACAAACTTTTATTTGCATTGCCTGGGATAATTATATTTATAGGTCAGCAGAACAACCTCAAGAAGGATGTTGATTTGCTTCAGTTAAACACATGCAATTGTTTCGGGTATATAAAAAAGACTGTTATGGTTTCTTGTGCCTGAATTCGACAGCCGAGGTTCGAATGCGCTCTCCCGACAATTTTATTTATATCCCAACTTTTACTCCAAAGCTGGACTGTACACTATGTTTTTCGTTTGTCCGTCCAGGGCGTAAACAAACAAATTATCTGGGGTGCCGACTCTTGAGCAAGCTACATATAATTGACCGTGTGAAAAACATGGCCTTTCCAAGTTAATGCCTGCCACACAAAGCGATTGCCCCTGGGCCTTGTTGATACTCATAGCGAATGAAAGCCGTATGGGAAACTGCAATCGCTTGTAATGGAAGGGCATATTTGTATCACTGGGTATTAATGGAATGCGAGGAATGAATACGTCTTCACCTGCGGCATTTCCCGTGATGATTGTGGCCTCTATTACGTTCGGCAATAGATTCTTCACGGTTAGTCTTGTTCCATTGCACAGCCTTGGTGGGTCGAGGTTACGTAATAGCATGATAGGGGATCTTTTTTTTTAAGTGAGCTTATGTGGCGGCATTCCTGGGGGTTCAAGGGAATTTAAAAATTCTGTAGGGTAATTCACAGCTTGCTCCATTTCCATTACTGTATCAATAGATGAAAAGATGGCAGAGTTTCCGGGGAGCATTTCCTGAATAAGTTCGTTAACATATTTAACGCTGTCGTTTTTTGGAGCTAAAATGGCCCTTTCGCATAACCATCGATGCGATTTGTAATTTTCTTGTATATCTGGAAACACTTTAGTTATCAGCTCGTCGAGTGAAGAGACCATATTGCAGAAATTTGAGGGAAACGAAATTAGACCGGTAGTGGGGTCGACAGGAACAATTGGCGATTAACAGCAATTGCTGTGAAAACTGCTCTGCACTTGTATCTCCTCGTAAATGAACCCTCATATTTGTCTTGAGATCCATTTTGCGCACATGCCTCCTTAAGGTCGATGACTTAAGACAAGACAAGCGTGAAGTTCATCGGCTGGCGAAGAGCGTGGAATCACAGGCAGGGTTTGTCTAAAATCTCCTGCCAGGAGGACAACAGTACCGCCCATCAGCCGCCCGTTTCCCCGTATGTCTTGCAAAGTGCGATCAAGCGCTTCTAGTGCCTTTTTGTGGGCCATGGTGCATTCGTCCCAAACGACTAGTTTGCAATGCTTGAGCACTTGTGCCTGACTGGAGCCTTTGCTTATGTTGCACATGGGCCGTTCTGAAAGCTGCAGATTCAATGGTAGCTTCAGAGCTGAATGCGCTGTTCGACCACCAACTAACAGTGTAGATGCTATCCCAGAAGATGCTATAGCCAAAGCAATTTCATTGCTTTGGCGAATCTCAGCCAGCAAAATATTTATCAGAAATATTTTTCCAGTTCCCCCGAGTGCATCAAGGAAACAAATGCCACCATTTCCATCCTGAAGGAGACTTAAAACAGCGTCATAGGCTTGTCTCTGGTCTGAGACTAATAGTGGTCTATTTTTTTCAAGAAAAAGCTGGAGAGCATTAATGTCATAGTTCCTTTCCTTCCAAAAATCAGTATCTAGAACCTCTTGATCATTTCGATTCGGCGCCTCTAGCCCAAGCTGCAAAAGAGTTTTGCCGTTAATAAAGATACATTTGTCCTCAAGAAGTATAAACGCTTGTTTCAGTATTCCCGCTGTATAACCTGAGTTAATGCAGAGTGTTTGTGCATTGCGTGTTTATACCATTGTTGATACTATTGTTGCACAAATTTTTCCTTGCATTGTTGGTCATGAAATATTTCTCATTAATATGCCCTGCCATAACCATGAATATCGATTTTTTTATTTTATCAATAATTGTTATTTTTTCGAAATCTGAGGTAGACAGTGACCTTCCTCATGCTTTGAAGGTCAAGTATTCAAAATTTCATCAAGATCGGAATAAAACTGTAGATTTGCATAAGAAACAAACAAACAAACAAACAGACCCACAAACATCCTTCTTTTTATATATAACTTAGAAGATGACGTACACAGAAAGAAGTTCCGAGGCGAAATTTTTTTTGTATATACTCCACAATCATAGATGAGACGAGCTGAGTTATATTGTTCATACATAAAAGAATTTAAAAAAATATTTTGAAAATTAGATGGGCCGATAAAAATCTTAATAAATTATTTTTACGTTTATAGAAAATTTGATCGGACATCGCAGATTAAAGTAGCAGAGTTATTTGAAATTTCACCTGCAAAAAACATTTAAAGTTTACCTACTGCATTATATCATCTCATCGTTATCATCGATCTTATTTCGACAATTCCTTAATGATAAAATTTAATGATAAAATTTAAAGCATGCATCATTAATGAATTAATCATGAATAATAAATGCGTTCCTTAAATTTTTCTGACTCTTAAAACTTATGACCTTGATCATTTTGCATCTGTTTTCTAATCCATCGTGACCATGACTGATATTACTTTTTCAAAAGCGTCCAAAGTGGAATAAGAGAAATATATTGATGTTAAGAGTAAACGTACAGAAGCTGGAGGAAAATCTAAGACTGTATTGTTAGAACATTATCGATAGCAAAAGGAGAATGATTTACAAGTAGTAGTTTAGAATTTCAAAACAGCACAACAAGCATTCACCATAACGGCATAAAAATAGACTGTGAGAAAGTAAAAGAGAGATATCGGCAAGCACCTTACTTCCAGAAGATATACAGGGAAAATATTAAGCACACCGATAAACTTTTAGGGGAGGTAATATGGGTAATTCCAAGCAAAAAAGTTCAAATTAACATGGGTCCTAATTTGAACGGTAACTGAGATATGAACAGAAATAAAAATGCCGCCACGAAGATCAACAAGTTAATAACTCATGTTGCCTAACACCTAGGATAATGAAATTTGGGTGAATAATAAGGTACATATAATTTGAACGAATTCCAACGAGAAGTTTCCGAGTTATGCATTCAATATCGTGACAGTGCTCATATTTGATTTACTAACCTGAGTTATTAACTTGTTGATCTTAGTGGCGGCATTTTTATTTCTGTTCATATCTCAGTTATCGTTCAAATTAGGACCCATGTTCATATGAACTTTTTTGCTTACAAATCACCCATAGTACCTCCCCTAAAAGTTTGTCGGTGTATTTAAAATTCACCCTGTATTAGCTTAAGCAGTAAACAGGCAAACAGCTCAAATAACTCTTGTCCTGTCATCATGAAAGGAACACATAACCAAAAATGTAGAAATATTTCAAAACAAACAACTGTATAGGCTATTGCAAAAATATACAGGACAGTACTATCCCCTCACTTCAGGGGCCGCTTCATAAAATGATAATTGGGAAATTTTATTTTGTTAACCCATTTATGCCGAAATTGGTAAAAATGGAAATTGAGACTTCATATCTTAAATTTATATTCTGTAGCATGTAAAGACATAAAAAATAATTGACGAATATCTTTGTTCTTCTTGTGACAATTCCCTACAGAAACACCCAGAGATCAGTGGATACATGGTCCCATATGCCGTATTCTAAAGTGATTTAATATAAAATTCTTTAATATAAATTCTTAAAGTGTTTTAATTTTCCTGTAAAACATGTCTTACTTATATAGCATTAACCTAAGAAACGTATTTATATTTTAAAACCCAGTCCTACACCAGGATTTATATATCACATCGCAAACTTGCACTTGCATAAGAAACGATATCACTTAAAATTCTGTCTGTGATTCTGTAAGATGAACATGTCGAAATATGACAGGTACCTATGATGAATAAGCTGAGTACCACAGAGAAATTATCACTTTTCAATCACTTACCGATATCATCCCATCACAAGGTTTTCATAGTTCAGCAGCGATATTATAACTTCATTCAAACATTGAATAATCTAATGAAGTGGTTGCAGTCTGCAACCAGTAAGGATTTCAGAGAAACTTGTTACATAATACAGTGTGACAATTATTGAGTTATATGAAAAAAAAACTTGATAACTTTTGAACAATTGGCGAGATTCAGTTAAAACTTGGCGGTTGAATGCAGGGCATGTTGGGTTTTTTTTTAGCATTCCATGACCGATACCATTAATCATTAGCCAATATTAATTACAAGAATTTACAGTTAAATCATTTAGATTTTTAAAAGCAGAGTTTTTAATATAAAAGATTAAAAATCGCCAATAATTTATAACAAAATAAATTTTATAAATATTTATAACTTAACATTTTCAATATTTACATAATTTCGAATTGCCTGTCAAGCCTATTTCAGTGATGAATGTCAATTTTGTTTTATTTCCAACGATGAATGTTCTGTAATTTTCAATGATCAATATTAATTTTGATTTTCCATGATGAAAATACTAGGTAACCACAAAAGTTCTTGCCGCTTTTATGTAGCCATAAAAGGAAGTGATAGAAGATATTCAAATGAGTGTAGAGTGTGGCCCAAAATCTGTCAGGGGGGGAGCAGGAAGGTTAGCCTGTATAAATACAGGGCTGTTGGGCATTCACATCAATCACATCTCGTGCAGAAGTGAAGACAAATGGAGGTGTCGAAGGGGATGGTTAGGTGTTGTTTGCTTTATGACCACAAGGTGGGCTTATCAGCAGCAGCATCAGGTCGCCGAATGTCTTGCATTTGGGGATGATGCTGTGAATGAACGCACCGCAAGGCATTGGTTCCAGAAATTCAGGTCGGGAGAATTTGCCATTTATGATGAACCCCGTAGTCTAGTGTGTCTGGTGGACTAGACGCCAAATGGTTCACTACGAGCTGATATCAACTCGCCAAACCATCACTGGGGAACTGTACTCCCAGCAGTTGGAATGTGTGCAACAGCCATTTCAGCAGAAGGTGAATCGCAAAGGGGTACTCTCCCTTCATAACAATGCCTGGCCACATGTGGTACGGGTGGCAAGGAAAACCATAGAGCAGCTTGGCTGGGAAACTTTGTCATCCATCTTACTCACCAGATCTTGCTCCAACGGATTATCACCTTTTCCATTCTATGGACAACCATCTTCGTGGAAAATCCTACACCAATGATACAGATGTCTACGAAAGGCACTCACGGACTTCTTTGAGTCCAAGACCAGCAAGTTTTACAGCCAGGGGATTGATCAACAGGAGACACGTTGGCAGAAGATGCTAGATGCCAATCGGGATCACTTTGGGGACTAGCGATACGCTACTTTTTGTGTACATCATTTTGTTTTCCGGAATTAAAAACGGCAAGAACTTTGTAGTTACCTAGTAATTCTTTGATTTTCACCACAAAGTTCACATATTCCAATTATTATAGAGAATTACAATATTGCATTTTTTAATATTTAAACAATTGATATTAATAATGATCATTAATCAACAAAAATCAAGTGAAATAAAGAAAACGCGCAGTGAAATTGAAGATTTTGGACATTCGACATTAGGCATGATAGTCAATTCCAAATTAAAGATTTAGATTCAGGAAAAATTAGGAAAATTGAAGATTTTAAGCTGTAAATATTTCTAAAATTTAAATTAATATATAAACGACCCTTGATTATTTATATTGGAAACTGGTTTTTAAGGTTAATTGATTTAATTGTATTGGGTTGTTTTATAAGTATTGGCCGATTTCGCTTAGGCTAATTTGCATGAGCCCTACGGAGCGTGACATTATAGCGGGAATATTATGAAATGGAGTTGATGAAGTTGATGGAGGCCTTGCAGTACATATCGGTAAAAAAAACATAGAATTCCGACCGGTTTCGCCTTTTATTCCTGGCTTTATCAAGGATACAAATGAAGAGGCATGCAAAATGCCTTTTTATATACAAATTATGTTGGTATAAACAGTCATTGATTGGTGGATACAAAATCATAGATTGGAGCGGGGATTGCTCTTTGTGGAGAAAATGTGGAAACAGCATCCTTAAGCTTGTATGCTTGGGATAGAGATGAAAACAATATCCGAAATATTTTGATGCAGATGAAGAGTTGTGCTCTTCCTGAAGATAAGAGTTTTTCATTTATCATTGGTGCCCATGATTTTAATGGTTTTGTGGCCCTTCAAATACTTTTCCCGAAGACACCATTATTTGTATCCAACCAATCTAGAATTTTGTATCCACCAATCAATGACTTTTTATATCAACATAATTTGTATATAAAAAGGCATCTTGCATGCCTCTTCATTTGTATCCTTGATAAAGCCAGGAATAAAAGGCGAAACCGGTCGGAATTCAATGTGTTTTCTTTCTCGATATGTACTGCAAGGCCTTCATCAACTTCATTATAGCAGGAACTACGACAACCCCATACAACATATGTAGGACTGGTCCAGAAGTTGCTTCAGTACTAGCAGATGTAGCGGTGCAGACTTTAACATCACGGAGCAGCACGATGTCAGACTAGTGATTTTGCACGAATACAAATTTGGACGGAGTGTGCGGGAAACCGTTGCTAATGTTAATGGAGCTTGGGGTGCGTGCTAATGTTAATGGAGCATGGAGTGACAGAACCGTCCGTAGATTATTTGCGAAGTTTGGCGCTGGTGATATGGACTTTAATCGTAAGCTAGTACGGGCGTCCGGTGAAGTGCGTTACCGAACAATTAAGGCAAAAAGTGGAACAAAAACTGACTTCCATAGAACATGACTGTCCAACAAGCTTATTGTATCACCGGTAGCCATAACCCTACACCTGGCAAAAAATGGGCAAGTCTAAAAATTTGGACACTTGTTCCATATGCCCTCACCAAACAGCAGCAGTTGCGACACTTGGAAACATGTCTTCTCCAATTGCGACACTGGTGAATCGTGCAGGTCCTATACTTCTCCAAGATGGTTTCGTCTACATGTGTCTGTTGCAAAAAATTAATGCTTTGGCGTACGAGGTTCTCCCTCATCCAGCGTATACACTAGATTTACCCCCACACGATTTTCACGTGTTTTGTCATTTGGACAATTTCTTGCGGGATGGACGGTTCGCTGATCGAGATGCTGTCATTACTGCTTTCACAGTTTTTTGGGGCATTGTAATGCCGATTTCTGTCACGGTGGCATTTTTTTCCTTGCCAACACTTTGGGCAAATTGTATAGCTGTTGAGGGCAGATATTTCACTTAATAAAATGTATTCTTTTCCTTGTTTCTGATGTCTTTTTCTTTCCATCAATGCGGGCAATACAATACTTTATTGAAACAAACCAATAAATTTTTGAAATGAAATATTATATCGGATAATTAATATTGATTAACTTTATTCATAATTATTATATTTTAACAAAATAATTTTTTATAATTAATCCTCAACTATCAAAACAACTTAAACATAAAAAATATAAAAAAAATATTTATTCAATTACATAATTGAGAATATGGGAATCAATTAGTTTTAATAAAAGAGTAATTTTTAAATAAGTTTTGGAGTCAGTAATTGAATGAATATTTATTTATGTTTAAATTGTTTCGATGGTTGAAGGTTAAGTATGAAAAAATTAAGTTGTTTATTTATAATAGTCTATAACTTTATTTTTAGCTTCAATGCTTTTTTAAAGTTGAATTGTCACAATTTTTTTTCTTAAAACCTTTTTTTCAAATTCATACACAGGATTGAAAATGATACATACGAAGATAACCGTCGTACTAAAAAAATGAATGGAATGACGTTCATGGCCTATTAACGAATAGATTTCATAAGACATAGCCTACAGAAAAAGCAATTCTTGAATTAATGAATAAACTCACAGGGTTTGGCGAAAGTGGTAATCTATTCAAATGAGGCACAAATTATACGAAGAAGATTAGCGAATTATTTAACTTTGAGTCATCAACCACTAAATGACATTGATAGCTTGTCACAATATTTAACTTGCAACAAATTATGCTGAAAATTTCTGAATTGACTAAGATAAGGAAAGAGCTCGTGTCAGTCACGGAATAACGAGACTTACGGTCATTCAGTAGGTCATACAAGCCTGTCTAACTCCTTTGAGGAAAACTGGAATCAAAGATGACGAAAAAGTTAATATAAAATCTTGGAGAGCAAATATGGATGCTCGCATTCTTCAACATAAGGGTGAGTCAAAAGTCATTGGACATAACTGTATTTCAGAAATGGTGTGTAAAATGAACGATGTGACCATGCTAGCAGGGAATAGGGTAGGTGCTCTATCTTTTGGGGTAGTTTTGGCCGCCATCTTGAAATCCGCCATTTTGGGTCAAGATTCATATTCTTAAATAGGAAGGCATCGTGGGGCATATCAAATAACATCAGTTTTTTTCTCAGGAATTCATTCTTGCAATAAAATTTCAGTTATCTGTTGTGGTTCCCAAGTTATAACAAAAACATTGACACTGTACCATTATCTGTTGCAGTAATTGGAAATGACATTAATGAAGGAGGAGAGGAGCAAGCTGATCCTGATGTTTGGTGAACGCCCCTATCGTACTATTGCTGCTGACTTCAACGCCCGGCACCCCGAAAGAGAAACAATCACGCACAGTACCGTCGCATATGTGATAACACATTTCAGAGATACTGGGACTGTTGAACATAAAACTCGTACAGGCCGGCGAAAAACATCAAACGAGGAGGCAATCTCAATAATGATGTGACAATATATTACGATCAATGCGGAGGCCTTCTCTCTTGGTGATAACAGCAGTGAGCAGTACACTTCGTCTTGGACACATCGGCACAATTACGTAGATACGACGAAGAACAGTGTAGTTGGGCAAAGAGCTATTCAAATAAATCTGCACATCCTTCAGGATATCTGAAGAGGTGGCAAAGGGGGTGACCCTTTCTGTACGTGCAATGCGCCGATCTTCCTAAGCATTCGTTATCCGTGGACGTTCTGGATACCATCGACGAACGCACCTTGAAACTGTACTGATGTCACGCCCCACTTCAGTGGCCATACGAGATATAAACTGGAAAAATCATTAATGAACTCGCTCTCATACTGCGCTGACGCTGTCGAGGCATCGAAGTAGTCACGATGAACTATCAGAATACAGAAATTTGTATCCAATACAGAAGAAACCTTTTTGCTCAGCTCGGCTTGGCTCACGAACTTACCTGATGTGACGGAATGCACAAGACATTCTCGCAAAACATGAAACTGCGCATACCACGAATTACACCGCGAATTATACCACGAATTATAATTTTAATTCCTGCATACCACGAATTATAATTTTAATTAATTTGTGTCCCGCATACCACGAATTATACCGCGTCCCAATTTTCAGAGTATGTACATCACACGAGAGTCGTGCCTATGCAACTTAAACAGTCATCTAGAACAAAGGAAGCGAAAGACTGATTCGCCTGGTCCTCATCACAGTGTTAATCATTTACTTAATACCGTATGCTAAGCGGGGTTTGATCGGCCTCGGTGGCTCAGTGGTTGCGTGATCGCCTCTGATGCCCGAGGACGCGGGTTCGATCCCGGCCGAGGACGACGAGGATTTTTTCCGGGGGAAATTCCTGAGATCACGCACTTCCTTCGGAAGGGAAGTAAAGCCGTTGGTCCCGTGTAGTCGTTTGCCGGCTGCACGTTAAAGAACCCTTGCGAGGCAAAATTTGCGGCCCCTATAACGCCGTCCTGAAATGGCCATAGCAGTTGAAAAGGACGTTAACACCAAATAAACCAAACCAACTAAGCAGCGTTTGCGCATACATATGCAGTATCGATAATTCCACTTAAAATTTCAGATATATATGATTTTTTTACAAATTGGAACTGCTCTATTCAGACCCATTTATGTATAAATGTACGAAAAGCATTCGGGAACCACTTATGCCTGACGAATTTTTTCTCTTACCTGTCTCATCGGCTATCCAACTAATCAGATGATTTTATGTTACAATTCTTTAACCTCATATTTCTTTTCAAATCAAATCAGCGAAAACATAAGATAAAAAAAAATTAAACCATTCTCGAGAAATCGTAAGACATAGACGGGCAGACAAAATCACAAACAGAGGGAATCTGTTAGTGTTTTCAGTATATAATAAAATATCAATTAGAATTTCTGCCTTATCAATAGATGGTTAGAATGTAAAAATATTTTACCTTTATTGGATTAGCCTTCATTATGGAATACATTTTCGAAGGGTTTTTATATCAGATCAGTGTATTTAAATATCTTTGTTAATATTTCTAAACTAAATCTTTTTTTTTTTATTTAGGAATGTTGCTATAAGAATGTTTTGACTGATACATTTAAAGGTTTTAAGAAATACACATGTATTATTAAATAAGTAAATAATAATATTCAAATTTAATTTATACTGACATGTTTCAGGTAGCAATACAGTCCTTCCTACTTGCTCATAAACGTTGTTTTTTGGGGATTTTTTTTTTTTTTTTTTTTTTTTTTAACATTTTGTCTGAAGTACTTATTATATGGGGGGAAAATGTGAGGTAAAGTTTAAATAATTCATTTCATTCCATTTGATTTTTGAAGAATGAAAGATTCAAATTGATAACAACTTCGTTCCGCATCCTCCATCACAACTGCCTTAATTCTTCATAGTTAAAGACATTTTTGACATTTTTAATCAATCTCAGAATGTTTTCCTGTCTTAAAGCATTAAACGTTATAGGAGAAAATGGTTCTGATTGAGTAAAAATTGCTAATGGTTCTTGTCGCCTTGAGCCAGTCGCATAAACAAAGTACTTTAAAATGTAATTATTTCATTAAAAAAAATGTTTTCAACAGTCTCGAACCTTAAACAAAATGGAAAAGAAAAAAAAAACAATTTCAAGTTTGCCAAGGTACTTATTATCCATCTCCTCCCAAAATTGAAAATGAAATGATCTAGATCAGTCATTATATTCTCAAATCTATCGGCTCTTTATTATTTTTTAAACGTGCTTTTTCCACCGAAAGGAATATTAAAAATTACACTTAGTCAAATAGCAAAAAAAAAAAAAAAATTAGCTTTGGTCTCTTAGACGTGATATTCTTTTTTTTCATCCTTTTTTTTGATTCGACAAAAAATGAGAATTCATCTATATAAAAACTGGAAAACGGTTACGTGCATAAAAAAAAGTGGGGAAAAAAAGTTAGACCTGACACCCATAAAAAATAAAAAGAACTCTCTTTAAAAAATATCAAGATCAGTTTTTTAAATAATAAGACTTTTCCCACGAATTTTTCAGAGATTAATAGAAAAAATGCAGGAAAAAGCCGAAAAAGTATTTTTTAAAGAGTAAAAGTGAATTGTATGTACGGGAGTCATAATGATTATTACAATACTGTCAGATGATCTATAATAGTTAAAAGTTGTTAATATTTACAATTTAATATTAATTACATAATGAAAAACAATTAAATATATTCAGATGTATACATGCATCATCAAATCATATTTGGGTTTTATTCCTCTTGAATAAATTCGTTTCTTCCATCTGAAAAAAAAAAGGATTGTACTTTTAGTAATTAGGGAATGTTCAAGGTAAATGTAAATTAACATGATTTACTATATATTTTCGTTTCTTAACTAAACCTTATTTTGTTAAAATTCAAATGGTAAATAATTGCGGGATCTTATATAAGCTTAGCGGAAGGGGATATGTACAGTCGGCTACAAAGGTATCTAGCCACCTTGCAAGGTTTGTTTCTATGCAAGTTTGCTAAGTACTTTTGTTGCCGACTGTAGTTTTGTTGGCCAATTTTTCCTAATTTTTCTATTAGGAATGACATTTCTAAGTATGAGTTTTTTTTTTCAAATAACGTAAACGCTGATAACAATGATTGTAATCAAGTGTAATTATTATGCGAGAAAAATTATGATGATTATATAATATAAATGTAAAGCTGACATATTAAAATAAGTCTGAAAGAAATTTGTCTTGTATAAAGTAGATCAAAAATCACTTTAAAAAATGATTAAATGTTAATTTGATATTAGCTTAATTACAGCTCATTTTGGACATAAACATAATTAGGACTTTATATAATTTACTCTTATACGTTTTGATCTGTTGGCACATGCGCACACTTTAGATATAATATCAACATCCTTTTTTTTCTTCTTTTAATCCTCATTATTTTCTATCTGTGTTATGAAATGATAATGTAAAATATTTTCTTTCAATACGAATTAGTTAAACAAATATGCAACATAGTAGAGGTGAAGAAAAATTTTCATGGTGATGCATAAAAGTTCCAAATACTATTAAAGTTTCAAATACAGATGATAGATGCTTTTTATAAAAGAATAAAGTGCGCAAAATATTACAAAATCGATCATGCAAAGTACAAAATTAACATAGGATTAAAAGTTACTTTCGTGAACCGTAGTTTACCTACTCCAGATCGCAGCTATTACTCGAGAAAATTAGTATTTCTTATCAAAGAAAGAAATCCTTTTTATTTTCTTTCTAATTAAAAAAAATTCAAGTAAATCGTCTAATTAATTAAAATGAAAGTGGCCCAAAAATTAATATTATTAATAAACTAATGAGCTTATGCATTTTAACTTGATGGGCAGTAAGGGATAACTGTATTCGAACTATACTGTGGTTAAAATTGCTGTCACATGCATAATAAAGTGCCCTTGTGGTCGATGACTAAGACGATGAGGTTTCGTGGTGGCCGGTGGCTATAGTTTGACTTCAACCTACCGTCGGCGCCAACACCTTCGCCTTCTTTTGTCATTCACAAGAAATGAAGGTTCGCCCTCTATCATCAGACCGTGCGATTGAGCCACAATTTCTCTGAAACGTGCGCCACACCGGATACGCAACAACCGCCCTCGAGCCCGGCGCATGCGCCACAGTTAACTTTTCAACCCGTGATCTATCATCACCAACGTCGATTTTCGAATTAAACTCCCTTAGTCGGTAAGAAGATAGAGTACTTCGAAGTTTCAGCCTCAAGTCGTATGTCTACGCGATAATAACATTTCAGTTGAGTATTATTTATTAGGTCTTAGGGTGGCGGAGGAGGAGTGATTTCGTCTAACTATTTCACGGTTCCACAACTAAAGTTTGCGTATGAAGGACTCGAGGAAACAATTATTCGTCTGTTAACAAAAAAAAATTAATGTGATACCTTTTATATAATTGGAGTTTAATAGAAGAAGAGACAGGCCCTCTTTCTATGTTATCATTAGTATTGAAAGTACTAAACGAAAATTGATTTCAATTCTGTAGTGTCCGGTAGAAATTATTCTAAGCACGTGTATGCAGCAAATTAACAGGTTGTGTTTCATTTCAACCTGAATTTACCTCTGATATATTCATCTTGGATTGTAAATGCTATATCAAGATGTGCGATTCTCATGATTGTTAGATATTAAAATTAGAATTAGTAGGTGCAGTTCATCTTCTAGAATTGTTTATATCACTCGATGCTGTACATTCTCTCCACATTCTCAACACTTGTTCAACGAATTACAGTATAGAGCAAAAATTAAAAAAAATCGCCTGGATGTACCTCGAAACCAATATCCTCCCAATCCCAATCATATGTTCATTGTTATGCCATTACTCGGAGTAATTCTTATTACATGGATTGAAGGATTTCCCTCCTAAACTGAAGGTTTTTGAAATTTTCTAAAGTTTATTGAAGTCTGGAAAATTTTTGAAAGTAAAACTGAAGGTTTTTGAAATTTCTAAAGTTTATTGAAGTCTGGAAAATTTTTGAAAGTAAAACTGAAGGTTTTCCTTGTGCTTTAAAAGATGAAAATTAGCGGTTGGCTAATTAGCACAATAAATACTATTGTCTCCGTACACACCACCCTGCACATTACAAACCTCCTGGCGAGGACATAAGCACTTAGTTCAAGACCCCTAAGAATTTGCCATAATGTCTACAAGATTATCTTTAAAAAGTATGCAAAGAATGTTGTAAGGAATATTTGGTAGCATTGATCGGTGAAACCAGGCTTAGGCTACCAAATAACTTAAGCGTTCTGCAAAATTTAAAAAAATTTTCCATAGAAAATATTTTAAAACCCAGAATGTAGATGAAATAATATCATTTTTTTCGTGTTCACTCATCAACAATTTTCTAATGGCCATGCAGAATGGGAACTACTGTGTTCATCGCCAATAAATGAAGAGGAGATGCAAATGACATCCCAAATTTTGGTTTAACGTGAGAAACCAAAACAATGTCAGGATTCAAATTATTGACAAAGTTTGAGAGTTTCAATATTCAATATTCATTTCGGGGATGATTTCAGCGATTGTTTAATTATTCTGTACACTCTGTCTTTCACATATCCCCAGAAGAAAAAATCTCGAGGGTTCACATCGTCCTGGAAAGTTCGTATCAAGGCACTCCCATGTTGGGCTGCAGGTGGAAACCTGTGGAATCAGGTAGTTCTCTAGCATATCTAGGTAGGTTGCAGCGGTAATGGTGTCTTCAGCGAAAAAGAAAGGTCCGATTACTCGATCCTGCATTAAACCGCACTAAAATGCTAGCCCGAACATGGGAAGAAATCGAGTTTCTCTTTGACGTCCTTCACGCCATAAATGGGGGAGGGGCACATTGAGATTTATTAAGGTATGCTAAGAAACGTTTTGAGTTTTTCTTTGTGAATAAAAAAAATCACATTAAAATCTGTAAAAGTTTTTGAGTAATAAACATGTATAATACGGGAGATAATTTAGAAACACCCTGTATATTTGAAGCAGTCAATGTTATTAAAGACAAGAAAAAATCTTTTGAAGGTTTTTTTTTCCTTTAAATGTATGAAGCTGGTAGTTTTTGCATGGTCGTCTGAAGGTTTTCGTTTTCGCCACCTGGCACAAAGTTCCCTGGTTTTGGCACAATATTCACTCTAATTCGATAATCTAACCCACTTAAAAATAACGAATAATATTACATGGAGATTACGAGTAACTCCATTTCCGACAAAAATGCTAAGTTTACAAAATGACCAACTCGTAAGAGAGCCACTTAAAATTGGCCAACATTATCCGAAAAATAGCTAGTAAATACCACGTAAACACAAATTTTATTGAAAATTACATACCAAATAATTTGGGAAATAAAATGCATACGTGAAGCCGTCCTAACCACCTGCAAAATAAAAATAAGCATAGAAGTAGTTTTATATGCCACGAAAAAGTTTGACCACCACGTCACGCGCCACAGAAAAGTTGGAGCAGTTGGTTGTTTTTCTGTATAACTTAGAAATTAGCTCTTACTGTAGTATATTCCAGGTTTCTATTAATAAAAAGGGTTTCATTATGTGAACAGGCTATGGGATAGCTTCATGATATACATATTGTTAAGCTTTGAACTTGTCAGTAGCAAACTTTTTTTTCATATCAACATAGGATGTAGAAAACCCGTTAATGTTAAAATCAGAAGGTATATAATAAAGAAGGGCAAAGAAAATAAGTCGGAAAGGGCAATTGTAAAAGAATTGCAAATAAGAAATTCTTTCGTATACAATATTTTTATACACATTATAAGAAAACAGGAACTATAGAACCAGGACATTTAACCGACCCACCAAGAAAAACAACCGAAAAAGATCGTCAAAATCTCCGTATAATCATTAGGCATGCTACTACCCTGAAATAATCAGTGACTAGTGACCAGTTTCAACTGAAATCCATAATTTAAATTTGGGATAAAATTTCTATAAAGCAAAGGAGACCACTGTTAAGTCACAAACATAAACGAAGTAGATTTTCCTGGGCAAAAGAACGCATTGGATGAACGGTAGCAGATTGGAATAAAATATTATGGAGTAACGAGTCAGTATTTACTATTTGCATCGGTGAAATCAACTGAGAGTCGTTCGAAAACATGAAGAAGCCTCAGATAATATTCAACTTCTAAATCGTCTTAGCTTGTATTTATACAGTTATTCTTCTCAAAATGAATAAATGGGGGAAATATTCACTATTATAATAAGTTAGACAAATTAAACAAACTAGCTCACATGGCACACAAGAATTGGTCACTTATGTAATATGGCCATAAAGGATATTAATAGAATATCGAAAGTTCACAAGTTTTTTTATTCAGCTCTTGAAGATTATTGTTTAAGATAAGGCTCCTATTAGTTAGAGGTCGTTCTTGTTGAAGTTTCAAAAGATGAGAGTATGTTTTCTTTCTGCTCTTTTTGAAATCCTGTTCAAATTCTTGGAGATTACTGTTATTCTTGTTGAGATATTACAGGTGTGGAGAGATAAGTATTGTTGCCTATGTAGATAATTGAATCAATATGTTCGGAGTTTTTGATATTTGTTGGGAGGAAACTATATGGAAACTTTATATATAAAAATTTTCATACTTTATGAATTTAATAAAAAGAAACCCTTTTGAGATCTCTCTCTCATATCCAGGTTTGATGAAATTTTTGAAATGATAACTCGGAAGATAATTTATAAAAATTAAATTCTTATAAATTTCCAAGTGCTTTAGCTCTAAAGCAAAATTTTTTATATTTGAGAATTTAAATTAAGTTCATAATAGAAAATGGAAATTTATTTAAATCCTTCCAAATTTACGTCTATTTTACTGCCATCGTTCACAAAGCAATTCCAATTTGCCACGTATAAGACGTGCTCAAATGAAACCCGTTCGAGTGAAGTAGTTGTTGTAAGAAGAAGGCAGGAAAAAGAAACACAAGCAAATAGAGAGAGTAGTATTTAATGAACAGTATTTTACACACGTTTCTTACAGCAGTCAACCATGGCGTTTAGGCACGCATCTCATTGTTTGGGGAGACGGGAAATTCAATCCGCGAGAAAGGTGACTTTCAAAAACAAGCGATCCGGCATGCTGTCTTCAGGAGTAATTGTTCTCCACGACAATGCACTAAAGTTGGCCGCATATCGCAAAAGTTGTTGTGGATGCACTAGCCAAGAAAGAAATAGGAGGTTCTCGAACACACTCCTTACATCCCAGATTTGTCCTTTTGTGACTTTCATCTCCGGGCAGTTGAAGAAATTCCTCAAGGGATAACGATTCAACACTGAAGAGGAGATGCAGGAAGTACTTTCGGACTGGCTCGAAACAGCCCATATCTTTTTTTCGCGGACGGAATTTCCCGTCTCCCAAAATATGGGATGCGTGGCTAAACGCCATGGGTGATTTATTTTGAGAAATATATGTACAATATTGTTCATTTCCTGTTCCCTGTCTTCTTTGAACAGGATTCATTTGAACACGCCTCTTAATACATGTTGTTTTATAGCAACCACATATGACTCGTACAACCTTAGAGATCAGTACAATTATTAGTGTAACATGAGTAATTGAGGCAGATTATGTAGTGTGCAGGGAAGTAAGGTAAAAACTGTAAAGTCCGGATCACATTTCATGTGGTATTTTATTATAAAATTATTGAACCTTCTTCGTAGCTCTATATTTTTCAAGTTCATTTTTTGGGAAATTCTCAAATCAATCGTTATACTGGCTACGCACAACTTGCATTGGCTATATGTATGATACGCGTTTCAAGAGACCGAGCAAAAAACACGTATTATCCGGGAACACACATCCGTTTACATGGAAATAGCTTTCAAGGGGACGAGGCCGAATGAAAACATGTATTAAGTAGTTACTTATTAAGAGGGTTCAGACTGTAATTGATAACGGTAGGCCTAATAGAACAAATATGTAAAATACAAAACCACTGGTGAATAAAAGAGGCTGAATGATTCGTTGAGTGAATAGCACTGTACATATAATAGCTAGTTTATTTAACATGCTATAGTAGAGAAGAACCAACAATGCCAAATGACCTTGATTTCCACCAATCAGAATGCAGCATCACGTGACGCCACCCCTCCTACGTCATTCTGACACCCCCTCCCACGGCAGAAGGCTGTCACTTGACCCGACCACGTGGCTTTTAGGTAGGGGTGCGTTTTTCTGACCACGTGACTTTTGGGGGCGGTTTATTTTTTGGGGGGTGATCTTTTTTGGGGTGTTTGTGCTAAAGGACCATCACTCACTGCAATACGTTTCTGCCTATCTCTCAGATACTATTTCTACTCTTTGCCTCTCTTGTATAACTACTTATTCAGCCACATCTGATTGTACTGGCCCAACACAACGTTTTGCCTAATTACTAATTATCTTTTGTTTCTACAGCAACCATATTTGTTTCTTCCGAGATACTTTACACCCTCTTCTTATTAACTACTTCTGTTTCAAGGTGTATTGTTTGATTTTTAATATTCAGTTAATTGCTGCATTGTTTCAATTGATAAGTGTGTACCTGAGTAGTGGCTAATGATGGCTAAAAGGTGACTGAACTCACACACACACACATGCTTATAAATACAGTTGTGCGCTATGAACATTTTAATTAAAATTTTGTCATGGATAAACCATTTTCTAACCCTGCCAATCCAGCAGTATTTGGAGGTGTGAAAGGTTTAGCTAAACAAACAAATCATTCTGATAAAGTGACACTACATAAACCGGTTCGACATTATTAACCTCGTAATCGTATGCGTGTATATGCTCCATTTCAAGTGGAGTTGGACGACCTAGCCACCCTGTCAAAGCAGAACGACGGACATAAATTTCTACTTACCTGCATCGATGTTTTTTTTTCGGCTATGCATGGATTGTTCCCCTAAAAACGAAGTCAGGTCTCGAACTTCAGAAAGCCTTTCAAAAAATGTTCACAGATGGCAACGTTCTTGTAAAAGTGAACAGCTATAAAGGGAAGAGTTTTTAAACAAACATGTTCAAGACTATTTCAAAGAACTCAACATCGATTTCTTTGCCAGAGAATCAGATTTGAAAGCTGCAATGGTCGAATGATTCAACCGTACGTTAAAAACGCAGATGTTTAAGTTTTTATAAAATTAAAGATTACGACGGCAATGAGATCGCAGGGCTATCCTGATAGCATGAACAGTTGGGTCGAGGAGTTGATCTTTTAAACATTTGACGAATCGCGCTCGACATCATTAGGGTTCATGATTCGTCGTCATGTATGAAGACGCATATTACTATGTCACGCTACCGTTAAACTCGCCTGCAGGGGAGCAAAATCGTTCCAATGCAACAGCACATTTTATTACACATTACCGCGTACACTACATTTCCATGGACGATGGGAAGTAGCTTTAATGGAAACGCATTTCCCATCCCTTTTCAAGAACATTATGGATGTAAACAATATACTTTTGAAATCGGTTTTAAGGACGATCTCATAGAGGAACAAATCGAATTCAACATTGTTTCACCAGAAAGAATTCCAACACTACAGCCTTTCATACTCGAAGTCGAACTGGTCTTACAATCCTATTTGAAAGATGTCCTCTTACCATAACACTTCTTTAGACCAAAACATCACCATGAGTTTACCTCCAAATGTCGAATTCGGTTTAACATGCCTGAATTCTGCAACGTGTTTAATGTTTGACCGAATACATTCTATGAGGAGCGTTTCTCTCTAACTCCAGATTACAGCTCGCCATTTAAGTGGGTGTCTGATTTTTCTGTTACGTTAAGGTATTCCAAGACGGCTCCTCTGTACGAAAAGATTGTCTAATTTAATAGTTCCAAATAGCAAAGCCGGGTTGCCGCTATTGATTTTCTAAAAGACCGTTTTAGAGCTACAGGTATCGAGACAAAGTTGGTTAATGATTTTGTACAGTTTACAGGCTCCCCAGAACGTTTCATCGAATTCCTGTTAACATAGGTTTTATACATGATAGGTTTCTGAACAAGAAATTGAAAACGCCTCTTGCTATTCCCTTAAACGACACAAACGATTGGTTTATCAGTTGTGTGATTTTCGATCCACCTGACACTCCAGAACATCACATCTTAAAAATTCCCGAAGGGTATTATGATAGTTGTAGAGATGTCATTGATGCGCTCGTTATATTGATTCCGCTGAAAGAACAGGCGTTTTACAACATCAATCTCACACCTAACAAATGTTTTCTTTTCAAATCCAAGGAGGGTCGATACATTATTTCTAGTGAAGGCTAGTGTTACACTTTGGGTTTAAAAGCCAAACTTTCTGATTTGGAGCTCATTATCGGAGAGGGTTTCGCCCCAATCGATTTCACACGAGGTATACACGGTTATTATCTGTATACAGACATCATCCAACCTCAGGTCGTGGGGAATACATTTGCACCGCTTCTACGGATCATTCCAGTTTCATGTGCCAGGCGAGAAGTGATTTATCAGGCTTTTCACTCATCCGACTACTTTCCCTTAAGTAAAAACGTCATAGACACGATTGAAATCACTGTTCATTCAAATCCACTAGGATTTGCTCTCATTTTTAACAGGAAAAAACCGTCGTTTAATTACATTTTCGTAAGAAAAAACTGTAGCACAAGGTTGGTTTCTTTTATCTCCTCATCAATTACTTCGAAATGTATCTATATCCCGTATCAGCCGAACCAAGAAGCAATTTCAAGCTGCTATTTACTCGTAAGTCAGAGAATAAATGGCTTACCAGTGTTTAGAGGGTCAGCGTTTCAGAGAGTCAACGGGATTGGTTCAGTATTTTCAAATCTGTTTTGCTTTGCAACGCCTTTACTCAAATCTATGGGTAAAATCCTTGGACATCATCCCCTAAATGGTGGCATTTCCGTTTTTAACGACGTTATACATGGCCAAAATCTCAAACAGTCGTTGTCATCACGAATGAACGAGGTCGGAGGTAGTGCCCTACAGGAAATGGGTACTAGAGTTCAGAGAGGTAGAGGTCGTGTTAAAAGACGAAATTCAACATCAACTACTCATTCGCATGTAAAAAGACCCAGCGGCCACAGCTTGGAGTCCTTTCTGACGAGTGGATACAAACGAAGAGGACGATTGCAGCGTTCAAAAAATTTGAAAAACATGCAGAAGAAAAAGAAGGAGATAGCAAAAAGACACGCAAAATTACGTTCTAATCCGATTTTAAACATACGGCCGTTATCATCTGTTTTCGCCTAATACATACCTAAATCATGAAGTCGGTGATACACCAGATGAGCACTGAATGTATCAATAGCGACCTTGATATTTTTTCTATTCCCCACATGAGCGGCCGACAGGAAAAATGTCACGTCACAGGATACCAATCAACAGCCATCATCAGTCAAGACGGCCCTATCGAATTCTTCATCCCAGATTTGGCAGATTTTAACACGGACCTCGATCAAACAACATTGAGTTTAGAAGTAGTCATCAATAAAGATGATGGAGCGCTACCAGCTGGTGATAAACAGGGCCTGTGAACCTTTTCTTATATTCACTATTCTCACAAGTCGACTGCTATCTGGGTGAAACGTTAGTTAGTCATAGCAATAACTTATATTCATACAGAGCTTATTTTGAAACTCTTTTGAACTCTGGTCAGGCCTCTAAACAAAGTCAGCTCACAACGAGTGGAAAATTGGACAATGCTGACGATACAAACCACGATACAAACAACTTAATCAATAAGTCACGTAAAAAAAACTCGCATGAAATGGCATTTACTACATGGAAGGACCCCTCCATTTAGACATCTTTCGTCAGAGTCAATTGCTGCTGAACTCTATGGATTTTCATCTCAGATTTTACAGAAGTAAATCCTCCTTTGCTCTGATGACTGATGCAGCCAATCCTAATTATCAGATTATAATCCAAAAAGCAACGCTGAATGTTGAAAGGGTTGAAGTTAACAGAGCTATGCTATTAGCGCATGCAAAGACTCTGCAAACCACTAATGCGTTTTACCCTATCGGCCGAGTTGAAATGAGGTCGTCGAATATTGCCACGGGCAGTAGAACTTAGTGACCTGCCAGAATCCTACCCGTTTGATTTTCGCATTTACAACAAGTGAAGCGCTGAATGGTTCTTTTACTTCGAACCCATTCAACTTTCAACATTTTAATTGATCTTTCTTCTCCCTGTCATTGGATACTCAAGCAATTCCTCTTCATCTGTTAACACCGAACTTTGCCTCTGGTTCCTACCTGAGAGAGTTTGTTCATTCCATGAAGGCTCTAAGGATTTGGAACAAAGACAGATGTAGACATCAACCAGTTTAATTATGATGCCGATTACACATTTCTTGCCTTTGATCTTTCGGGAGACAGATAGATACAACCTTATACGTAACGGTACACTAAGCATCGAAGTTCAGTTCTCCGAACTTTTAGCTAACTCAGTGAACTTGATTGCATGTTGTCAGTACCAGAATCTCCTGGAAATCAATAAAGACAGAACTGTAAGCTTTGATTTCACGATTTAAGATCGATGGATACACAAGAGCTATGGAGCACTCTCTCTCTCTCGAGAGAGAGAGAGAGAGAGAGAGAGAGACCCATTCATGTGTCTTATGGCAAGAGGTGTTTTCCCATCCGATTTGATACTACAACTCAAACCTGTTCACCCATCTTTGCTCATAGCTAATATGGATGATTCCAGTAAACCAGGTACTTACTGGGTGGCTTTCTTTATACCCTCCAACAAACAAGCATAAATCTTCGATTCTTTTGGAATGTTTCCTCAAGTACAATTCCATCCGTTCATGTTTACGCACTTGGTAAAATGGATCTACAACGCGAGAATAGTGCAACATCACATGTCTGATACTTGGGATCATGACTGCCTACATTACCTGAAATTAGTAGCCAGGGATTATTCTATGGATACCATCTTGAACAATACTTATACAAACGAACTGATTCTAAAGACTTACTTGTGAAATATGAAATCATTCAAGACGAATATAGTAGCAACTCCGAATTTAATACCTGTCGAAAGTCCAAATGGAACCAGTGAGGTAATCCTTTAAATTACTCTGTTTAAATATTCTAAATTAATATTATTAGTTTTATTCAATTTCTGTATATTCATTTGTTCAAATAATTTTTTTTTCAAACTCAGATTGAATATCTAATAATTAAATAAATTTTACAATCACTGGTTTTCTCGCATTTAATTACATTTTTATTCAAATTTTACAGATATTAAAATAAATTTTATCACAGCATTACAAACTGAATTTTTTTACGTTAAATTGTTATTTACCGTAAAGCAACCATGCGAGCTTGAACTCATCAGGCGTGTCCACAGGCCGGTACACTGGATTAACGATTAATTCTTCAGGGATGTTGATATGATGATGTGTTCATGCTGGCAAACAGAGCTCGTCCAGGTGCCGACTTCTTCCGAAAACATCTTGTATTATCTCCCGACCCCAACCTGAAGAAGCCGCCACCTGGACGAGCTCTGTATTAAACTGTTGTATGTTACATTAGTGAGATTCATATATGTAATTACTTATATATATGTAATCGCATATCTATAAAGCAGAATTTACAATAAATTTTACATTAGAATTTAGGACTTATTATTGGTAGAAATACGATTGACAATGCCTTTTTATGATGATGTAACAATATATGAATTTTCAGTGCTCGTAGCAATACCGCCTATAAAACAAGGCCTGCTCACTGCATCATCAAACGAGGGCTGACAATCTAACCTTAATTGGTTACAACAAACGAAAGAACACTGATTACAACAAGGCTTTGTTTTTTTAGCTGGTGTTGATCGTAGCCGACGAAAAAGACAGGCCACGTCGCGGAAAAGTCAACTGATTAGGTTGATCTACAATGTAACCTTCATTGTTTTCTACAAATGAAAAAATACTAATTGTTAAAATCCAAGATGGATAAGATTCTAATAAGCACTTTTTCATTTGTTGGAAACGAGGATGGTTACATTGTCGCTTGGACTAACATAAGCAGGTGATTTTATCTGTGTCAGGGCAACACCTCCTAGACAGAAGGCCTGATAACGGAAGAAACATCATACATTGTTACATCGTCAGTAGTCGACCAAATTTAGGGCTTATTATTAGTAGAAATAGGATTAACAATGGTCGACTAATGATAATGGAAACGTCATACATTGTTACATCATCATTAGTCGATCATTGTTAATCCTATTTCTACCAATGATAAGTCCTAAATTTGGTCGACTAATGATGATGTAACAATGTGTTATGTTTCACATTGAGCCTGAGCGTGGAAATGTTATACATTATTACATGGTCATAGAGTCATGTTTAATCGTATTTCTACCAATAATAAGCCCTGAATTTGCACTAACAACTTTCAATGTGGAGGCCTTCTCTCCCGGTGGTCTAGCTGGCTTTGAATAATACAATATTGACGTCATGTTCAGCCCTGGTAGTTTCTGTAGTCCGTCCAGTCTTGATTTGCGCGAAATGTGATGGCCGTTTCTATTGTTGGACATTGTTAAAACAAAAATTAAACAATACATAATAATTGAAATGTCCATCACATTTCGTGCAAACTAAGCTGGATGGGCAATAGAAGGTTGTGTAGAAATACGATTAACAATGGACCACTCTAAGTGATGTAACAATAAATGATGTTTCAGTGCACAGGCCTTCTCTCTAGGAGGTGTTGCCTGTTTTCGCCTATAAGAAGCTCAAATGTTATCATGTACACAGGGTAACCCAAACTAATCCAGAATAATTGTTTAGGAACATTGTATGATTCAAATGGAACAAAAAATGTCCTATAAACATTACATCTAGTTTCGATCGTGTGTCAGATACCGACGTTTGTCTATTGTCTTGTAGAGTAGCAAATAAATAAAACACTTGAGACTGCAGGTCACTTTTATTCTGCATACTGACAGAATATCACATTGAACTACAAAACAAAGCTAATATGATACAAGGAATAAGAATACGTCTGAAGGATCCTATCTCCCTTAGAACTTGGCGTACCCTCGAAAACACCTCCCGATGTGGATGGCGCCTATGAGGAAATGCATCTGCGTACAACCTGCTGGCTTCTGCAGCGTTACCAGCAGCAAGACCATAGTAAAAATGAATGTCACCATATTCTTCATTTGTGAAAACAAACTGCATAATGAACTTCGACATTGTGTTGCACAATATGAGCAACTGCTCAAATCAACCGCCAAGTCAATAAAATACCTTTCACACGTGTTACAAGTACGACGATTCCTCTTCCTGTTTGGCATATGCAAAACAGGAAGAGTACATTTAAGGATAAATAGGTAAACGTACGTTTTTTCTAGGAAAAGACTCTAAAAGAAAATAGACAAACGTCGATATCTCACACGATCGAAACTAGATGTAATGTTTATAGAACATTTTTTGTTCCATTTGAACCATACAATGTTCCTAAACAATTATGGTGGATAAGTTTGAATCACCCTGTATTTTAACTTAAAACTTTATACAAATTTTGTGCGAAAAGAGAAAGGATTTAGCTAATTTAAGTTGTAGAGAGTAAAAACTTATTCACAAATATTTTCAATGTTGGCAATTGAATTGGCGATTATGAATCACTTGGCATTGGAGTGTTTATTTCTAAATTTCTATTGTGTTTATCTGTAAATTCACATGTACTAAACAACTATCGCTAGTTCGGAAAGTAATTAATGTGGAAATGAATGAGATTAAAATTTCAAGGTGGTTTACCGCTTTTCTCCGATTTTTTTTTTTTAGTTAAAATGCTTCTAGTTAAAATGAGGGGATCATGTCCGTAGGCATTTTTGGAAAAAAATAAGAAAAAAAAATGGTTTCTTTTTCCTTTAAGATCTGCAATTGCAGAAATTATTTTAATCTTCAATTTAAATTTAAGCAATTCGCTTTTGAATTTCAGTGCATTTCCTCAAGCGGTTTCCTCATTCGCTGAACACAAGCGCACGCAGAATCCTTCTTGCAGCACGCCTTTGTACAGTAATAATTTATTTTTCATATTTTTTGTTTGATACTAAATTATGTCATTACCGATTAGTAGGCTTTTTAAAATGCTAAATTTATAAAATGTTGCATTCGCTTATTTATATGTTTGCTTCAACAAGAGCACACGAGATGGATACATTGTAACCATTTGCAATGATGAATTGTGTTCTGGAAAAACATCCACAGAAGTTAGCCACAGAAGCATCCACGGGAAAACCACTTTCATTTTTTTGCCTTCATTTCTAGGAATCTAACCACGCGTTATATAGGATCTCTCATATTTTAAAATAATTTTAGGTAGTTTCCAATAACAATGATAAAGATACTCGAAACATGAAAAAATGCATGTAAAAATAAGAAAATCTATAAAGCATGAAATTGAATAAAAATAATTATGAAAAGCATAATTAAAATTTTTGAAATTATAACCGCGTCGTAGACGAAATGCAAATGGAGAAATTTATCATTCTCAGTGAAAGATTACTTTTATTTATTGCGTCGGTTTTACTTCTAAGGTCAATTGCTCATAAGACAAGCGAAATATATTCATCCTCTAAATAGAACACGAACCGTAGATCTCGTTTTTGGTGTGGCCATTAAATTAAAAAAAATAAATAAAAAAAAGAGAGACATTCGCAGCATGCTCTTAGGAAACCTCATTTAATTTTCTATAACTGAATCGCTTAATAAGAATTACCATTGAAAATGCTACTACAATTTTTTTTGGATGATTTCGTTCAGTACGCGCTTAGTTTTATCATCCCTAATTAGCTCTTCGGCGTCAAACGCAGAGACTGGCGCTTCAGTTCAGCTGCTCCCATTGATAAGCCCGTTTGGGGAGCAGAGTGCAAGAGGGGAGACTCGGCCACGGTAAACAAAATGCGTCACTGCTAATAGAGCCCTGACAAAGAAAAGACGGGAGGGGGTGGCGGAATATAGAAGGAGGGGGGGGGGGGTGAAAACATTGCTCGAGGCCTGTGTCAAATTTGCCAATGAATCTTTAAGCAGTGGAGCCAGTGGGGCGGGCGTGGGCGGTTCCTGCTACCGCACTCCCCGGGCACCGAGTGTCGCGCTCCGGGCGCCGCTTCCGTCCCGATTAGAAAGACGGCGGCCCGGTTTATTTGCTATTGTCTGCGGAAGACTTTAAGTAGAAGAAACATTAACGAGAGAAAAAAAATTGGAAGAAAGAAAGTTAGAAAGAAGAAGGGGGGGAAACCGAAGAAATGATTGAGAAAACAAGAAATGAACTCAAGCAGAACAGTTTCTCTTCCCAAGAAACCTGTTATTGAGTGGCAGTTCGCGAAAATAAAAAAAAGTGAAGAAAAACTACCCTAAAGATCACCCCCGGTGGTCATAATGGGAATTAAAGCAGTAGTAGAAAAGCGAGACACTCACGTACAGAATGGAAAAGATTCGAAAGTGAGACAGGGATAACGTAAAAAAAAAAAAAAACTACGGAGAAAAGAACGGCAGTAAGAGATTCGATCACATACGACAAGAATTTTTCTTCTAAAAGTAAAAGCGTTTGAAAATAAGAGGCAAAACAATAAGAAACAAAAGAAGAAAATTAATGACAAACTGCATGCCAAGCAATTGTTCTTGTGTAAAGAGATACGTCACTCTGGGTCCTTCAATAAAGATTCTCAGTCTTTTCTATATTCCCAGTGGATGGCAATATTCACTTGATGGCATCTCTCCACCGTGTTGGTTTCCTTCATGCATATTATTTCTAAATATTTATTCAAGACACGCCTGCATATTATCTCTTCTGCAATATCAAATTGTGGTTTAACATCAAAAAAAAAATGAGCAGCCTATGTCTAATCAGCGTTTCTCTATCTATTTATACTGCGACTCAACAAATTTGTTGTACGGGTACAGGAACCCAAATATTATAAAACTGTTATATTTCGCTAGTGTTTGTATAATTTTTCTATCATTTCGCGAGCCATAAAAATTTAGATGCTACCCAATATTTCGCGACCCAAAGTTTGAGAAACGCTAATATAACTTTTTATTACAGTATACAAAATTAATAAAATATTAAAACAAATACTCGTCAAAACCTTTCGATTTCGGAGTAAGAAGAAAGCTTCTTGTATCCCTTTAGGAATGTGCTATAAAATTTCTAAAGCTGAAAGTCAATAAGCTGTCAAATATTCTAAACTGCATTTTTATTCCAACATTGAAACTGAGCTAAACTGAGCTTGCAGTTATCATTTCGAATTATTTTGTTTTTAAAATGCGAATTATATTTCTCATAGTTGAAATCAGAGGGAATTTAGAGCTGGACTTAATAGCGGTTTCTTTTAATTTTAGAGTAAGGCATAGGATTAAAATACTGAGCCTTTCGTAATTTACCTATTAAGAAAAGTTGATGATATAGTATGGAAATTTCGATATGGTAGCTAGCTTTCACTTTTATTCTCACCCAAGTTTTGGAAATAAAAATCTTCAGGAAAAATTCAAATATTAAGATTTCATTTAACTTAATTTGTGATGTTACAGTTTTTGGAGGACATAAAAGAGATACAAGCAAACATGAAAACAAAAATATTTTCGAAATTACTCATCTCATCATCAGTTCTGAAAAAGATTTTTAAAAACAGTAAGTAAAAGAAATAAAGGAATTTTATATTTTAACAACGCAAATACCTGATTAAGGAAAGTAAGGAAAGGTTCAGCATTCTTCAGAGGAGGATTGTTAAAAAAATTTTGTTGTTGAAAAATATGGGCCATTTTGTTATATTAACAGTGAGGTTGGCTGAATTTTTGTGATATTAATATGGATGATTTCTATGATAATTTCTTTGATATTACAGTAATGTTTTGCCGATTGGGTGTAGAAAGCAATGTTTCCAATTGCTTTATATCTTTGTATCTTAGCAAAGGTTCATGTTTATGGTCGTTTGCCGGCTGCACGTTAAAGAACCCTTGCGAGGCAAAATTTGCAGTCCATATAACGCTGTCCTGAAATGACCATGGCAGTTGAAAAGGACGTTAATATTAAACAAACCAAACCAACCAAAGGTTCATGTTCTAAGTTTATTCTAAGTTGTCATTTAATTTAGCCGGTGTAGCTGAATTCACATTGATGTCACATGGAATACTGAATACTACATTGATAAATTTCCATTTTTATTTTTGAAATTTTCAAACTTCTTAAAGTTTGATGGGAAATGGTTGGTTGGTTATGTTTTGGGAAGGTGCATGTAATTGAGGTTATGGCATAGTTTTGGAATAATTTTAATATTGTTTGTTTTCTCTAATTGAAGGCTTCCCACGAAAAGAGATTTAATTGCCAAAGATGCATTTTGAGAAAAACATGAAAATATATTCTGTTCATTGTTTACTGCAAGTAAAATAATTTTGGTGAACTAAAACCAACTACTGTTCAATATTTTCATGTAATATGTCTTTCAGAAAAGTAACTTTTGAGTAATAAAGGTTTTCTGTTTTGATACCTGAAAGAGATATAGATCCGTCTTCCATAAGTACAATAGTAATATATACATGCCTAGATTCTTTTCCATAAAAGATAGTAATAGGAAGCAACCAAATAAAATATTTATTCTTCAAGAACTTACAGGCGAGTGTGAATTCGTTTAATATTGCATAATACGAGTATTTCAGTCATTGATAACAGTGGATAGCTGATTTCAGTTATGCGTTTTCATTCCCATATAGAAATCCCTATATTCTATTGGCAGAGTTTGCACCATAAACATCAAATTCTTTTATTTTTCGGCTTTTCATTCAGTGATTCCTTTAAGCATTAGGCAATATGCAATGTACTGACAGAGGTCGTATTGGTCGACCTTTTCTCTTAGGGGTATCAACCTGTTAAGTGCGCCATTGCTGCAGGAGGTTGTGTGATTTTCACACTTGTTCTTTAACTGTTCATCTTGGATCATTTTCACCCACTTAAAGAACAAGTATAATTTTTATTTTTGAATTTCTCTCTTCTGCTGAATTTAATTAAAATCGTAAAAATCATCTCATTTCATTACTATTACTTCACTACTGCCATCTGAGATTTCAGTTTTTAAGCGCTTTTCAGTTAGGGCAAAAATATTTTTCACACGGCAAAAGAAATGCCCATTATTAGAAATCTTTATTCAATACTCGTAAAAATTCAATTACGAAAGAGAGGGATGTAGATAATTTCTGTGGTTTTCGATGACTACATTTTTATTATAATAATTCGCGAACCAAGCCTTTTGATGTCATCCGAAATCCGAGGAGATCTGTTATTGTGCTTTCCTCTGCCATCAATAGGAATGGCTGCAACAGCTTTATTTTTAACTTAAAGATTTGTATATTTTATGCTTAATAAAGTATGTACAGGTTACATAACATTTTTTGGCACACCTGAAAGTTTTCCATGTTAACATTTACTTCGTTTGGTTGTTGCCAGTGTCTTTGATAATTATCATATGTTGGTCTGTCTTTTCAATAGAACCACTGTGAGTGTTCCATAAGGAAGTGTAGACTGCTGATTGTAGTCCAGTTTATATCAAGGAAAAGTTTCTCCTTCATCTCAGCTGTCAGCTGCCCTGCAACCTTGGTTTAAGCACTTACATGTGCAAATCTGAAATACTTAATTCAACATGTTGTTATTATATTTTAACATTCATACATACATTCGTTTAAAATTTAATAATATGTAAATAAGTTTAGTAATAAAAATAAAATATTAATTTACTCAAATGTAGCATGTTCGATAGTTTACATTTACAGGCAGTAAAAACCAGGCTATGGCTAATTTTAAGCGTACTTCGATCCGTTTTCCATGTTTCAAAGTCTTATCTGCTCTAAATAATTGTTTAGTGTTATGGGTTTTCTTTTTCTTGTTTGATACTACTGATCGCAGTCATTTAGAACTTATGTTTGTTATCTTTTCATTTAAAAGCATTTTGCTTTTTGCCATATTTTTCGATTATCCCGCGCGCCGGAATAAGAAACTGCCTTTAAAGAAGCTGCCATCTTGTTGCACATAGATCTGTTTTCCACAAAGCGATGAAGCTTTTTAATGTTTTTCTTCAGTTGTAATTGATTAAATCAGTGTTTTTCGCGAACTCCTAGGGGGTCCGGAACATCTTTCAGGGGGTCCGCCAAAATTTTTCTGTAATGGCGGATTATTGTATTGTCTGCATGTACGTTTGTATATTTATAAGTTAGTGGTACGCGCTACTCAGATTTTTGTGAAAGGAGTTCCCAAGTTCAAAAAGTTTGGGACCACTGGAATTAAATGAAAAATACAGGATAGTGCAATATGTACTATACGTTATATGTTACTTACCATTTTCATCATTTAAAAAAAAAACAAAAAAAAACTGATTTGGCGGTTAGATCCCTTTTCCTAGGAGACCTTCAATTTCTTTTGTTGTGGCTTGTACTTATTTAACGTGTAGGGAAAAGATGATCTGTTTAATTGATTATTCTGTTGAATTGTTTGTTGGGGAACATGTTTGGCTGGATTCGTAAAGCTGAGTGAATAAATGTTTAATTATTAGGTGATGGGATTTATTTTTCTGTAACCTTAATTTTAATTTTAGGAAATAAGGAACAATCAACATGATAGAGTAAACTATTAAGCCTTACTTTGTAGCTGTTTTGCCTCCGATGATGGTACTAAACTAAAACATGTAAGACTAATAAAATAATTTACCGAATCACTCTTTTTATTTCTTAATTCCTATAGTCATTCACCGTAATACTGGACAGCATGGAAATCATGAACTTAATTTTAATGTAGAGCCAATGTGATGTTACAGGAGGAAGAAAGATTTTTCATTCTGCGTGTGTCGAATTAAAAAATTTAACGGGAATTTTAATTTATAAAAAAATTTCTGTGAATAAAAATGAGCCATGCTATTTCTTTTAAATGAATTTTCATAAAATAAAAAAATTTGAGAATGTCGCCAGTTTTAAATTATGATGTGATTGTGATATATTAATTGGTCATCGGTTACTGTTATTTTTTACGTTTTATTTTTATTTAAGGAAGATATTAAAATTTTAACTTTCCCAATAAGAATTTAAAGATAATAATTCTGAAAAGTAATTGACTCTATAAAGAATTCTGTGTAACATAATTGCGATGCCATTTTATTGAAACTTCAGTTGATAAAATGATATAAAATTAAATGAAAGCAATCATATTGACACAATTGAGATTATCATTTTATTCTTAATTTCTAAAATAATATTCTTTTCACTTTTACTATAGAAAACGAGTTTTTAAAATTCCATTAAATGGTCGTCTAATGATTACTTATTTCACTTCGACAAAGGAGAGAGAAGATGAAGTTAAGAATAAGAATCAAATAAGGGGATGACGCCAATGAGTTAATAATGGGTTTCACGATTATTCAATTGCCATGACGAATCAAGGAGCGAGAGGCGAAATACGCCCACAACTGGAGAGCTCCGTGAATATTTCAACGACGAAGACAGAATTGGTGTCGGATGACACAGGTATCCACCAATCAAAATCGCTCAGAGAGTAACTTATGTAACAATACATACAGTAAGAAAGAATTCAAAAGTCAAAAAATTTTAAGATGTAGACCTTACTAAAGAGTAAATGAGCTTTACGCCACTGAGAGACTTTTATTTATCGATTGCGATTAAGGAGAAATTTAAAATGGAAAAAAAATATTAAAATACATTCCGTAGAATGAAGGGTTCTGTGACACTAATTAGTAGACTATTAACAAACGAAATCTAATTTGTATATATTTATGATCTAATTCAACAAAAAGTATTGATGCGCAATATTATTTCCTGTTGTTTCATTGCTTATTTTTTTTTCTTTACTTCAACATTAATTTGAAAATTCAGAATTTATTTAGTATTTTTCCATATGAAAATACAAATGAAACTCAAAAGTTTTTGCAGTAAGCTATTTGGATAATCGCAATTGCTTCGATGGGTATATCCAGGGCCTAACATTGTTCAAGTCGTGCATAAAATACAGTAGAAAAGCATAAATAATGTTAGGTTTCCTGTTTAGTACATTTCATTTTGTCGTTCTATCTATGGTTTGAATGCCGAAAAAGGGCTAACAGGGATCTATTGCTATTACGTGTTTGAACTTGGCCGTAACGTTGCCGAATCAACATTTGTAATGCGAAAAGGGAAGGTGCGGTGGATCACAGCATCTCAGCCAGATGATGATGGTTCAAGGAATTTCGAACCGGTGACAATAACCTCGACGATCTTCAAGGTTCGATAGGCAGCGAACTGTGGAATCCTAGACCATAGAATAGCGTTTCTCAACCGGGATTCAGTGAGAAAAAGTAATGAATATCAGTGATGCACGCTGTTTAATAATTATGTTTTTATTTTAATGTTTCGGGCGAGATGGAGTCCTCACAACTTACGCTGGCAGAAGCTGGACTTGAAACCGCGGAAATTCACTTCCTAGAACAATATGGATATTATTTCAGAGGTTCCGCAATGGTAAAAAGGTTGGGAGACCTGCCGTAGATGCAAATCCGACAACCAGCACTCGAAGATTATCGACCCAGATGAACAAATCACATACCACCTTCTTTGTCAAGATCAACAGGAGCTTACTTATTGTCCATCACGAAATGACGCCACCTTAAGCTAATCGCCTGTTTGAAAACATGCAAAGAACTAGAAAACTCGCGCGATGTTCGGTTTGTCAAAATAATTGTTACGTGCGAAGAAAAAGCTGATCTATTTTCGTAATCTAAACATACAAACGCAGTGATTAAGCCTTGGACAGCTTACTGAAACTGTTGTTAATGCGGGCGCTTCGAGCACAAGATGATAGAATTTTGAGGGGATACTCCATTATGAGAATGGGGGTGCCGTGGGCTGGGGCTTTCACAGAGCAAGACAGCTCTGGAAGTTTTGCTTCGCCTAGCATGGCTAGTAACTGGATGAGTGACCCCATTCAGTGAAGAGAGTTCGCACTCCTCCCCACGTGCTTCGGAAGGCACGTTAAGCCGTCGGTCCAGGATGCTACAACCGCCACCGTCCCGCATTCGTTAAAAGCTGGTAGAAGCTCAAACATTCATCTCCCAACCCGTCTGGTCAGCGTGGGAGATTAGACCAAATACCCCCCCCCCCCCCTTTGGTGGGAGAGGCCTATGTCCTGCAGTGGATAAATACAGTCTGAGTATTTATCCTTTTTTTTATCCTTTTACTCCATTTTGAATTTTTTTCAGACGGTCGAACATCAACAGCTGGAGATGATGCATGCCATTTTGAAGCAGAAGATGCGCTCTCCTACAACAGAACAATATGAGGCACTTTTACCTTCTAAAAGACCTGGGGAAAACTTCAGAAAGCTAAGGGAATTGAACTGAAGCTATACACAACATAATCCGGGTCTAACTTCATCGGCTTAATATTTGTTCCCGTCCATGGTTCACTTCCTTCGCGGGCGGCATTTCAAGGAAGTGAAATCGAATTCTTGTCCCTCGAGGAACTGGTACTACTGCGGGATCGAAGATCATACTTTAAATGCTAAGTAGCTTTAGTTGCTGAGTTACGAAATAAAGTGATGAAAATATTACGAAATTCAATGATTTGCCTTCGATAATAATAAAAGCTTGTTTTTATGATTTGTTTTTACCGTATGAAATTTTGATAGCAATTGTAACTCTATGCCATTAAAATAATAAGATTGCTTTAAATTAGATTAAGATTGTGTGTGATTAATATTCACTATCAAAATTAATTTCACAGAAAAACTTTCACTTATTTTTAATTTGACCTTTATCATCCATTGAATAACATTTTCTTGTCCGAATAATTCTTAATTCGGAGTTTTTAAGTAGTGCTCATCTAATGGAAGAACCATGAACACCTTTCAAAGCGATTGATGAAAACATCGCTAAAAAGACAGTAGAATTTCTATTTCAGTATTACAAAACGAATTAGAAGAGCATTAAATCTATAGAAGAGTAATAATGCTGTTGCGGCATTATTTTCTCAGAGCTAAGAGATTATATATCACAAAATGTCACGTGCATTCGTAGTATGTTTCCACAACACCAGATGGCTATGTGATTTCCTCCTATTGTAGCACAGAGAGCAATGCTATATCAGTTCTTAGTCAAGATGATGTAACCCGAGTTGAGCAATGCTCGTATATCAAAACAGTCGTTCTCTATTTTAATTTCTGTTACTTATTCTGAAACATGAAATCTGTAGTCATGTTTCAGAATAAATATTCCAGAATCATGAAACATAACATGAGGGGCAAAATGTAGACGTGTTGTTAAATCTCCGTTCATTTCGTCCATTCCTTGTCATTTCATCTGTATATTTCAATTTTTCCATCTACGTTCGAATTCTCACAAAAAAAAAAATAGTTGCCATGACTTACGCTCCAACCCTCGTATAAATTGAGCTCATGTGATAAATACAATATTAAAATCATATAAATGACGTTTACCATTATAAGACAATTGCTACGCCAGATTATTAAGTAGCGGAAGAACGTATCTACTTATTGGTCCGTCTGTCCATCTCTCCGTCTGTCTGTCCCCTTCATATTTTCTACATTTTTTTGACGTACAAGGTTTAACCATAGGCATGTTCCTCCTTCATATTTAGTTTGGTTATAATTGGCAAACTGCAGTCAGAGTTACGGGGGTGGGAGTTAGAGGGAACCAACTGCTCTACATTATTGTTTAGGTATAAGTATAATATGTATAGGAGTGAAATCCGGTTTGGAGATCTACATTAGTATGCAGTTTGGACCAAATTGTCTCAGTGGGGTCAGAGTTGTGGGTGCAACCATCACGTGGTCTTTAGAATTATTAACGTTTACAAATGGCAAACGACATATAGCATATGATATATCATTTGTTCGGAAATGATAAGAGACAAAAAAAAAGATAAGCGTTATTTTCTATTTTCTAAATACTACTTTCGAGAAAATCAATTTTTTGATTAAAAAATGGGGATAAAAAGTTCGGATAAAAGGAATAAAAAATTAGACGAACTCAGGGCTTCTTTCTTATGCCCTCCTCGGGGGTCGTTAATTTCTTGTTGTTTTTATTGATAGAGATTATTATTAGAACACAAATTTTTTTCTTATGTAAACTTTTATAGCCACTTTTCAACGTTTGGAAGCTAAACGTATGAACTAATTTTGATGAATTTATACTCATATAAATTAGGTGTGATATAGGTTGAATAAAAATATTCATGATCGCATCTCGAGAATAATCAACTGCTGAAAACAATCTCAATTTTGAATCTATGGGAGGCGATTACTGTTTTGTTACAATGACTTCGAGCTTGACCTATACAGGGTGATTCAAAAATACTTATACAAACTTTTAGGGGAGGTAATATGGGTGATTCTAAGCAAAAAAAGTTCATATGAACATGGGTCCGAATTTGAACGCTAACTGAGATATGAACAGAATTAAAAATGCCGCCACCATCAAGATTAACAAGTTAATAAACTCAGGTTCTGTAACGCCTAGGACAACGAGTTTTGGAGAAATAATAGGGTACATAAAACTGTGTAGACCGTTAAAATTTGATCATATTCCAACAAGTAGTTTCCGATTACGCATTCAAAATCGCAACAGTGTTCACATGCGAGTACTAACAGCACGTGTTACGATGTTGAGTGCCTAACTCGGAAACTACGATACGAACGTTTTTGCTTGGAATCACCCATACTACTTCCCCTAAAAGTTTGTAAAAGTATTTTTGAAACAGCCTGTATATACTGATATATTTTTATAGAAGGATACTGTAATTATGCTTTTATTTAATTTATTTATCCCCTTTATTTAATGATACATTGTAGCCAGGGTAATTTAGGTATCAAAAGTGCAGGGATGCAGCGCTAAAGACAGAAAAAGAAATTTTTAATTTCAATTCTAAATATTGGACTTGAGAAACCAGTTAAGTATGAATTAAAGTGAAGTCTGTTATAACAATTTCAACTTTTAGTCTAGCACAGTAAAAATCTTGTTCCCGTTTTAAGAATCGATAAATGGAATTTGAATTTCATTGACTTCTTTCCTGTTTTTCCGTGTATATTTCCTTACTTTAGGTGATGTCTGTGTTATTTTACATGTGCACAAAAATCGCGTGCAATTTTGTGTTTGTGCGATGGGATCCTGTTTGTTTTTATCGCGACTCGTTTAGAAGAATGGTGCTTCTCTTTCATTTATTGTGTTTCTGTTATCAACATCATCTGGCATAATCTTCAAAACACTTCATCGGTATCCTCAATAGACTGCATCGTTTTTCAACAAGATTCTTCCCATCTATTCACAAGTCTCTTTCCATCGATTTTCAAGATTGGTGACTTTATATTTATTTTGTTTTTTTATTTATGTTTAGTTTACGGTGTTTTCACCATTAAAAGGAGAATATCCAGATTTTAATTTTAACTAATGAATGTAGATTAGTTATATCAGACTTTTATGGCTTCTAAGAAGCTTTCTAAAACTGTGTTTCTATTCGAGATGGCCAATAGAAATAGATAATTATACAGTGTTTACTTTGAAGTGATCCATCTCATTATATACAAATCTATTAAAATTGTCAACAATCTGTTAAAACAGTGCTTTAGGTAAGTGAGGATGCGCAATCTGATGCTCACGTCAAATTTGACCTTTTAAACTCTTTAAGGGGTCAAATCATAATGTAACTTTTTAACCGTGTAACAAAAGTGGCAATGGAAAACTTGTAGAACACATATGTTTACCCCTAAATCACCATTTTTATAACTTATTTTTTATTTCTTATTTATAATTTATTTTTTATTTCACAAGAAAATAATAGAAAATGTTCAATTTGGTTACCATCTGAAGCAATACATAATCGGATATTTTCTGAGCTTGGCAATCAGACCAGAATTGCACGGTAAGAGCTTTTGTGTCAACTACGACGATAGAGACCAATATCTCTAGTGAGATCTATTTGCGTAGAGCATTAGGAGAATGACTCCCCTACACTCTTGTGCAAATTAATTGAAACAAATTTTAAGTCTTGTGGGGATCCTTTTTGTTTGTCGAAGCAAATAAGTGTCATCTCTGGACTTGCTTTCTTCTTACGATCACACTTTCCTTTACATTTACGAGAAACCGATCCGGTTTCTTGCTTCAATTTGATAACACAGCTGACAATTACTAAACTCACACCAACCACTGAAGCAATCTCTTGATATGTCCTTAGCTGTGTGTGTTCGTGCGGATAAAAATCAAAAATAAATAAAATATAAATTCCTCCATAAAAAGCCAATTCCAAGCTATTTTCTAAATAATAATAAACAATTTCCAAACTATTAAGCTTATCCCTAACAGTAAAAATGTCTAAATCGATAATTCAATTAAACGATCTTCGTACGTTTCCTAGGTGCCAATCCATCTCGAACGGCGGTCGAATCACATCATCAGGTTTCTAAAATCTGATGCAATACAATTTCTGCTGACGTAACTATTACATGAGCTAACATAAAAAATGATCAACCTGGCTTTTCGTGTTTGTTTTGAGTACAGGATTACGGATAATATAGAAAACATGCTTTGTTTCAATTAATTTGCTTAAGGACGTACTGAAAATCTCTCGAGAAACGGCTTTTCGAAGGCATCGTTACAGAGTGATAACATTGAAGAGAGCATAGCAAGAATTGAGCGTATAAGAAATTCCGCGCTAATTGGTACATGATCAACGTATGATATCTCGTAATGAAAGAATCAGATCTACTTCTAACTCGTCTAACAACTGCATAATTAAGCGCAACTTAGGCCTGCGCAACTTCCATAAAGCCAGGGTTCATGCTCTTAAGTCACACCCGGGAACGCAAAACCAACACCGGCAAACTCTACGAAGGCTACATTGCGGGCGAGAAATGGCGGTTTGTTGTCACATTGCATGAAGCGTGGGTGCACAGATTCGTACAAGGTTCGTGCAATTGCCTACCGCAGTTCCAGCAGATGCTAAAGGCCGGAATGATTGGGCCGTCAAATGTCGTGAAAGTTTTCCGAAAGGCTTCATGGTGGTGGCGGGGTACCGCTCAAAAGGACGGTTGCAACTTCGTCGGCTGGAGAAAAACGCTAAGGTGAATGCAGATGACTACAGGAGAGCATTTTGAAACCTCTTTACACGGAGGAGATAATGGCGTTGTACGGAGACGAGAGGAGAGCAACAAAGTTTGTGTTCATCGAGATAAGGCGTCCACCGCGCGCTCAACACAGAATTTCATGACACAAATGGAAGAAGAGACCGGCATTCGTGCAATACCCTTCTCTGCTATCCCTCTCAAGAGACGCCTCTCTCATGGACTTTTGTGGCTTTGGCCTTCTCAAAAGGGGTCTCGGAAGGCGTCGCCCCAAAACCATCGCTGGACTTTGGAAAGTGTGCAAGGAGTTATGGAACGAAATTTCTCTCGCCTTCCTGCGAAGAAGTCTGCTAACATGGAAATTACGCTGCCGGGCTATTGCCAGGAATCAGGGGAAACACACTAACATAATCAGTGGCGGAGAAGGGGCATCACGTGAAGTAACAATCATCCAAAATCGGCTAAGTTAAGGAGAAATGAGCCTCCGTATGACAATGTCCCATATCATGTGTCAAATTAAACGACAGAGTGGTTCAAAAAGGAGAAAATCAATGTCATGACAGGCCTGACGCAACCCTATGGAAAAGCTATGAGGGTTGCTAGCAAATAATATACAGCTCTCACATATTAATGGACTAGAGGTACAGTCGTAATCATGGAAGAATGGGACAAACCTAAGTCGACTGTGCTTCAAAGATTGGTGGAATTTATGCCGAATCGATTGTTTAAACTAATTTCCATGAACTTCCCGTTAATGGAAGTTCATGGCTATTGATTACTGAGGGACTATAAACTTCTTCAGTGTATCTGATCTTATATTATCTTTACAAGCAATTGTTTTTTTTTATTATTTTCTATAGATGAAGTCCCTGTAAACACATACTATCCATTGTTTGCATTTACTTTTTTATTATCATGTGTATAAAAATCGATAAATCAAGCGGAGGAAAAAATAAACTGTTGAATCCCAAAATGTTTCATAGTCTTATAAATTCTTCATGAACCTTGTAGCAATAATAATATTGCTCGACGCATAATTTTTTGAATATACCTTTTATATATTACCTTTTAAGAAGAATGTCTATTTCTAACACCAAGATGAAACCTGGGGAATTATTAGATATTTATCTTAATAAAAAGAAACTAAATTATATCTAATTCCAGAAAAAGGAGTGCTGGTAGTTTTTGGTGAAATATTTAACTATTATTAATTTCTTTTTGAAGCTACGATAGGAGGCTGTAAACCAGGATTAGATACCCTGTTATTCCACTTGTAAATGGTCCCTTTTAGTAGTATTAGAGGTCTTTAACTAGAAGGAAGGACGATGCGCAGTCTACGAATCTAAGGCCAAACATTTTTTTAATGATTTATTGTCATGTTATTTCTCTTTTTTATATTAAAATCATTAATGTTAACACTTTATCTCTTGCTCTCTCTCTTTCTCTCTTGCCTTGAATTTCTGAATTCGAATTTGAACACTGCATCCTTAAGAAGCTTCCTTAAAGATGGAGCGTTTTATTGCGCGAGCGGAACGGTGGCTAGCAAAATGACGCTGACGTGAAGAGCGTGGCATTTAATAGCAGGAAAAAAAAGGCTAGCGCAATATACTGATGCAAATAAACTCATGCAGATCGAATGTTTACGCAAATCAGTAACGGAAGAAGCGTCAGATCACGTGACGCACCTGTCCGTGGAGGGGAACGTATTTGGTGCGCGTGTGCTGCATCCATCATTTCGAACGCGGAGTCTGGGCGTCTGCTGTTCCGACGCTAACGAAATTACCGTTCCGAGTGAAGCCGCATGAGCCAACGCACATGCCCCGCGCGCTCCAAACGCTAATCGAATTAGTGCGCAGGCGCGGCTCTTCTCGGCGCGAGCTGTACATCACGTGACGAGTAACATCTGCGATGTAACGTGATTAGAATATGGTGTCTGCGGAGGAGGATAATGACGGCGATGGTGCTTAGCCCTCCCCACCCGTGGGCTACGCCACCCATCCTGCTTCCCACTGATCGCCATTTAACGTCGCTTTAACACTACCAGATAAATTTGGCGCCGAAGACTCTTCGCCATCGAATGATGAGAAAGGGTCTGTTCGGCTCCCTCCCTCCCACTCCGTCTTTTCTTCTGACTCCCCCTACCATTTGTAAAATTTCATTTATTTTAACGGAATCCTCTTACGGATCTTCCTATGTAAAAATTATGTACATGTACTACTAAATTTGGTGAAATTCCGATGAAAACTGTTTTTTGCAGTCAAACAGAAGGAAAAAAGCAATTATATGACATTTAATTTTCGTTATGTTTTGCCGTGATGATTTTTTTTTCCTGTTTCCACCGAAAGTTTTGTTTTAACCAGCTTCAATTTTTTAAATACTTAAAAATACTTAAAGTAATCTTCGATTAATTTTAAGTGAGGTTTAAATGTTTTTAAAAATAATGTGGATTATTGAATAATAAAAATATTCGCTCATATTTGTAACTCGATCTATCTCCTAGATCGTTTATACTTAATTACTAATTTAATCGTCAAAATTATCCAAAATAAAATAGTCCAGTAGCATTTGTTAAATTTTTTATAGTATTTTTAATGATGTTATTTTTTACCCACGCATGCTTCGTAAAGAGAAATAAACTTTAAAAATTTTCCAGCGCAATGACTGTCGTCGTGTTTGTCGTTCACTTGTAAACACAGCGAATAATCTTCCAAGCGACGTAGATGGAGTGCGCAAAAAATCAAATTACAGTATCAGGGTTGTGCTTTAGTGACATTCATTTTCAACAACTTTTCTCCCCTGAGGGTGGTCGGCAACTTGGACGAAGAGTTGACAGTGAAGCCGTCTGCAAAGAGTTTTGAAGCAGATAGGAAACTTATAAAACTTGTCCGTATTGAGCCACTTGCTCGTTTGCTGCTTAATCGAAGTTTGTTAGATTCTATTGAAATGTATTTGAAGATATTTGAAACAATTATTAGACTAGAATCGTATTTAAAGTATTGAAAGCACTCTTGGAACTTAACTGTCATTTTATTTCGCAACCGTAAAAAATAACACAGGCCAACAAAAACCACTTTTTTAACGTTAAGAGCTGATTCTCATGCTTTTTTTGTGCTGAATCCGTACCTGATCTCAGTTTTTCCCTATTACCCACAGATTTCTTGTTTTTCAATGAAAAATTTTAAATTATTCAGAGTTTGAGGCCTGATAAATTTTCTTGTGGCCCAAAATTATGGATACTTTAACATTGCAGCCGCTTCTTTTCGCACCCATTTTTTTTTAACATTGAAGTCTCTATGTGCATAACTTGGAAACGTGACACGATAGAAAAAATCTAGAAGCAGATTCGGATTCAGCACACTAAAAACACATGAATAAGTCAAATTCATTCAAAAGGTTTTTCCATCGTTGGCCTGTGTTATCATATATACATATAAGTTTTTTCAATGTATAAATTTAAAGTTGAGACTGAAAGCTTTTAAATCAGAACATTAGAGAATATTCTAACCCGCATATTGTTATTATCTGACGCACCCGTTATAACGGTAGGCTATGTATTTTGCCGACAGACATGAGACAACAACCATATAATTATTTTACCATTGTCATTTGCAGTTTAAACTTTTTTTAAAAACGACCTCCACTGAATTAAAAACAAACGTCATATCATTCTACCCAAAAATTCTACATTAAGCTCCGCAGTGTTAATGAATTTGTCATTCATTAGCTATAGTTGATTCCAACAAAGTAGACAATGTCGTTCTCGCCTTGGCGCACGATTACACGGAAGGATTAGTTGAAGGGTTCGGATTTGATTTTTTTTTTCCCCTTCCTTCCTTTCCCTTCCTTCCTTCTTTTTTCCCTTTCATTTTTATTTGGTTTCAGAGGAGCTGATGATTATCTTGTCTGTTGGTCGCGCATGTCTGTGACAGTCATCTGTCGTGGGAGAAGATTCTTATCAAGGCTCCCCTGCTGCACATAAGTATATATAGATATACGTAAGTGTGTTATGTGCATGATATGTCCGTGTGTGTCTGCGTGTGTTTGCGGTGATGGCAGCCTTGGTTTCCCTATCGGCACTGTTCATCTGACAGTTTTAATATCTCCCGAATGAGTGACTCCCAAGATGATGACGAGATAAGAACACCCTTCCGCTAGAACAGTGTGCAAAACCTAGGTCACCCCTAATCGCGTTTGCCTAACCACTTAACATATATGACAGAACTGATTAAGGAATAAAAAGTTTCTTCCTCAATCACGGTCATTAATTGGAGGAAGACTTGGAGCTCATTTCTGAAATACGCCATGCCGTTGGGCTTTAATGCCTGGTGTTCATTTCTTAATCACTGCCTATCTATGTTTTGCTGACGCTGATATGAAACTTTTATTTCTAAATATGCCATTATTAATTTTTTTAAATATATTAATCCTGTAAAAATACAGGGAAAAGACAGCTAATAATAAATAACCTATTACAGAGCTATTTTTCTTCGTTTTATTTGGGAAATCTCTCAAGAATAAAACAAGAAAAGGCTAGATATCCACTATAGAGTTAAAAAATGTTAGTTGCATTTTCCTTATAATATTTATCCTTATTTTTTATTAAATTGCTACACACTCAAAATGTCACGATAAGAACTAATCTGAACAGAAACTCCTACACATGCTTTTGAATGTAGAGCAGAGCTACTGATGAAATGGAGCATATACATATCTAATACATGTACTTAGAAATGTAATTCTATTTTTAGAATACAAAAACCGTCAACGACATAATCTGACATACAATCAGAAAATGATTGATATACTAACGATAAAAAAATATGATTGTTATTCTAAGAGTGTTTATCATTCGTTTTGAGAGCTCAGAGAAATGATATTACGGTAATTACAGAATACAACAGTTAGTGTTAACAGTAGACTTATATATCTTGACTAGGACAGTGAACGAATTAAATAAGTTTCCCACAATCAAATTCACACATGAAGTTGAGAGCGATGAACGCCTTCCTTTCCTAGATTTAAGCATTATTAGGATTAATGACAGGTTAGAGTTCGACATTTATCGAAAACCACCAAATCATCGCTATATTATGGACGATTCCGTTCACTGTACTAACCATAAACATGTTGCCTTTCACGCTATGATCCATCCATCGCCTTCTTAATGTTCTTCTATCCGACCGAAGATACAAACTGAATTGAATACCATTAAATCTACACAAGGTTGAATGGATTTTCGGATAACATTGTCGACAACTTACACCGTAGGCATAAGCTTCTTTTAAGTAGAAAGGATTCCACGACGTTAACTCCAGAGATCACAATTAGTATTGCTTATGATCCGCAATTAACTAAGGACCTGAAAATGATTTTTAGCGCTTGCAACTTAAGGATTGCATTCAAAAGTGGGAATACTTTGAAAGCACTATTAGGAAATCCTAAAGATGCCATCCCGCCTCTGGAGAAATCGGAAATCTATCTATTTCACCGTGTTTTTTGTGAGAAAAACTATGTTGGTCAGAGCTCTAGAAATATTACTAAAAGATGGAAAGAGCATTTAGCTCATGTAAAATATGGCAGGTCGGGCAGATCGAGCATCGCCAAACATATTTTGGAAACTAGCCATGGTATTAGTTTAGATCTTTTAAGTTACTTAGGTCTGTCAATTCAAGAAATCAATTAAACAGCTTTGAGAGTGTATAAATCTGTAAAAGGGGTTCTAAAATGCATTAAATATGAACAAAGGGCCGATCTCACACTCTGTTCTGTTTGATTTATTGAATTGATTCTGTCCTTTTTTTATATTGCTTTTGTTTACTAATTGGCATTGTATTATTATTATTATTATTATTATTATTATTATTATTATTATTATTATTATCTTATTATTTATTTATTTTTTAATTTACTTATTTTGTTTATTTATCTATACAGGGTGTTTTTGTATTGAGTACAGATTTTTTGGGAGATGATAGAAGAGGTCCTTAGAAGTATTTTTTGTCATATGAACATGGGGTCCCCGCAGCTCCGTTTACTTACAAATACTGCATTGAACAATCAAATGACACCGGGACGCAGTGTGCGTTGGTAGGCCTAGATTATTTTATTTTTAACAATTAACACAAGCAATCTACTGTAATAACTTTTAAAATAATTGTTTGCAAAGAAATTTCAAGGTGCACGTGCTTGTTTGTTGAAAAGTTTTAGGACAAACTTCGTCAAGGAGATTCCATGGTAGCCAACCCCTTTGTAAAATACGATTAGTCCATATGTAAATGAACTAATCGCATTCTGGGAAAGCAGTAGGTAAAGATTTGTTTTAAAAAGTTCACTTGATGTACTTTTTACATGTGTAAAGTTAAACAAACAGGATGAATCGTTTTACATGGAATGATTATGCAGGCATGCATCTGTGTCTCGGTGCTGCTGGTACCATGGATGGTGCAAGGCGTTTGTATGCTGAACGTTATCCCAACAGAATTCTTCCCAATTCACGAACATTTGGTGCAGTAGATCGTCATCTAAGAGAAACAGGCGCATTCGCTCATGATAATCATCAGCGTGGACGTCGTCGGTGGTTACGCTCCCCTGAATTAAAGGATGAAGTTTTGGAAAGGTTTAACCGAAATCCATCGACAAGTACTCGTGCGGTCGGAACTGCTTTGAATACTAGTCATACCACTGTATGGAACATTTTACATGACAACCTGCAACATCCGTTCAAGCTTCGAAAGGTGCAGGAATTATGTCCCAATGATCATGATCCCCGGCGTGCTTTTGCGGAATGGTTTATGCAGCAACAGAATAGGATACCAGACTTTCCTTCCATGGTTTTGTGGACAGATGAGGCAACGTTTACCCGAGAGGGAATGTTCAATAGCAACAATAGTCACCTGTGGTCTCATGTCAACCAATGTGCAACACATGTTAACAGTTTTCAGCATCGATTTTCGTTGAATATTTGGGCTGGCATGATTCACAATGTCCTGGTTGGGCCATATCTCCTACCATGCCGTCTTAACGGGCAAACATACCTTGGTTTCCTGAAGGAGGAGCCACCTGGATGTTCCACTAATGACCAGACATTTGATGTGGTTTCAACAGGACGGCGCACCTTCGCATTACACAAGAGCAGTTAGAGATTACCTAAATGAGACATATCCTGGTCGTTGGATTGGTCATGGCGGACCAGTTGCTTGGCCACCGAGATCGCCAGATCTCACACCGATGGATTTTTTTATGGGGAAGCATAAAATCAATGGTGTACTTCGAACTCGTAGATACCGAAGAAGAATTGGCGGCTCATGTTGTCGCGGCAGCAGGTGACATCAGCGACCGTGCAAATCAACTGTTTCCACGCGTACATCAATCTATCATAAGGCGTTGCGAATTGTGCTAAGAAGCAAATGGCGGTCATTTCGAACAATTACTGTAAAATTCATACAGTAGATTGTTTGTGTTAATTGTTAAAAATAAAATAATCTAGGCCTACCAACGTACACTGCGTCCCGGTGTCATTTGATTGTTCAATGCAGTATTGTAAGTAAACGGAGCTGCGGGGACCCCATGTTCATATGACAAAAAATACTTCTAAGGACCTCTTCTATCATCTCCCAAAAAATCTGTACTCAATTCAAAAACACCCTGAATATATAAAAGAAGAAACTGAGTGAGTGACTGATCAACGCACAGCCCAAACCATAAGGCCTAGAAACTTGAAATTTTGTACAGAGGTTCTTTACAAAATGTAAGTGAGCACTAAGAAGGGGTTTTTCGAAATTCAACCCCTAAGAGGGGGAAAGGGGGTTTGAAAGTATGTTCACACATTAACTGGTGTTGCACTATATACTTAACAGTAACTGGTGTGGCACTACAAACGTAACACATTTACTACATAATTAACCATATTTACCTCTTTCGGGGAGGGGGGTAACAAATTATTAAAAACGAGCATAAATATGATTATGCAATGACAGGAAATATATAAGGCAGTGTTTATCGAGGATGCTAAGAAATCATACGGGTCTTCCTTGAGCTCCCTAAAAACGTCCAGACGACTGGCGAAAATTTGTGTGTTTGGCACAAAAAGAGAAAGAACGAGTATTGATCAGTGAAATTTGCAACAGAAAGATAAAAAGCTATCCGGGCATTGGAAACATCTGAACAACCGAAGCTCCGTTAGAGCAGGAGGGTATAATAGCTTTTACGTCAAGGGCAAGGGAAATTTTATAAGATAGGACTAAGTATCCATGATTTCCTACCGATGTTGCTCAGCCTGAGCTATGAAAAGTTGTAATGCCTTTTATCTTGAACTTTAAAAAGACATGTAAATCACCTGCAACATTTCTGCTCATCTGGACGTTCCAGAAATTACACTGAGGACCTGATGCTCCCCGAGGGTGAAGATGGATAACATTTTAATCTGAGAGAGAACAACAAGAGGGTAAGTAAAGTCCCGGACAAAGTGTGCAATATAAATAGGTTCATTAAGAATGATGGTTCTATCCCACCTCTGAGAATTATAAAATAAAATTGAATTTATAACAATACGTAGAATTCCTGTTGTTCGGGCTTTTCTTAGAAGGTAACATTTTCTTGGAAATATTTAATAATGATCAGTAACTGGAGATAATGGAGAGTTAGCAGACTATTGAGAAAGAGTGAAAGATGATAGAGGACGTAGTCCCTTCGTTCGAGCTACAGTTGACGACATAACCGATAACAAAACATACATGAACTCAACTCTTCTAACCAACAACCATATGGTGTTATGTCCTATAATAATATTTCGAAGGATTATAACAGTAATTCATATCTATTGAAATGCCAGCGAAGAAATGAATGAGTATTGGGCAGAGATGACAAAAAGTTATCTGGGCATCGGAAACGCCTGAACAACTATAGATTACTTGGGCATCGGAAACGCCTTCGTCTATAGATGGAAATTGTGGAATTACTGAAAACAAATTTATTATTTAACTTTATGAGGTTGTTCTGTTTAACCTACAACTGTAATTATATCGGGCAACGCCGGGTGCCTCTGCTATTTATTGTATAAGTATTTATTACCTGTTTTTTTTTTTTTTACTTTTTATGTATATTTTATTTCTTTTTATTTTTATTTTCTTTATTATTTTAACTTATGTTTTCGTTTCCTTCTCCTCCCCTTATTGGCTAGATGGTTTCCCTTGGGCTTCCTCTTGTTTCATTCGCCCATTGTTTAAACCTTTGTCCATGAGCCTTGGTTTTTTACAGAGTATAATATCCCTTTCGCTTAAACAATAGAAGCTATTCTTGGCAACCCCCGCCCGATCTATATATTCTCTATAAGGGTTTTAAAAAAGAGAAATTCGTGCGTCGACAAAGCGATCGTCGAGTGCGCTGCTCACGTCAATAATGCTTAAAAGATAAACAGAAAGTAAATGTGTATTCATTCTTGACGAATCGATTGTTATATGACATGCTATTACTTGAATTTGATTGTGAATTCACTCTTTTAACACGTGAATTCGACTTGAGAGTCTCCACGAATATTCCTGAAAAGTTGTTACGGCCGAGCTAAGACTTTGATGGTCATATTTCAGAATTTAAAAAAGTAATCCGCTTTCAAGTTATCATGCAAATGACAGACGGCCGGATAAACGTACAGACCAAGCGATCACTCTTATAAGTAGCTTTTTGCTTAAGCTCCTAATAAGTAAATCATTTACCTTCAAAATTCTGGCAAAAAACATGCGAAATTGAGGAGCATAAAAAGTTCCGAAAAACACAAAAAACAATCTGTTCAGAAATAATAGATTGAGTAAACATCTTGGGCGCTAGTCCTCCAGTAATCAGTTTCATAAACTATACTACCTCAATCTGTCACTGTTATGCTGCACCAGGAGCGGGATCCGCTTTTGGCCACTTTCATCTATATATTAAAAGCATGGGTCTAAATACAGACTCTTTCGTGTTTCCTCGCATGAAAAATGAGCTACGTGGGCTTTGATTTTCTTGCGTTGAGGACGTCGTAGCCGCATACGTGGACGATATTTCGGGTGTCTTCGGAGTCTACTGGAAACAAGCTTTTTCTGAGTAGTTTAGACAGATGAATCTGTGCATGGTTTCCAATGGAGAGTACTTTGACAATAGATTCATAAAAAATTTTTCTTCTAAACTCTTCTTAACACTTCATTGTTTGAAAAATTTAATATACTGTATCGTCTATAAAATATAATTCAGTTAATATGATTTAAAAAAAAATCATTAGTTCCAGAAAACGTTACTATGTAAATCATTAACACCATTTAAAAGAAGACGGTAATATAAATTCCAATTAGGGACTATCCATTTGCTCACAATTTAAAAAAAATATTGGTTTATGATAACTGAAATATTATACATGGATCATCTAAAAAATACTGCTGACGCTCTTGAGTTATTATTCATTTTTATTTGAATTTTCGTTCTAAAATTTTCAATCAGTGGCAATGCTTCTGGCGAAACAAAATTCATATACATTATATAAATCGCCATTGAATATCATGAATATTTTTATTAATCTAAATCCCTTCTGAGTGAAGATTTATTCTCGACACCGTAGGCAAGAAAAATCTCAAGATTAATAGGAAACTACCCGAAGTATATTAGTGGAACCATTTCCCAAACACAACGAGATGGACTATTTTTGTTGCATTCATGGCCAAAGGAGTGCTCTGGAATAAATTGAAATCTATGTCAGCAGTGACAATATTTGTTAGAATTATGATAGACAACAACTCCACCATTTGACTTAAATCAGGCAATATCGGCGTTAATAGGCCATCTAGGCAGTCGCCTAGAGCGCAGACACCAGGGAAAAAGAACATTACAAAGGCCTTGTTTAGGGCGCACAAAAACTAATTTGTAAGCCGATTAGAAATTGTCCTACGCAGTTCAAACTAAATTTTTTATCTTTAATGGTCACCTCTTCTTGCACCATTTCTTGGTAATGAAATGGATTAGGCCATAAAAAATTTCTATGGACATGCACAACGAGCACAAACTTGAATTAGATTTATTTGCTCTCCATGAATATTTAATATCATCAAATTATAGATAGCGGTGCTGATAACGGCATTGCTCTGCTCATCTATAACCTGAAGACATTCTTATTATAACTTTTCCGATCGATATTTTGGATAGGACTATGGAACTGTGCTCGCGAATTCATTGACATATCTGGTTTCTTCTACATGTAAACGTTCCCGGTTGCAAACTCTACGGGACGAACAGGACGCTTTCGATTTATAAGATTCGTCGTGCCTTGTTGAATTGCTGGATCCAACTGAATATGGTTTTCCGTGATGATCGTTCTCACCATATACGGGACGCATTTTGCGATGCACTCGTATAACAAACACCCGCCATCTTTCAACGTGGCCTCTACTTTCTAGCTTATAAAACCGGTAAAACAGACGCGTTGAACTTAAAATAATATTCAGTATTTCGACGCTTGCGACTTATTTATTGACTTACCTTCGTGCATATGCAAAATTTCAAATTTCAAAATTTTTTTTATCTCTTTGTTTTCTGACCAAAAATAAGAACTCTCTGAACGCACCCTCTTCTGTCATAATCATTCATTGCTGTGTTTGAATAAGAGTAAATACACTTTTCAGTGGAATGCCTAAACAGTCGTTTCCAGAAGTTATTTTTGAATTCCTCCTAATAATATTAACAACTATTTTTAATACTATTCTTTTTTAATACTTTTTCATTTAAATATTAAATGAATTTTGAGTAAAATACTCTTAACGCTAACCTCTTCTCCTATATCCCAAAAGCAATAAATCAAATCGCCCTTTTCTTTAAAAAAAAAATGCAACATATTGCATGGTGGTTCCACTTTTAAGTTTATTGCCGGCTTGCGTGAATCTGTTTCATGACTGTGATGGTTAAGTAGGGTAGGGGTTGACAAGAGTCTGGCAGTCCGCTTTTTTTATCCTAAGCCAGCAATTATCAGCCATCCCATCCCCGATGATACATGTGAACTCCGTGAATCTTCGTCCTTTGTCTGGAATTATATACTTTCTAAGATACAATCTTCCAATAAAACAGAATCTACAAGTGTACTCAGCCATTAATCTTTTCCTAAGATCCCTGGCGACGTCAGAGTGTAGTTTAGGTAGGCTTCTTTATAAAGATCAATCAAGTGAATTTAGATTCGCTTTCACTTTAAGACTTTAGGATCTCCGAAGGTTTCCTTACTGTACAGATGTGCAGCTAACACGCTACCTTCATTGTACGCGTAATATTATATTTTAAGAAAAAATTTTTACTATTATTTTAATTCTCAAGATTAAATTTTTTAAAGAAAATTTTATGCTATCAACAGAAAGGTAGCGTGTATATGTACGAGGCGTGTTTTTTTTAAGTAAGTACCGTTTTGATATAAAAAAAAGGACAATTTTTATGCAAGTAAAACACCTTGCCCATCCCAAAACACAGAGTACATGATTTTTCGGGCTGAAATTGTTTGCTTGAACCTCACTTTCTTGGGTGATTACTGGTTAGCAAATCAGGCGCCGGCTCGGTGGCCAAGAGGGCAAAGGCGCAGGTCTTTCTGCTCTCGAAACCAGCGAGTCGCGGGTTCGAATCCCGTCGAGGGCATGAATGTTTGTGTTTGTTCATCCTTTCTCATTATTATCATCCTTTCATCATCATTTCATAACTCTAGTTAAAGAACTAGAAGAAGATCGGCTGTCAAACAATCACTTTAACGTGATCTGACTACCTACACACTGTGCATTAGTTGGTGTGTAGCGCCATACGCTAAATAAAATAAATAGTAAATCAGGCGGCCGATTTCTATGAGGATAAATGCCTTAATATAGGTGAAAATTATGTTGAAAACTAGATTAAGGCCCAGGCTTTCATATAAAAGTTAAGATGTTAAAAATTGTCCTTGTTTTTTTTTTCTTTTATTATATCAAAACGGTACTTACTTAAAAAACATGCCTCCGAAATTGAAAGAAAATAGTGCCTTAAAAACATCTATATTTTACGAGTTCGAATATCTGTATCTCTAAGGCTGGGAAATTGTGGAGATGCAGTTTATGTAGATCGTAATAGCTATTTTGGGGGAGAGGCATATTTCTTCTTTGACTTATTTTATTTCACAGATAAATAAATTTAGCTTTAAAATTTTGTCAAGGGCAGTCATTTACGGTAATTAAGTTGATGATCGCGACTACTATAATAAAATAAGGGCATCTTTCCTGATGTGTGGAAAAAAGTAAGGTCGTTCCTATAGATGGGGTGCGCAGGAAGTAGGAACGCGCATGCACCACTTTCTGTGCCTTCTTTCACTTCCGAACTTAGAATTTCTGAGGCAGGAAAGAGTAAAAAACGAACAATTTAACCAACAAAAATGCTGTATTGTGTTACTCCCGGTTCAATCAATTCGGAAAAGGCAAAATTATTGAGTAAAGTAACGTTTCATCGATATCCGTGTACCGTTTTATAATCTCCGAATCAATAATAAATTAATGATAAATCGCGGCACGTGGCAGTCAGTCTGAATATTGTCGACTTTTAGTCACACCCAAAGCTAGAAAGTGCAGTTATTACGAAAGCGGAAATACGTATAGGCACGAAGTAAGCTAATGTTTAAACACGCACCCCTATATACTAAAATAAAGGTAATAAAAATGATGTAAAAAATTACCGACCGATTTCAATTCTTAGCTTCCCTGCTACAGTTTTTGAATATTTAGTTTATCAAAAAATATATTTATCTGTCTCTCCCAATTTATCTTCTTGTCAATACGGCTTCATGAGAGGACGCTCAACTGTTTCGAATCTTCTCGACTGCGTCCATTTCATTGGAGACGGTATCAATCAAAATGAACAAGTCGATATGGTTTATATTGACCTCGAAAAAGCATTTGATAATGTTGATCATTGTCTTTTAATCAAAAAAACTCACAACTCATGAATTAAACCCTTCTTATGTCAAATGAATTTTTTCATACTTAACTAACAGGATTAATTATGTCGTTATTAATAATATTTATTCACCTAGTTTTGTTTCCTCTTCAGGGGTTCCTCAGGGGTCTATTTTAGGACCTTTACTATTTATTATATTTATTAATGATATTCCTGAAGTGGTAAAATCCTCCCAGATATTTCTATTTGCGGATGATATTAAATTAGGCAAAATTGTTTTTACTCCTATTGAGTGCCAAAAATTGCAACTTGACCTTCACTCAATTGGACAATGGTGTAATCAAAAGAAAATGTTTACCAATGACAAATGCCACTATATTACATACATAGTCCCTCATGAAGACTATTTGTAAATTTCATTACACTTTAAGCGGTTCTAAATTACCACAAAAAAAACAGTTACTAAGGATCTAGGTGTCATCTTTAATTCCAAATTAAGGTTTGTTGATCACATCCATTTTATAACTTCTAAGGCCTATCGAGCTTCCTATTTTATCATTAGGTTAAGGTTATTTTCGTTTTCAATACTTTAGTCAGATTTACATTAGAATATGCCTCTGTTATTTGGTCTCTTTATCATGTAAAATTGCAATTATGTTTAGAAAAAGTACAGTCAGATTTCTTACGTACACTTTTTAGACTTTTTCATCCTACTTTTTTCCATAATGTATCTAATACTTATCTCCGAAATGTTTTTAAATGTGACAAATTAATAAACAGACGAATTATACTTGATCTCTGTTACCTTTTTCAATTATACCGTAATATAATTTATTCTTCAAAATTTCTAAATTCTGTTAATCTACGTGTACCTAAGTTAAATTCTAGAAACAACGACATATTATATTTACCTTTTCCAAAAAAACAACACTATAAGCAATCTCCCTTTTTTATAGAATGCTTAAATCTTGTAACGTCATGTCTGATAAAATCGATCTAAATTTAATGAGTTATAATCAATATAAACAAACTATTATTAAAAATAAAACACTTATCTTATGATTCTTTACCTAGATTTGTTGATTAATATTTCTACGTTTATTCTTTATATTACTGTATAATATACAATTTTTATTGATTTAAATTTTTTACGATTATAATCACCATGTTAAAAAGACTTTGAAATATTATATTTATTCTTTTTATACTGCATTATTGTATTATTGTTATTATTGTAAGCTGTTATTGGGCTGTCATAGCCTGTTGCTTGCAAAATTACAAATAAATAAATAAATAAATAAATAAATAAAAATCGATCACACGATGGCCCACAACGGCTCTAGGGCAGCGATGTGAAACTCATATTGAAGCAAGGACCGCAACACTGTCTATAAAAATTATTAAGGGCCCACATTAAAAATAATAATTCCCTATAAACTTGCTGCGACGTACATTTTCAATTTGCTTCGGGTCGAGTTTCGACACATTGCTCTATGTATAATAATTGTAATTTATCCTGCTATTTCGTGCTCTTCAGATATAATTTAGTACCGGATGACCGAGCTTTGCTAATATGTTTGGAATATTTGTGAAGAAATTATAAATTATAAATTGGAATATGTTAGGAATTGGAACATTTGCTAAAATGATTGTCAACGTATTGTGCAATGAAATAAACATGATTGAAAGGTTTCATTTAATAGAACAACAGAAACTAAAAGTATAAAATTGTATGTACAATCATAGCCTACAATGATAAGAGAATAGCCTGCCCAATCGGCATTCTTCCATTGTTCAAGGGCCGGCCAGGTGGCCGAGAGAGCTAGGGCGTGGGCTTTCTAATTCTCAAGATCCGCCTGGTCGTGGGTTCGAATCCCGCCGTGGGCATGGATGTTTGTGTTTGTCCCGGGCTGCGTACAGATATAACTTATGTAATAGGCGCAAAATGACCTTAGTAATCGACGCCAAAATTTCTAATAAACCAACCAAACCATTATTCAAGCGGTGTCCCAAAGCTATAGATGCAAATGACAAGATTTACCAACGCCTTTTAACAAAATTTAACAGTATCAGTCGGTTCATAGCCTAAAATGACATGGAAAGCCTGCTCATTCACACCTTGACGTTTTCTATAAGAATTCAAGTAATCTTTATTTAGTTTTAACATTTTTTCATAACTTGACAGCATAAGCGATTAAAACAATGTTAAATTTTGTCGTTAGGGGATACTAAATCTTTTCATTTGCGTCTAGTTTTTTGGTACATCGTTTGAAGTCAAATGGTCAGGATATTCTCACATCATTGTTGGCTATGGTACAATACGATAGTCAAAAGAGACTAGTAAATTAGAAAAACCAACGTTTCCTTGAAAATCATAAAACGTATTAACAATCTGCAACTTTCCATCTTTTCTAAAAGCTAATACACGTATAACTATCGAAATTCATGAGAAATTTTTACGTCGAAAATGTTATTTTTAGGAATATACTATATAACTTTTAACGTAGGGGTTACGACGCAAAATATGACGTAATAAATTGATACGCGATGTAATTAAGAAATATTCACACATATTACATAACTTGAAAAGTGCCATTTACCAAATTTTTACGGACATAGGACCTAGCGCAATGAATTCCTGGTACTCAAAGCACCCTGAATACATGTACCAATTTTCGTTGAAATCATCAGAGTCGTTTCCGATAAAAGCACGACATACTTACAAACAAAGATAGCTCGTTTAAAATTATAAGATTATAATGAGCTTGTTTTTAACAAACATAACTTATTTTCTCATGAGTTAAATAACTATGTAGTTTTACAGCGTCGACAATAAAGATAGTTACCGTATCGCTTAAAGAGACCAGTAAGTATTTCTTTACTTTGTCTTTATTAGTCAAACTATTCAACAGGAAGGAGGACGTTAGCAACTTTAACAAATTCTATTATAAAACAGAGATTCTGTTACTGTAAATAGTGTATAAATTTAAATATCCTATAGAGATTCTATTACTGTAAAGTTCATCTAAATTCACAGCAGTATAGATGTGCCTGAGGCACCGGTCTAAGGAGGTTCCTGCTTCGTTCATACACGTAATTCCTTTGAACATTCAAACGGATGGTGAGAGGAGGGGGAAAACAAACACGGCTGAAATAGCTTATGTCTGTCAATGCTTCCGCAATTTTCCATTTTTTTTTGTTTCATTTATTGTGACAGTGGCATATTAAGCTAGATTTCCATCCCTTTTTCTGTTGTCTTGGTGATAGGAGGGAGAAGCGATACTATTCCGGGGTGGTTCAGTAGTCTATTGTTCACATAATGTTTTTTTCCTACCTTGTCGTTTTTTCCCCACCTGCTCCCTTCTTGTTAACGTTTCCTTTTACAGAAACGATGAATGGTAAGAATGCACCAAATTCTCGTTATTTAATTGTTTCTGCTAGACTTTTGTCTGTTTGTATGTGTGGGACTTTTAGTATGTACACTAAAAAAATCTTTTTAGCTAAAGATTCCCTGAAGGTAACGAAGCTGCACACCATTTCCTGATTTCGTTTTTTTATTAAATCTTTTCTTGTAACTAATTACTTTTCTTATAACAAGAACAGCCTTTGATAAAATATCATTTACAATTTCCTTGTAGTGTATTGTTTTGTATTGTATTAATGTACTAGTATTAAAGCCCGTCATACGATGGTGCCACAGCAGGCGAATCTGAAAATTCGATTTTAATTATAAAATTTCGCCTGTGATAGGACTGTGATAATTGACAGGACTGCCAATAATAAATAAAAATGTTTATTTATTTAGTTTTCAAACCTGCTTATTCGTTAAGCGCTCAAGATTTTCCGCCATCAGGTGCATGTCCTCAATGGTAATACCCAAGCGACTCGAACCCAGATGATCGATGTAATCTAGCCACATAGTTCTAGGCCGACCCCTTGGTCTCTTATGAGACATACTTCTCCTCTTCTTCCGCGGGCTCCACGGTCATCTGACCTAAGCCCATGATTTTTTTTTCTTCTGGGCTTACGACCAAGTTCATGTTTTTGCTCCCCCCCCCTACCCCCCACCCATCCCTTGCCACGTGACTTAACCCAACCACCGACTTGGAAAATAGCAACTGCCGAGGAAGACGGTTTTGCGGCATCCGTACATGTGGCCAAACCAATGCAACTGAGGCCTCTCAATGTGGAAAAGTCGCGGTTCAGCACTAAACACTGCCTTATTGTGATGCTGAACACTATCTAGTAGGAACACCTGTCCCATCTCTCATGATCTCATTTCGGCACTATTTCGGCCATTACCCAAAACTAATGACCATAGAAGGGAATGGAGACAAAGATTTGAAAACAGACAGCTTGGGTTTCTTTCCTAGCTCAAGTTTTTTACAACGGAAAACCACAGTTCGCGTTAGACACAGCTTGCTGCACATCCGAGCATCCCATAAATAATGTTTATTGCTTTTGATTTTATTCGAAAGCCCCGCGTTGGTTACTGCAATACTAGAAACTGCAAGTTCGATTTTATTTTTAAAAAATTTCATCTCTGACAGGATTGTGATAATTGGCAGGACTGCGATAATTGACAGTATTGCTAATACTAAAAAGAGTCACTGTCAACATGAGAGCGATACTTACACAATGTGGCCTGTTACAATGGGACAAAATCACTACTGTCAATTTGACAGTTATAATCTAACACAAAAACACATTTACAATTATTAGATATAAACTTTGCTCGTCAGGCATTTTTTTTTTTTTTTTTTTTTTTTTTTAATTTTATTTTACCTCCCTCATTGCTCTATTTCCTCGGCAGACCGTTTTTGGGGGGCACGACCACTATATTTTAAAACTAAAAAATTAATTATACATATCTAATAAATATAAAAAAAATTAGAAAAAAATGTTATTTCCTTTTGATTTTTTTTCGATTTTAGGTTTTATTTTTATAAT
>JAHWFO010017072.1:104379-144717 GCA_023313115.1 Rhysida immarginata
TCCTTTTGATTTTTTTTCGATTTTAGGTTTTATTTTTCTAATTTATGAATTTTTCCTGTTTATTAACTTATACAACTGAAAAATTATTTCTATATAACGAATATCATGAAATGTAAAAATTAATGTTACCTACTTGTGCCTTGAATTGTTAATCAATTTGAAAATGTTTTATTTGAATGTTATTATTTTTTATTAAAATTAAAAAATAAGAATCGTATACATGTAATGAATTTCGTAATTTAGAATAGGTAGGAATTTGAATAATTTCAAATAATTAGGATTTAATTTGATTTATTTATTTTCGTGTCCTATTTTAAATGTCAAACGATGTATATAGTTAAACCTATGGCAATATATTTTTTGAACCGTAGTCTACGAAAAATATAAGATTTTTTAATAGTCTTTTTCGTCGGCTGAGATTTTTGGATTTTAACAGTCAGTGTTTTTTCATTTGTTGGAAACAATGAAACTTGTATTGTTGCTCGTCACTATGGAAACGGGCACGGAGCAGGAGGATTTAGCATTTTATATATAAGATATTGTAGGCTATTTGCTGTTAATTTTGATAGTATAGACTCCCGAGAATATAATTGAAAGATTTAGCTATTCCATTGTTAATTAGCGCTAAATCCCTTAAAATTGAATGTTATTTAATTCGTATACCTATTTGATAAATTAGCATTATCGTCATTATCATTATTAACTTTAACCGATACGAAGTTATCGATAATAATTTATTTACTTACTGGCATCCATTAGGCCTTATATTCTTTTGAAGGATACATTAAACAAAGTGATGAATTATGACCGCCACGTAGGTTTATGTAAATACGGTTGTGCCCATTCACAGGAAGGGGGGGGGGGTCGGATGAACCTGCCTATTGGAAGACATAAAGGTGGTTTCAGAGAAACAGTTTGTACAGCCGTCACGGGTAAAGCACGCGACCTAACAGACCTTGATAAAGGTATGATCATCGGGTATCGTCCAAAAGATGGCAGCATTTCGGAAATCACAGCTTTCGTGAACTATTCGCGTAGTGCCGAAGAAGTGAAGGTACAATGAATGGAAGATGTGGACAAGATGTGCATTCCAGGCGTGCAAACTGTAGGGGATTAATGAACGGGGTGAGCGGCGTTTGGGACGGTTGGTTAAGAGTGATCGACGCGCTACCGTCGATACATTGACAACTCAAATGAACGAGGAATGCACCAGAAAGATATCGAAAACAACTATGCAATGCACATTGTTGCGTCTGGGCCTCTGCAGCAGACGTCTGGTTACAGCATCCCAGTTGACAAGTGTGTGCTTCGCATGAAACCATGTGTGCTTCGCAAGTGTGTGCATGAGAACCCATGTGTGCATCGCAAGAAACGACGTGCGTTTGCATTGTAGTACAAACATTGGACTCTAGACCAGTGAAAAAAGGTTGCATTTTCCGAAATGTCGCATTTTCTACTGCATCGTATCGATGTGCGCTGGCGTATCCGCATTCGGCATCTGAAAACAAACTACCCGAAACCGTTGTTGGGCGATAACAAGCTGAAGGAGGCATGTAATGATCTGGGCATTTTGGCATGGTTTGGGTCCAATACTTCCTTTGGAAGGTACCGTCAATAGCTGTGCATACTTATCCATCGTTGCCGACCAGGTGCACGTTGGCGATGGTTTCTATCCCTATATGGCAACTGTGCATCCTGCGAATGATGCATCTTTCACAGCATAATGCCACATGCTACGTGGCCAAAATTTGCCGTGCATGGTTCGAGGAGCATAAGGATGAGTTCCACTTACTACTCTGGACTCCAAACTCCCCAGATCTTAATCCTTGCAAGAATCTGTGGGAACAGCTGGATCGACACATCAGGCAGCGAGACCCTCCACCCCGGAATCTGCATGAGTTACACGATGCTGTGCTGTTGGCATGGACACAGATACCTGCTGCCACCTTCCAAGCACTCATTGAGTCCATGCCCCGTCGACTAGCTGCTGTTTTGGCTGCAAAAGGAGGATATTCGGGTTATTAGGTAGGTAATCATAATTCAGTGACTCGACCCTGTATTTGTTATTGTGAAAGCTCATTCCGGGTGTAAGAAAAAAGGTACGGCCAAACTTTTAAGAAACATCCATCACATGTAGAGGAAGAAAATATTTATATGGATGTGAGTGGGAAACTCTTTATTTCCATGACCCACATCTATGTAATAGAACTTGTTATTCAATTCTTCATTAATCACATTAATCATCAGAATTACACAGGTACAGAAGGGGGATTCAATGTGACGGTGCATGTATCCAGCAAAATCTCACACCTAGAATTAACATTTATCATACAATATTTTTACAATAAGTTTTCAATGCGATTGCCTCCAAAAACAACTTTAGGTGATCATCCAGGTCCGAAGAAATTCGGTCACAACTTCGGGCGTTATGGCAAGGCAATCGGCAGCAATCTGCTCACGCAGATGGTTTCCCTAATCTTCACTCTGTAAACTTTCGCTTTTAGACAGCCCCATACAGCAAAATTCATTGGATTCAAATACGGGAATCGGAAAGCCCAATCCACTTTCCTACAACAAGAAATCTAAGAATTAGTAATCACATCCCTATCGTGCGGGATTTCGGCCCGCCCTGTAGAAGTTACTTCCAGAAATTGATACGTTTCAAATATCATCTTATTCATTGTTATTAACTCAAAAATTTGATAAAAAATCCCTGATAACAAGACCACACCAAGAATGATAGTAATAAATTATAACAAAATGAAAGAGAATACGACAAAAAGATACCAAAGAAGCTTTTGCATTGAAATTACTCGAGATAAAAACTGCGCAAGACAATTCTTGAAGCTCAGGTTTTTAATTCAGACCTTATTATCAAATTTATCTAAAAATAATTGAAAAAAATGACTCGAATATGCAATACAGAAGTGATGTGTTAATAATTTCTTATCAGTCATTAACTATCACTATGATCATAAATTGCAGTTTTCATAGAAACAAAAAATCCTTGCTAAGTGAAACAAGTTTTGTAAAGTGATTCATTTTTTTCCTTTCTAGAAGATAACAATTTTTTCTTTCTCTTCTTTCTGTGTACTTTTATGTGTGATGTTTTGTCGCCCTTTGGCGAAAGTGGTGAGTGCCCGGTTTGGCAAGAATGGGAGAAATGGGACGGTGAGTGTTCGGGGAGGGGAGAGGGAGAATAGTAGTTCAGTGAATGAAAGGATTGAATGACCGGAGATAGGAATTGGGAAAACTTCGAAGCCACGTTTTCCAATAACAATAGTGATTCACATCGGAAACGATAATTATTCATGCGTCCATAATTTTCAAACTAAAGAAAATATTTTCACGGTCTGTCGGTTATAAGAATGGCGGTAGAAAGGGGGCAAGGTAGTTGGACGACCTTGTCGGCACGCTGAGGGTTCTAATCAGACGCCCCCTCGGCTCCACCGGAAGCTGCCCGTGTGGCCGTCGTGGCGACACTTAGGCCTATTGGGAGGAACCACTGATTTCGATATAGGGGTGGGCGACACGTCTTCGTAGAAAAAACGTTAAGAAATACACACCAAGGGAGGAGAAAAAAAAGTGCCCTCCTTTTAAAAGAGAAAAGAAAAGAACTCTTTAAGTGGAAATCAAGAGCCCAGGCTTGGTCGTTGAATAATCGCTTTTCCGCTTTAATATTTCTCATTTCAATTCAGATCTTCAGTCATTTTTCCGTATAAAACAATTTTCTCAAAAGAGTTCCTCAGAATTTAAATATGGCGTCAGGCAGACGGTTGGGAGGTAACATTACTCAATTGCTCTAGGCTAGGCCAGCACTGGATTCCCCCAAGCAACCTCAAGATTCCATAACATTACTGGAAAACCGATAACAAGCAATAACAGATGATTCACCGCGTGTTTTACAAGGTCTTAAATGGATAACTGACATTATCAACCAAAAGTTTACAAAAGAAAATTGCATGTACTATAAATAATGTCAAATTATAATTGTTTGTCCTTGCGAATTGGCGAGTTTATAATGAAATATGAAACCCCATTATCTGGTCTACTTTAACTTCTCATTAACAATAACTTAATGTTAATAGGCCCAGAAATAAAAATGTCATATTTGGAATTTTTTTAGCGTTCATAAATAAGTGCCCATTTTCTTAAAAATACAATTTCAATATAATTCAATGTTTATTTATATAGAAATTACACTAAATCTATCATGTTTTGAACTTTTCTCACAAGATCTATAATAAAATGATGCTATCCATATTTGTTTACAAATTAATATCACACTTTAAGTATGAAATTTGACATTTACTTGTTAATACTTAAGGCATGCTTTTCTTAACCTATACATATAAAGCTCAATGTTTGTATGTTTATCCGGTTTTAAAATGCAACTTGGAAGTAAGTTATAAAGTTGAAATTTAACACACAGCTGTGTAATACTACCACAATGAGAGGAAAAAAATCTAAAATTGGAAATAAGTCTCCCAAAAACAATGAAATTAATAAACTTTATATCTATAGTAGTTTTTCACAAAATCTCAAATCGGACACTTATTTCTGGACATAGGGAGTACATTTTAGGCAATATGACCATCCTATGCCTCGTTTTCATTTTATCCCTGCCATTAAAACCTTTCATACCATAATAAATCAATTATTAATGCCATCTAGGAAGTGGGTAGAATATCCAATAAAGTAATAACTGGTTGCAAAATTTAAGGTATAGATATCGCTTCCTGTTGATTCATCTGTTGTAAAGCAGTGCTATCAACGCACAATAGAGATGAAAGCTTTTCTTGTCAAATATTCTTTGTTTTAATTATTATAGAAATGTGCAAAAGAAACTGTGGTTGTAATATACAGGGTGTCCAAAAAGTCTGGTAACATGGCAGATATCTCAAAGCTGCCATGTAGGCGAGATCTGATGAGTGTGGTTTATAGGTAAATAGGGGGGTGGGGAATTCATTGCCGCACTCAAATTTGACTTTGATCCCCAAATTTAAGGTCATCCATTTGCTAACTCGAAAACTATTAAAGATAGAGAAAAATTTCCAATTGCTACCCTGTAGGGCAACACCACATTAGTCTAAAACCAATTTTTAATCACACCCTTCCCCTTGAAAGACCCTTCCCTTTATGGGCCTTTGATAATTACATTGATAATAGTAAATGTTATTCATTACTAATTTCAATGTTTTGATAATTGATGAAAAAACATCTGAGGTTCGGCGTGAGAAAATCCTCTTTAGATCATTCTTTACTTACTTTCAATGTTTTGACTATTAAATGTTAGGTTTTATTCTTGAGTTTAGTAACATTATTTTTCCATACATCTAAAATGCCCATATCCCCATAATATCTACACCTGACCTCATCTGATCTGTTTGGACTGACCAAACAAAAACATGATTATTTCAAAAAATGATACTTCATGCCAACAAAATACGCTATGGTAGCTTATAACTTTTTTAATTACAAAAAAAAAAAAAGAAAAAGAGGGGGGCACATTACCACTTTTTCTTCTAATAGTAATGTTTTTTTAATAATGAAATTTGAAAGAACAGTAATAATAATAATAATAATAATAATAATAATAATAATAGGCTATTTATTTATTTTTGAAAACAAATAGAAAAGCAGTGATAATAGTATAAGTAAAAATGAATAAGTTTAAAATAATAACAAATTTAAAACAAAAGCAATTAAAGACTATTAACTCTAATAAATTACGCTTTCTTATTTACTGTTACAAAAATAATGTGAACGATTCTGGCTATCGAAAGAATCCTGGAAGCCTTCTTCAGAAAAATCAAACATCGAGTTCTTTCATAGAAATGTTATGCATACAAAATATTAACATTTCTGAATAAGACTTTCCTCAGCCTGATTAGGACTTTTATTAAAGATGACATTAAGGAATATTGAGGACTTGGAAATTTTTTTAGAGAGCGTAAATATTAAAACGTGCGTGAAAAGAAGAAAGTTAAAACTGAAACCACAAAAGAGATACTATTAGCCCAAAGGCCTTCTCCTGAAAAAGAAATTGCGAACTTTATTGAGGCGTCTCTTGATTAAAAAAAAAACTACCAAAATTATCAAATCTGAATTTGCATATCAAATCTCAATAAACGATTCGAATGAGGAAAAACTAGTTCGCGCCAAGGTGCATATAAACAAGACGGTTGCGTAATTCTTGAATTGCCCTCCCTTTGGCAAGAGACGCAGTCCTTCTAATGGGTGTGCGTATTTCTTCGTTTTTAAGGCTTGGTAACGTAGGCGAATTTTTTTCCAAAAGAAGATACAACACTATGCACAATTTTTTTAAATTAATAATTCTCGCTAATTTTGTAAGAGCATGATGAAATTATTTTATTTATGATGAAACAAAATAAGATAAGAGCTAACGATGTTGACTTGGGTTGCGGGTTGTGTCGAAGGCATTTCCGCGTTGAATAGGTGTTTCCGTGAAAGAAGTATCGCTCTTCCACCCACACCGCCGCCACTCACCTTCCAACGGGTCCTCCTCCTAATGAATGGCTTCTCTGACCTCTTCCGCGAAATTCGGTGTGAAAAAAAAGACTGAAAGAACAATCAAATCTTCTATGCCCACTCCCTTTTCTTGTTTCTTTTTCCCTTTTGTTTTATAGGTAAAAATAAATAAATCTAAATGAATAGGTAAATAGAGAATTTTTTTTTTTTAATGACAGTCTGATATTCAGTCCGCTGAATTATTAAAAACATTTTGTTTTTATGTTTGATTCGAGAACGGAAGAAATACACAAAATTTTAGCAATTCACTTTTCTGAGAAGCGAAACAAACAATAAAAAAAAACCCTGAGAAAAACAAATTAACAGTGGCAATGACGAGACGAACAATTCCAAGATTATGCAATTCCAAGATTACTGTGCGGATCTTCTCTAATAATAATATGGTAAATTAACAAATCATTAAAATTAAAAAATTTTTCTTTGAGATATTTGATAAGAATTTACTAATCATTGTATGAAACGACAATATAAAATAAAGCATTGAGCTCGCTTTACGTAAAAAAATATTCTCTACAAATTATTTCTGAATAATCCTTTGTCCATAATTATAAATGTTCAAATAAAATATATTATCGTGATTAGAGTGAAGCCCTACATACAACTCGTCAGAGGTTTGGTTAGGACGGGAAATTAAGGTACCCTCCTTTAATTGGTCCAGAAAGAATTACCGACATTTATGTTTCATGAGGGCCGGAAATTTTGGTGCTTTTTTATATCTAACCTAACATTTATTTTATACAATGATTAGTTTCGTTGTTGACTGGTCGCAGATTCCCTCTTTGAAAAATCGAATGTGTTTAACCTTTAAAAAATTAAATACGAAAAGATTATGCTTACCAGCACAGCACCTTCTCTGTATTCTCATTATTATTCTACTCGTATTTTAAAAGGTAGAGAAAAGAAATAGATCAACAAAATTGTCTGCAGAAATAGTCAGTTTAATAATTATGAACCTGCATGAAAAAAAAAGTGTTATGTTTTTCTTAGACAAATAAATACTACCTAAATACGATTAAATTTTTACCTTAAATTCAGCACACTCATTTGTGTAAAATAATAGAGGTTTTTTTCCGCCATAATTATTTTTGAGATTTAATTTTAAAAATCAATTTTTCTTATCCTATCACGTGAAATTCAAATGTAAGTTATTCTCTATATAATTATTGTAATGACGATTATTTGTTAAAATAATTTTGACAGATTGTATTCCTTGATACACTCTCCATTGCTGCTGTAAGAAATGCACAGAACGTCTTTTATTTTTCCTCATATTTCTTAAAAAATACCGTTATTAACATGTGCATTAATATTATTGACATGAAAAAATATTGACTTCATATTGACTTCATATAAGCGTAAGAAGAAGTTGATACTGGTGTCCGATCCAAAAATAAAAGTTTGGAGAAAGCCCCTTATCGTTTTGTTTATTTTTGAGAGCAACTGAAATTCAACTCATTCTATCGACGATATCTTTCTCAATTTTCAAGATATTTGCTTGGGCTTTTTATAAGAGTAGCTCTATACATTTGGCTAATAAATTATGCAAAAGACAATTTGGTAACGCATGCGCATGCGCAGTTAAACATTATTTAGTAAAAATGCTCATATTTCATCAAATATTTAATATTTTTCTATTCTGATTGCAGGGTGTTGTCTGTACTGTAATTTGTCAAATTTCCTGTAAATGGTATTGCATTGCGTTGAAAATCCTGCGTGTTATAAACAAAAAACTTAGGAAAACATTTCGACCTTTTTAAAGAAACCTTTCTATCTCCATGAATATAGGTGCTATTCTCATACAAATGAACACAGAAAAGTAAAACAAGCCTCTTAAGCATATGCTGCAGCTACAATGCATTTCAAGCATTATTTTTTACAGGGTGATTCCAAACATTATTTTTTTGGTTCACTTCTTTGCTGGTCCCCTATTTGCCTTCGGGAGAAAACCTTCGCTGAAATATGAGGTGTAACATTCTTTTTACACCCCTGAAATTTCAGGATAATTCGTCAAGTATTTTTCTAACTATTCGACAAAACGTCTAAAATCGAAAGTGTCTAATTACTTTCTTCCAATAAGTGTATTTCAAATACCTACTCTTAAATAACTGGGTATTTTCATAAATTGTGATTTCATTCATTAAATTTCATGCGTTCTATAGGCATTAGTAAACAGTAAGCACAATAGAAAGTGTCATGGTTTTACTCTTCGTCTTTGGTGTTAGTGTCCTTTTCTTTAGCAGTATACACTATAAAGGGTGTTTCTGAATAGTCTCAAACTTTCAGGATATGTTCCAGATACTATATGTCATATGAACATGGAGTCGAAAACGCTCTAGAGAGTTATAACGGTTTGAAGAGGAGTTACGACAATTCAAAGAACCGGAGGCCATTTTGAGCATTTGTCTTGTTATACCTTTGTTATAGAATTTGCCTTTGACAACAATATTGTCTTGTTATACCGTAGAAATAAATCACACAGTTTGCAACGCGTTAACGTTAATTTCATCTACCTCAAGCCGTTATAACTCTAGAAAGAAACGTTTTCGTCCCTATGTTCATATGGCATTTTCTGCTTGTTTTGATCCCTGGAATATGTCCTGAAAGTTTGTACAGACCATTCAGAAACACCCTGTATGTCAAAATTTTGTTTAGGAATCATCAATGAGCTTTAATAATTTCCTTTTAATTGTTTGGATCTCTATGATTAAACCAACCTTCTTCCAGCTTTCCATGAAGAACATAGGAAAATTTGAATCCTTATTACTTCTGTCCATGAGTAATTTTGCGCGGTAGCGAAATTCACAAGTAAATAGACAATTTTCTAACTCTGATAGATGCTTGACTTAATGTTTAGCTGACGAGAGTATTATTTTCGTTTGTCTTACAGATCCCGTTACAATTCTTGAAATTTTATCTTTCAAAAGTCGGTTATTTTGAATACATGTACAGGCGGACAAAATAAAAGAAAAAAAAGAGAGAAAGATAGAAATTTCTCAAATAATGGGGGAAAGTTTTAAAATATAAAAATTTCTTTAAAATTTCATATACATGTATAGATTAATAATTTATTTGACTTATTTTTTAAGTATTTTTCCATCATAGAAAACAAGACTACATATAATTTAATTGACTCTCCGTTTCGCTGCTAATATTGTTTATGAATAAAATGAGCGTAAAATATATAACGAGGACTTTTTTGTTTTGCCATCCACCTCTGAAAAGGCATTCTAGCAGAAGAGGAGATGAAGGAGGAAAAGAAGAGGCTAGATGGGAAAAGGTTTGATCCTCGTCGTGTTTGTGTATCTTACGAGGTCCCTCCTCCTCTTCGTCTCCTTCAGGCGCCAGTTTCATCGAAGACAACTCGAAATTCCCTTCAGAACAACCGATTCACCCTCTCATTTTGAAGAAGTGTTTCTTTATTTATTTAGTCCTTGTAGTTTTTACTCCAAGCCCCTCTCCCTTTCATGTTAGTAAATAAATCTTGATGACACTTATTTGTATATTTCCCCTTTTAGGGACATCGAAGACAAAGGAAGATTTAAAAAATAATTGAAGAAAGAAAAATCATAATAATTAATCTAATACACATAAGAATAACCTCACAGAGATATTGCTATAAATGTTAAGAAATTTTGTATAATTAAAAACAAGAGAATATCAGCTTTCCCGCACCGCTTTGTTAATTAGCTTGCAACATTCATAGATTTGAACTGTGTTTGGCAAAGATAATTTATTCTTTATTTAATTATGAAAAAAATTCCACGGCCTAAACTCGAACCAGGGACCTTCGTGTCTCTGGTTTTCACGGCCGGGACTCGAATTTTCTTTGCTATTTTTCTCTATTTAATTATGAATATCGGAGGTATGGCAAGAAAAAATTCTCCGAAGACCCATTTTCTATTTTTATTATAATTTAGTCTTTCTTTTCCTTACTCGATTTAAGAACCACTTTCACCACCTCCGTTGAATTATGCAGAAAATTTCATACACAAAAAATTTTTAATAATGATTGTTGTTTAAAAAAAAAGGACCAATGGTAAGTCGGACTGGGGAATGATTCTAATAATTATTAATTTTTTATAGCTTTGAGTAAACGAGAGGAAATGTCAAAGAAAATGTAACCAGAAATCCTCAAGATTAAATTGCACGTTTTTTTCTTTTTCTTTTTTGTGATTACTTAATATTGTATATATGTTTTTTTAATTACACTATTTATTGGCCAATAAAGCGATTCAGGAAGAGACTGAGAAGCAACCACTTCCTGTCGCAGATTAATCGTTTAAAGCTAGCACGGATTAATTATCAATCTAGTAATTGGTTTAATTAAGTTTAAATTCTTTATCATTAACGCTGCACTTTGGCAGCGATTTTCATAAGAAGTTTAAGTGAACACCATTCTCAATTCATGTATAATGACGTATACAAGTAAAACACATCTTCCGTCTTCATATTAAAGTAAAATAAATGCGAGTCAATATAGCGGAAATTAATGGAAATGTCTTATCCAGCTTAACGATTTGTTTTTCGATAGAAATATTCATGATATTCCATAAAAGTCTTTTCTCCGTCTAATTCGCAAAAAAGGGGGGAGGGCGTTAATTTTTATTGAAGGAATATGTTACGCTTAATATTTATGGAACGGCATTTATGGAATGAGTTAGCTAATTCAGACTCCTGATATTTATAATAAAAATGCACCTTGAAAAGTTTCCAAGGGTCAAGCTAATTGAATTTGATATTTGAAGTTTTCCCTCGTTTCCTTGTGAAATCATCATGAACGTGATTACGTCTGCGTTTAAATTTCCTCAAAACTTATAAAGCATTTTTATTAAAATCTAGCCTATTTTCATTTCGTTAACCAAAGAGAAATTCTATTTCTATTTTTAGTATTCTTCGTTTTACATATGCATATAAATTGCTTTGAAAATTTCTTTTTTCTATACAAGTTAAAAAGGTTGAATTGAGATTAATATTATTGGATGAGTATAACGAGAGGTCTAATGAATATACAGTAAGTTTCAAAAACATAAGGCCACTTGGTATTGTGACAATGCAGATTTTTAACTGTCATTTTTATGTATTCCTTGAAACCACCTATTAAATAGGGTTATGTTTTATAAGTAAAGTATTCAATCATTAATTCATTGTCAAATAATTACAATTTATGTGATTTTCTGAAACACTTTTTGTAACCTAATTATAAGACCGTGATGCAAAACAATATTTTTGACTTAATTAATAATTAATTGTTTCTCCTTTCTAAACATTGACATCAAAATCACTTTATGGCATTGAAACAATTAAAGTTTGAAGGTAAATAAGAGAAATCCCAAGCATCCATGATAGCTGTTTCCAGCTCTCTTACACTGGAGAATTGTCTCTTTCTGAAGAACAACGATGTTAGTTAACAAGCCCCATACATTCCGAATTAGATTCAGGTCCGGACTTCGTAATGGCCAGTTTAAAATAGTAAGTTTTTTCTTTCTTGAACTATTTTTTGATATATTTTGATGCGCGGAATACAGCGTTATCCTGCTGATATAACCAATCATTGCCACCAAGAAGGGCTCCAAAAGGGATTAACTTTTCTTATAACAACTGTTGATACTTCTCAGAGTTCATCCTTGTTGTGACAATTGCTAGATCAGCTTTTCCTCCATAAGCAAACGCACCCTAAATCATGACTGACCCACCTCCACTTGGGCGACTGAATCGTTCTCGTCTTAAGTAATGCCAATAACGCTTATTTTCCTCGGGTTTGTCCAAGTAATTTTTTTCATCTGAAAAAACAACAGAATGCCACTCTTCCTTCCAAGACATTGCTTCTTTTCCCCATTGAGGTCTGGCTTCCCTGTGCCCATCACTCATCATATTGATGTATGCTGCAGTTGGTGATGCATTTAAGTCTCTCCGAACGCTGCAATGTGCCATATTCATCTTCTTTCGCAAGTAGATTGTGAACGACAGTTTTGGGCCGTCCAGTTAAGTCAGTAATTTCCCTCTCTGACTTTCCAGCACCAAAGTAGCAATGAACTTGATGTATCTCACTTTTGGTTAACGTTTTACCACGAAGCATGGTGACAACGAGTACATTTAAGAGTAGATATGCTTAAAAATAAAGTGTAAAAAAAATGGAGACCTCTTTAAATAAATTGTAGACTGTTGCCATTTAAATATGATGGGAGGTGGTAGATGGTCTTATAATTATGCAACAGAATAATTTTCAGAATATCACAAAAGATTTAATTATTAAATAATGAAGCAATGTTGAAAAACACTATACTTTTAAAATGTAACACTATATGTTAAATGATTCTAGAATATAAGTAAAAGTGACGCTTAATTTATTTTGTAATGTAGCAATACCAAGTGATCTTATAGGTTTGAAACATCCTGTAATGAAAAGCAATGACATATGCAAAAAACAAACCCAAAAAAATTACTAACGATTTTTAGATATTAAAAAAATAACGAATTTCTTACTGTGTGCTGATCATCATTTTCATAAATGATAATAATATTCATAACACATCGAAAGTAGAATGTTTCGAAATATGGCAGCCGCGTGTTCACTACTCGTGTGAATATCAGGGAGAACAATATGGCCTTCCACATTTCTGATTCTTGTTACTTAAACGATCCCTACATATTCTTTACGGAGGTCAATAATTATTATTCCTAAGTTAGCGGTCCGTTGGATCACTTACGCACGGAGACGTAAAGAACAAACATCCTAGAAATATTAAACGTGCCATTCTTCTTTATAGCAATGCCCAATGTTGTTCTGAGCCTAATAATAATTATAGACTTTTATTATTTATTATTTTTATAGGCTTAAATAAATGTTTATTAAACAAAACTAAAAAATGAAGGGTGGCATTATTTATGTTTCTTATTTATTTCATTTAATGATCTGATTTTAATTTAATTTACATACATTTTGACAATGATGCATATGCGCTTTATTATAATATCAGTTATAGAAGCGCAACATCTGCGATAAAATGTTATTTTTTCAAAATTCAGTGATTTTTTTAAATAATTAAAATATTTTATAACCATTTTTTATTTCTAATTCAATATTAACTAGAAAAAATGAATGAATCAGTAAATAAATATCAGTAGGTAACTTCTCAGCTAAAAATTGATCAAAATCTTCTTATACCTGCTTTAATTCAATGTTCAATAGAAATAAATTTATATCAATTTCACCAGATGCAAGTGCATTTTTTAATTTATTTCAACAAGAGCATAGTTTTAGCATTCTCTGTAATGTTAAACTAGAAACATCCTCTTAATCTCTGGAAAAAAAAACTTAATTGAAGATCTCCGAATTGATTAACATTTAATCATTTAATCGTCTTTTTTTTAGCAAGTTAATCTCACAAATCTTTAAAAATGTGTAAATAATAAGGCAATTGAAGTATTTGTCACCATCTTTGATTCAGTCGAGGGAAATAATTCATCTTTTTTTTAACCCCTTGTGACTTTGATCATAATTACTATAATTATGTAATAATCTTCTTTCAAATATTTGTATTCATTTGCATTATTGCCCTTTGCATTTCTTTTCAATACCAACTCAAACCCTTTGGCTCCCATTTAAAGCGGATTTTCCCCCCTCGCCCACTGGAAAGGAGGTCAAATATTTTATGGTTTCCTAACTTTTTTTAGAGTTTGAAGAATAAAAATAATGAGAAGACCTTAAAAAATTGTTTACATTAGAAGTGAAGGGGTTGAAAATAAATGAAGAAAGAAAGGAAGAGAAGAAAAAAAAACCCTCCGACCTTCGAACGATAATATTCGAGGTTCTTATTGAAACCGACACTACCAACCCTAGCCTATATGAAGACACTGCGGGAATTCCTTCAATATTTACATATGCCCTTTTTTTGTTTCCAGATTATTTTTTTTTTAATTCGCAAGAGAAGTAAATGTTTCCTTGGGATGAAAAGATATTTTCTTCAAAAGGGGAGAGGGTGGGTCATGGTAAACAAAATTAAATTATGGAGGCTCGTTTACTTCTTCCTATTAAGCATTGAATTTGAGATTTTTTAAAAAGCTTGCCATCCATAAATAAATTAATTGAAGTATTTCATAAAGCGTAAATTATTTCATTTTTCTAGAATATCGGATGTTGAATAAAAGTTTTAATAATTGTTGGTGAATATTGCTTCCAAATAGCTCATAGGATCATGAAGAGAAGACAGGAAGAAAAATTTGTATAGTTTTCAAAGGGTGGAAAATAAAGGAACGGTTTCATTTTATCTGCTTTCAGGCGAATGTTGCAGAAGAGCATCGGGGCCTCGGCTTCAACCTTTTCCCCCAATCCTTTCCCAGCCGGCAATGAATCGGCTGTAAACTTAATAGCGAACTGGAATGAATTTCAATCGCCATTCCTTTCTCATTAAAATTCTTTTCCCGTTCGTATAAAAATTACACGCATCCATTTATTGCGCTTTTTTTTAAAACCAAAAACTGCATCATTAAATGACACATTTATAAATGAACTCTAAAAAAATGAAAATTAAGTCGTTAAATTAGGCATTTTTTTTCTTCCTCGTTTTGCTCTAAAAAAACATCAGAGTATCTATCGCCTACAACGGAAGTAAAAATTATATCGAATCCCCTAAGAAAAAAGAAGTTTTAAAAAAAAAGATATGGGATCTTCCTTCATAAATCATTTCGGTTGCTCCTTATTTATTAATTTTTTTGGTCCAATCAACATCTCACGATCATTAATGAATGGAATAGATTTCGATTCGATTGAGTAACGATTACAATCTCTGATCCTTAACTAAATATTATCACAAGCTAGAGTATTGTTTCAGAGTTTAAAAAAAAAAACTACCCTTTTTAAAAATTATAGCATGCGTCGAACCCGATAATTTATTATTTTCGTTTTAAAATAAAATTTATGAGTATTCAGATTTCCTTCTTCTCATATAACTCGAAATGGTGCCTGAAATTAATAATAAATTATTATCCAATATCAGCTAAATTCACTGATAACTAATTAAAATCGCCATACTGGAATATTTTCTAGTGCTATTAATAAATATGTTAATAAAGGAAGCACATAATATAGTTTATTCTCTTTATCCTGTATTCTCTTTATCCAATGGATTAAATTCCACTGCTTAAACAGAGCTGACCTAAACAGAACGTATGATCTAACAAACCTATAATTCTTGATTCATTTTGAAGATATTCTTTATTTAAAAAAAGAAAAAAAAAAGGAAAAGAAAGAAAATATATCATGATGGTTAAAATGCATTAAATTTGCGGGACCAGCAATCACAGGATGTAGAAGAATTTGAAAATATATAAAAATGAATTTCTTTTCAATTTGCTTGTTCTGTAAAATAAAAATAAATATACAAGGTAACCCAAACTTATCCAGCATAATTGTTTAGGAACATTGTATAGTTCAAATGGAACAAAAAATGTCCTATAAACATTACATCTAGTTTCGATCGTGTGTGAGATATCGACGTTTGTCTATTTTCTTGTAGAGTTGTTAAAGCAAATAAGTAAAACACTTGAGGGTGCAGATTACTTTTATTCTGCATACTACAGAACATCACATTGAACTACAAAACAAAACTAAAATGATACAAGGAATAAGAATAAGAAGAAAGTAACAAATTAATGTCGAGGAAGCCCCTCAAAATGGTTCCCCCAGCTCCAATGCACTGGTTACATTTTCGGACAACTGAGCTGGTAGCTGCCACAATTTGGTCGGGTGTAATTGTTCGACTACAAGCTTGAATGGATGCAATGAATCTCCGCATATTCTTCATTTGTGAAAACAAACGGTATAATGAGCTTCGACGTTGTGTTGCACAATATGAGCAGTTGCTCAAATCAATCGCCAAGTCAATAAAATACCTTTCACACATGTTACAAGTGCGACGATTCCTCTTCCTGTGTGGCATATGCAAAACAGGAAGAGTACATTTAAGAATGAATAGGTAAACCTACGTTTTTGCTAGGAAAAAACTCTAAATAAAAGAAAATATGACAAATGTCGATATCTCACACACGATCGAAACTAGATATAATGTTAATAGGACTTTTTTTGTTCCATTTGAACCATACAATGTTCCTAATCAATTATGCTGGATAAGTTTGGGTCACCCTGTATAATTAGACCTCTACAAAAGATGCTTTTTATCAGTGTTATTGTGACCATCAATGAACAGGATGTAAATAAGATACTGTCCAAAATTAGCGGTTTATTTCACTCGTAAAAAGAAAATAAATAAGTAAAAAAGATAAAGAAAACAAACCCTGAGTTTTTATATTCTAACAATGTTTTTTAATGGAAAATTCGCTAGACTTTCGATTGGGTCACCGCATTATAGTTCGACTAGTTTATGTACAACGTCTGTTTTAAAGTTTTTGCTTAATATTTGTATACTAAGTTAATTAAGTGATGTTTCACTCCCCCCCCCCAAAAAAAAAAAGATTTAAATTTAGAACATCATCATTTTAAGAAAAAAATGTATCCCTTTGCAAAATAAATTGAAATGGTGGAAAGGTACAATCCCACCCGCCTTCCACTTATGTCTCATATTCGGGAGACAGGGGAGGTTGGTGCAAAATAATGGCCGATGTTTATTGACTACTATAAAATGCAATAACTCGTTTCAAACAACACTTTATTAATCGAAGTAACATCCAGCAGAGTCAACACACTTTTGCCAACGAGACACAAGCTTATTTATTCCGGTGGCGTAGAATTTTGGACTTCTGAAGGCGACGAACTCGTTGAAGGCAGTTTTCGCATTGTCGTGGTTTTTGAAGCAGTCTTCCACGCAGGAAATTGTCGAGGTGTTTGAAAAAGTGGTAGTCTATTGGCGAAAGATCAGGTGAATATGCTGGATAATCAAGAGTTTTGTAGCCAAGATCATTTACTTTCTGCGGGTAACCATTACGACATACGGCCGAGCGTTGTCGTAAAGCAAGATGGGACCTTTTCGATTGACTAATGCTGGTTGTTATTGGAGCTTCTGGGGCATATCGTTGATTTGTTGAACGTATGACTGGGCAGAGTGGTTTCACCCTGATTCAGGAAGTTGTGATGAATGAGTCCGAATGCAGACCATCAAACATTCACCATAGCCTTCTTTTGGTACAACTTGGGCACACACTTATCGAAGTTTTTCGCCTTTTTGCTTCAAGTGGCGAACGACTGTAGAATGGTCTCTTGAGCTCTTCGGCTACTTCTTGTGTGAATTTACGCGGATCGGCTTCGATTAATGTCTTCAGTTGGTTGTCGTCAACTTTCAATAGACGGCTGCGACCATCCTCATTTTCAAGGGTGGTATTGACGTCAAAGAATTTTTTCATATCATCTGCGACATTTCGAGTTGCTTTAGCAGCATTATGGCCAAGTTTGAATTCATGCAATAAAATGATGCGTATTTCTTCTGCGAACAGCATTTGCAAAATTGATCTAAACTTTACGTTGTGGGACAACGTAAGGCGTTTGAACAAGTTTCTAGCATCAGCTTAAGGAGAAGAATTACAGTTTTAAAATGATGTGTCACATGGCTGTATCAGTCCAGAAATAATTTCCATACCGACTCACCTATATCTGCAAAATGCAATCGGCCATTAATTTTGCACCAACTTAATAACTCCAAAATGTCTCATCACAGCCAAAGTCGGGATTTGAAGTCGATTTCAGTGAAAAAAAAATTTTGGCCATCACTCTTAGTAGTCGGGCAAAAATAAGAAATACGCTATTAATTTTATGCCGTTATAATTTTCTAATTAAAAGAACACAAAAATTATTAACAATAATTTTGCTTATGAGTTATTATTGATGAAAAATAGGAAAGAAAAATAATATCAACATCTGAGGTTTGGCGTGAAAAAATCCTCTTAAGACCTTTCACTTATTAATCTTTATGAGTTATGGTTGAAATACACGATTGATTACGATCAATAGTAATGATTTTGAGGAGAAACTTTACGAAGAAAACCCCTTTGTCCACCAACGATCGCATTCTATTTGGTGACCCTGGTTGTAGACTATTGCCTGCACCGTATCTTCCACTATAGAGTTGTCTGCAGAACGGCGAGGTGGAATGGTTATACTGCGTCATGCAAGGGCTCTTTTCAATAATCCAAATCCACAGAAATCCATCGGGGATGCATCTGGTGACTTGAGAGAAATCTCATGAAAAGGTACAACGTGAATTTCAGTTTCATCTTCCAAATCCAACATAAATTAAACAGTCGAGTTAACGTATGGCTGGAGGTTTGTCTCGATGCAGCTAAACTTTTATTTTGTCCTCTCCATACAATGCGGGGATGTCCTCGTGGAAAATTAGATTGAGAACATGCTGCTGATAGTAGAGGGAGTTAACCTTAGCCTTCCTGCCAACTCTTCTGATTGTGAGCTTGCCGAAGTACGAATATCCCGCAATCACCATAAATCCTTTTGAAAAACTTTCCTTACATTCCTTTGATACGACTTCTTTCCACATGGACGGCAGAAAATCGCGTGGGGTTTGTTAGTCTTTGAGGTAGATGCAGCATTCATCCAAAATGACAACCTACTTCCATCGTTCTGCTGCGAGGCAACCCTCATAGAGCCTCCGACTGTTCCTCTTCCTTTCTGCTACGTGTCGTGGAAGCAGCTTATGAACACGACTCTTGTGACGCTCTTCTAGATGCAAATCATTGTTTATTATTTTATTTACAGTAGTCTGTGAATTTCCTTCAGTCTTTGCGATCTCTCTTTGGGTTGCTGGATTTTCCCAAAGGAATGACCCGTGGTATTTGGCTTGTGAGAAGTTGAGGATTTTGCTATTTCTGGCCAGTTGGTATTAACCCTTCACGGGATTTTTCTTTTCTATTCGGTACTGCCGATGTGTCTTTCTTCGAAACAGAGAAAATTCGTGTTTTACATGCGCTAATTATAGCATAATAGCTGTAATTAGCGTCGGAAAGGGTAGTAATGTACCCTTCCCAGTAAGATCCAATTTTCGGAGACATTTTTCAAGACATTTATTGCTTTCGGATGAAACACAACTAATGCGGATGTAATAGCATTATTTCACGTGCTTTCTTCACGCGCATGTGATCCGCAGGATTCACGCAATAAATAGTTACCAAAGATCGTAATCAACATTCTGTATATTATTTTAGAGCGCCCTTTAAGTTGGGAATTTAAGATTCAAATTGGCTAAATTCATTTCAGTCGTTTCACATTCATTCTGATCTTGATATCGACGACAATAAGCATGATATTTTCAAAACATTGATATTTTATTTAAATAGAGAAAAACAGTAAAGCAAAAATTATTTTTCTCTATTTAACTTTGTTTTGTTTCATGTATTTTGTTCTTTTTTGGCTTCGGCTGTTTGAACTAATAAACTGAATTGAATTGAATTGAATAAGCAAAATACTATATACATGTTTATCGGGTTCATGGACATAATTAAGGTGGGAGGGGGGTTACAGTTCACCTCTCTTCCTTAGCATTAGACTCTTATTTATTTATTAATATCCGAGGGTATGGCGTTAAAAATCCTTCTAAGACCCATTTTCTAATTATATTTTTCTTATTTTTATAACCTATTCCATCTTTCATTCTTAAAGGAGTAAGTGAACTGCTTATTCCTGTACTTCATTATATTTTTAATTTGAGCCTTTCCGCTGGCGTATATCCATCTGTCTGGAAGGTAGCCAGGGTTACACCTATTCTTAAAGCTGGACGTTCAGATCTTGTGAAAAACTATAGACCAATTTCTATTCTCCCTTGTATTTCCAAAGTTTTTGACATCATCCTGCATAAATATCTTGTTTTTCATTTTAGATCTTCTCTTCCTGTTACTCAACATGCTTTTCTTCCTGGACAATCAGTAGAAATTAATCTCCTAATTTTAACGGAAGACCTTTTCTCAGCATACGAAGAGACGAGTCAAGTTGATGTTGTTTATTTTGACTATTAGTAAGGTCTTTGATATGGTAGACCACAATCTGTTATGTAAGAAATTGCAATATTTTGGTCTTAGAGACAATCTTTTTAACCTAATGAACTCTTATCTTCCTGATCGTAAAGCTTACCTCGTTATTGGAACAGGTAAATCTCATCTTTTCACTCCTGTTACTGGTGTGCTTCAGGGTTCTGTACTCGGGCCTCTTCTATTTAAAGTCTTTACATTTGATCTACCACAAGCCCTCCATGGAGTAAACGTACTCATGTATGCGGACGATACAAAAATTTATAAAAAGATTGTTGATATGTCAGATGCACTTATCTTACAGAATGCTACCCAAGAATTGGTCCAGTAGTCCTCTAAAAACCATTTGATTATTAATTACTCCAAATGTTTTAGTTCACAAACGTTATCCGATTACTTATTCTTACAATATTGATCAATACCCCATCTTAAAGAAAACTACTGTTAGAGACTTGTTTGTGATGTTTGATCAAAAACTCACTTTTCATGACCAAATTGTTCATGTTAAACAAAAAGCACTAAGGGCCCTCGGGTCTATTCTGTGAAATAATGCTAGCTTCACTCAGAATAATACTTTTCTTCATCTATATACCTCTCTAGCTTTATTTATATTAATGTCCTGTAGTACCATCTGGAATGGATGCACCCAACAACAGGCATATTCTCTCAATCTTTTTTTAAGATTTTTGAATCATAAACATCCTTCCTCTCAAACAGTAATACCGTCTCTCCATGAAACGTGATCAATATGACTTGACCATTTTACGAAAAATCATTTCTGGAGCAGTTGATGTTGATATTACGAGTATTTCAAGAATTCGTTTACGAGTACCTCAGCTCTCTTCTCGAGAAACATTGATGCGTCTCCATCCAATGCTTATGAAGAAAGTACATCCTCGAAAATCCCCACTTTTTCGAATTCAGTCCACTTACAATAGATTCCAGGATACTTTTGATATTTTTAACTGATATGTTTTTATTTTTATTATTATTATTACCAGCCTTATATTAACTCCCTCTTGGATCTTTGTGTGATGGTACGGAACCTTTCAGTCGAATTTTGAAGTACTTCCGCTTTTCCATTCGCTCTTAAATTTTACATATAGGTTTGCTCCTGATGACAACACATTTTGGCAATACTTTCTTTGGCAATACAATTTCGGGGTTTTTTTCCCCACAAAAAAATTTAAATAGATTCATTTTTCCTGCATGTCTATGGAGTTTTGTTTTCGTGAAGCAGTTTGTGACGTCAGAATTTGTTTTGCTAATAAAATTGTTTCTTCTAAGTGATAAAACTTAAACTTTTAAGGGTAAGGGTGGTAAAAAAATGCTTCATTTTTCTCTCTTTATTTTTTATTTCTACGTTGTTTTTAACTTTGTTTTGTTTTATGTATTTTGTTCTTTTTTGGCTTCGGCTGTTTGAACTAATAAACTGAATTGAATTGAATTGAACTGAATTGAATAAGCAAACTACAATATACATGTTTATCGGGTTCATGGACATAGTTAAGGTGGGAGGGGGGTTACAGTTCATCTCTCTTCCTTAGCATTAGACTCTTTATTTGTATAGCGATTTAATTTATGATAGCTTCATTATCAACTAGAATTTCCTTAAAAAATAATTTAACCTTTCGTTGGCATTTATTTTAAAGAGGAAGGGGGGAGGTGTAAATATCGAACCCTTGTATGAAATTTCTGAATCTTCCCCATTGAAAAATTATATCGACGTCCTTTGTCGGATTATAGCTTTCTTCAGTTGGACTTCAAACCATAAGCAGAAATTTGGACAAGTTTTGTATAATGTTGAGTGTGAAAATAAATGCAATTACTAGAAGAACAGAGCGGGGGATAAGCAAGATGATTATAGAATTTTTAACCGCTTTACTTCCTAAGTATATTGCACATATGTCCTCTATATTTTGCTATTTAATAAAAGCCCCAGTTTGAGATATTTTTTTTTACTTTTGTTGGGCAGAATAGTCGTAATAGAAGACGTAAGATTCAATTGGACCCAAAAGCAATTATGTGATATCGAGGAGAATATTTGTCATATTTTGATAAATACCGTAATATTATCTCACTTCGCTTAATGTTGTTCCCTTTATGAGTCTCTGTAACCAACTTTTGACGCTACTTATAGAGAAAGGCTAATACTAACAAGAAGAAATGCCAACCATTGATTTCATATTGCCATTTCTGGTTACTTTTTCCTTAAGGGGCAACTTTCGGTAAGAGTTTTTTACTTGTCCCACAACAATCAAGGTTCGCGATTGGACAGGTAAAGCCAAACGCGGTTGTGTTGGTTCTGGAGATCAACCACTCACCGCCGCACGTGTGACGATGGATGGCGAAGAACAGACGAAGGAAGGCTCCTCTCCCTTCACCGCCCACTAGTGAGCCATCGAGGGCTGTTGCCATGGAAATTGAGCAAAAACCTTCTGCACAATCTTCGTCGTCACTTGGGGAAAGCGCGTAACTTTTCCTTTGGTCGCAAAATGAAGCAAAAGGAACTCCATCAAAGTGAAATAAAAAAAGCGATTTGAAATAGAGATAAACTCTGCTTTTGTTGTTGCCGAAATTGTTTTCATCTCTCTTGGTCTCTCCCTCAGTCCCTCTCCACCCTCGTCTCAGTGCTTGCGAACGATTTAAAACTCTGATGAAAATTGATTCACAATTAATCATAATGAGATAGCACAACGAATAAAGTATAAGATTTATTTAAAAAACAGTGGAGTTTCTTTTTTAACTATAATGACGAATCAACATACAATTAAAATAGATGCTTCCTATAAATTTCCAAATATGAGATCTTAGAATCTTCTGGGAAAAAATAGAGGACTGCAAAGTATACTTCACTCACAGAGACTGCTCAGTGAATTAGAAACATGTATGATACATATGTAAATTTGTATTAATCCGTTTTTATGCAAAATAGTTAGAGGTCATGTTTGTACTTGTCACCTATTTAAAAAAGAGTTGGGCGAGTCTAATCATAGAACTTGATCAGCATAGAGGGGGGGGGGGGCGAAGAAGGGCCTAACTGACTTCGAAGAGGGACTCATTGTCGGTGCTCCTCTGCTCCTCTAGTTGGACCGACCATCGAAACAAAAACCAAATGAATGGATTCACGAAATGTGTGGCATCAAGAATATTCAATCGTTGGAAGAGTCATTCTCAGTCTTTGTCTAAAAAGGGTAAAGAGTACTGTGCCTCAAAGACAATTAGGTATAAATTTCATTTTGAATAACTTAAAATTATATTTATATCACATTAAATCAAAGAGTATAATTTCAAACTAACATGTACTTAAGCATTCCAAACGAAGTTATAGCAGCATCTCGTTGAACATTCAATTAGATCGAAACTGGAAAGCCTACACGCTCTCGACCACATTGTCTTTAAATCCGAACTTTACAAAGAGGATCGTTGTACGGAAAATTGTAACAAATTTTAACAGTATTTCTATCATATCGGAAGCTATGCTGCCAGTCATAAAAACAAAAAAAACTGTTTAAGTAAAATTATAGTAAAATAAAATTGGTAGAGACTTTACAACACAACAAAGGGAGAACAGAGTTTCCGACTAGTTTCGCCATTTATTCCCGGCTTTAAATAAATGGCGTAACTAGTCGGAAACTCTGTTCTCCCTTTGTTGTGTTGTAAAATCTCTACCAATTTTATCGATAGAAACAGCACTATGGAACCCTTACTGAAAAATTATGGTATTCTCATTTATTTGTAGATGATCCAGAAACATGAAGTCCCGAATCGTAAATTTTCAAATCTCCTTGAAATTTTGGATAAACATTTATAAAGAACCTGAAAACTGCTTTTATCTGAATCTAACTGTGGACTTTCGATTCCATCGAGTTCGAATCCCACCGTGGGCAAAGATGTTAGGTATGCTTTTTGTGGAATCTCAAACTCTAACGAAACCAATCAATTTAAGGCAATGTAATGAAACTTAAAGACAAACAAACTCCATCATCATTATTTTTACTTCATGTTTTTTAGTAATGTTTAGTATCCCACCAAATAATGTTTGTTTAATGAATTTCTCAGGTTATTACTTCTGCTTTAAGATAAAATATGAATGCATCCCACGCACACGTTAAAACACACAGAACTAACTACTTCATCTACAACTAACTGTTTCATCGAAGTCTGAAGTAATGTTCCGCAGAGGATTCTTCGAGGCCCTAACGAGGTGATACGTTACTATGTCCCAGAGAGCAAAGTCCGTCACTATCATTGTAGCAAAGGGCTGCCTCCCGCCGAAGAAATTCCTGATAGCGTCCCCGGCTGGCAAGCACTTGCCACGTTTTTTGGGCAGTATATGCACGTAGGGCATATTTCTCAACAACTGGCTGAACCCGAGGAACTCCAATAACAGCATTAATAACAACAAACATCATTTAGCAGACTTTGAAGAACAGCAAGCAGCTATCTAGATTCGAGGCGATGCACCCCGAAAAAATGGTTCCAGAAGTGCCTGGAGAGGTGCCACAATTTTGGCTCAAGTGTATACTACTGAAGAGAGAGACTATATTGAAAAGGTGGACCTACCTACCCGAATTGTATACATGTGAAGAAAAATAAACTGTAATTCAATAGATTCCTAAAAAAAAATTGGTGACCTGGTATTGTTATTCTGCATTAAAACTATGAAGTGTAGATAATAGAGTTATGGTCATAAAGTGTAATTTAAAGATAATCCATCTTGAAAAATAATAAGATTAAAAGAGTATTTCTTTTTTCAAAATTTGCATGAAAATCTTTTTCAGATGCAACAGTAGTTATTACATTCAAGTGTTTCTCAAATTTGATGCAGCTGGTAAATTAATTACTTAAGCTCTTTCATATAATAATAATGATGATGTATAATTCGCATTCGTTACTAATGCTCGGATACGCATTTTTATTTTCTATATGCAACATAAAAATCTTTTTTTAGGGAGGCTCAGAACGAGGAACTTTAATAAGCTCAAAAAAACCTTTGAGCTTTAAATATTTTTCCTTTTGTTTTTAAAGAGAGAAAGAGGGTATACGTCGAGACAATATCTCTTCTTCGAATTTATTCTGTCACTTTTGACGCCACTTATCTTTTAGCCGGATGAGTGACAGCGACGAAACAAGAGTCCCTTCTCGCTTTGCTATCGAAAAATTTGTCAAAATTTAAACGATTCACTCCACGACGAAAAAAAAAAATTACTAGAATATCTTACGTTCTTAACCTATAAAAGAAAACTACTGCATTTTTTCGAAATAAACATTGAAAAAACAGCTAATTAATTAACATAGAACAAGGAACTATCCAATATATAAATAAATAAATAAATAAATAAAAAGAATTTGTGCGATCATTCTGTAAAAATTATACATGAAATTTACTCACGAGTGTTGATTTTTGTAAGAAAAAGAGAGAGTGCATGGAAATCACTGTGACAAAAGGAGCAAACATGGTTTTCTTTCGCCATGTTTACTTATTCCATTTCTTGGTTATTTTCAATAATAACAGAGAGAAGGCCCTCTAAGAGAAACTGTGACACTTAAATTAACAACAAGGATCACTTTGTCCGTTGCAAAACAACTGGCAGAGAAGAAAGTAAACCAAGAATTTCCAATACGAATAAATAATAATATTAATGAATAAAGAAAAAGCAGATAACATCTTGTTGGTGTGTGCAATTAAAAATGCAATACAATTTACTGAAAACATACATCAACTGAAAATAAAAGATTTGAACAAAAATATTTTCTAATGAGTAATAAATCTAACATCTAATTTGAAAAGGGTGGGGAGAAATATACATGGGTGTAGCCAGAATTTATGTTAGGAAGAGGGAGCGTAATTCAAATATATATGTGTGAAAGTTATGTGGAAAAGTGTACCAAATACTAGCTCTATCTTTCCTAAAAAAATAAACAATACTTATACTCCAAAGTTTCGCCGTGTACATCTTATTTTCAGCTAAATTCAAGTATTTGTATATGGGTTCACTTGATTTAGGAGGGGGGGGGGGGACAAGTGCCTCTGCCCCCCCCCCCTTGGCTGCGCCCATGGAAATATATATGAATGCAATTATTTATGAATAAACCTTCTTAACTATCATATGACCATAGCAGCTTCTTAATCCCACTATTATTTTTTTTCTTTTGAAATAGACTTGTTAATGAGGGTGTCAATCACTTCAAGTGATTAAAAATCCGACTTTTTTTTAGCTCTGTCAACGCTCCCAACAAACTGATTGAATAGAGATCACGTGATTCCTCTCACCCGTCAAAAATATTTGACTGAACGGATCCACCATAATGAACTGCGGCTTTTCTATAATAATTTTTTTATGAAACGCTGCAGAAGTTTAAATCGTAATTTGGCGTCAGTGAACTAGTGATAAGTGAATCGTTTAGGAAGTAGACGACGGAGGGATAGAATCGATGGAATGCATATCGCATCGCAAAAGACAAAATTCGAAAAAGCTCATTTCAAAAACATGATAACTGTATATTGAAAATTACTAGACTGTTAATAAGAGTACGAGAAAAATTAGATAGACAAATTTCCATAGTTTCCGATAATACATAGAGGGTTATTCAAAAAGGATGGTGCAAAAGTAAAGCTATTTATTTTTTACTGAATCTGACATACAAAAAACCATATTGATATGAAAAGATAGAAGAACTTCATAATTTTTATATGGACGTTTTCAAGTGTTAAGATATGAGCACCCTGGGTGACATGCCAGACGTCTAAACTGTCCATTTCTTCCCATGTTAGAACACGTCTATTTGGAACATGTTTTGAAGACGTCCCTTTCTTCCCATGTTCCAATGGTTATCTGCTGCACTGGATCGGAGATATTATAATGGGGAAACATACATAACATCCTTGCAAAAAAATCGCAAGGTCACCTTGGCAGGGTGTTAGATCAGGTGATCGTGGAGACCAGAGCAGACTTGGCAAATCATGATTCCGGCGCGGCCGATTCAATGTCCTGGTAGAGTGGCATTCGCACAGTCGAAAACCCAAAAACTACATACACACACATATACACACACGCACACACCCACACACACACACTCAGACACACACATGTACATACATACACACACACACACACATACACACGCACTCACACAAGCATGAAACTTATGAAGCTCTTCTATCACTTCATATCGATATGATATGTTATTTCAGTTCAATAAAAAGTAAATGAGCTTTAGTTTTGCACCTTCCTTTTTGAATAACCCTATACATTCCTTTATTGGCAGTATTCTTTTACGTTGTTTACAGTTTTTCAAATACAAGCAGTGTGAAGAAAGCATTTTAGTCTTTTCTTTACGATTCATCATAAAACCAAACCATTTCTCTCAACAAGGGTTTTCCTGTAGAATTAATTACAATTTAGCGAAAGAGAGTGTACTTCGGTTAATGTTCATATCTTTGATATTTATTTCGGCTTATTTTTTGTCGGTAAAACAGGTAGCCTCTCATGGATACTATGCATTGATTCATACTATGCATTCATTCCAAACCCTTTCCACTCATGCACTCAAGGTTATGGTATTCGATCCTATTAACTGCTGATAATAAACGAAAATTTCTTAATTAAAAAAGCTTTCGAATTTCGTATCTGAGAATGTTTGGAATCAAAGGTATATATGGTTGAATGGTCGATGAAAGGAAAAAAAAGGAAGCTAATTCTAAGATATGACTGAATATCATGCTTTTCCTATGCAGGAATTATCACGCGTACTCGATACTTTTTTGTAATCGATCATTCCACTCAGGGCTCTAGATCTTATGGTTTGTCAATAAAAGCAAATACGAGTAATAATAATAAGTCATATTAGTTGTGTAGTTGTGTTTTTTAAAGATTTTTGCCTGATATCTTTATTTGGCGCATGCTTTTTAAATTATTATAATGTAAATCTTCATCCAAACTCTAATATACTTTTAATTCATCTCAGCATTTAAACACAGTGTCATCATCTTGTTCCTTCGCCAAGGCAGAAATTCCAAAGAAAAATAATAATGGCAGGCTAGATTCGGAATGGTGAGTTAAATCCATATAGTTTTTCAATTCAATTTATAATTTCCATCATGTCGTTAGCAAAAGTTCTTATTAAAAAATAGACAACTGAACGAACCAATGCAATAGCAATTTAACCCACGTTTTTTTAAAAACTGAGTAGAAACTGTTTAAAGGTTATCCAAAAAAATCCAATTAAGAGAAATATTTTTAAAAGATGTTTTTTTAATGCTACAAAACACATATATAAGGCAATAATGTTACAATAACCTAAAGTGGGTCTTACTAGTAATTTTTAAAGATAATAGAGGGAGGAGAAAGTTGGACCACTCAGAGCTAGTACTTTTTCTGTATCCACTGATTCTGGGACCACTAAACGAGGTAAACGCATGGATATGAATTAGAAACGAGGGTTTCTAATTCATATCCATGGGTAAACGAGGGCTCGTTTAGGCTGTGATGGGTTCCGTTGGTTGCTTCGATTGCTTTTGGCCAGTAACTCTTTGCCATCTAGTGATGGAAAGTATAAACACTTCGTTATAAAAATTCAAAACAACAAAAAACACTTTTTTTTTTTGTTTTTGTTTTTTTTTTGTTTTTTTTTTCATGTTTAATCTTTGAATCAAGCTGCTTGAACGATATTGATTTGTTTATATATCTTTTTTCTTTTTATGAAGCTGCAAAAATCCCAAAGATTTCAATGTAAATTGAAAAGAAAATAATAACGAAATGTTCAATTACTTCTCCAAATACTTTCTTACAACAAAAGTATGCTATTCCATATTAAACTTTTAAAATTCTCCTATATGTGAGATCTGAAATACAAAAATTGTTGCGGAAACAATAAAAATAGGAATGAATTAATTATTAATCTAATAAAATAATCAATAAAAAATAATAGGACAATTTCATCAGGTTAACATGAAATTTCATTATTCATACATTTAAAAGTTTATTAACAGAGCCCGTTTTATTTTATAGTTAATAGAATAATAATATATAAAGATACTACATTTACATTTATGTTTTAATATCAAATTTATTCAACTATAATTATTTTCCCTCCTCTCCTTCAGTAATAAAAAGCATAATTCTCTAATCAAGAAACTGGTTTATAATACTAGTTAATATAAAAGTTGAAGAGAAGACAAGGCGAGCCTGTATTCCACGCTTTCCGCTTTTTCTTTTATCGGTTACTCGACCGCAGTCCTAGCGGCGACCGACCATCCTCTCTCTCTCTCTACGTGATTTATTATCTTTGCTTTTAAAAGTGGTGCCTTAAATCCCCCCTCCTCTTGAAGAACTTTTCCTTTAAAACCTCTTCCAAAGGCTATGCGAAAACTCAAAATAATGGCTTGCTTCTATTTCATCAGAGAATGCTTTCATCTCACCACACTACAACGTACTTGAATCTTTGTAGTACCATATGAGCTTTTGAAATGTTCTCTTTTATATATGAATCTGTTTTTATTCTTTAATGTTTATTGTCTGGAATATGTGAACATACAGCATGTAATACTTGATTACACTTTATCGGTTCTAATGTGCAAAATGTCCCAACGCGTTATTAGATTGTGGTCTGCGGTGACAACCTCCGCTGTCCCTCCTTTGCGTCGTAAAGAACTCATTCGCCTAGGCTTCTGCTCCTCAACGAGATGCTTGGACCCATTGCGTGCAAAACCTTTTTGTATCCCAATCATCAATGGGAAATGCTCTATCTATAGTTCCTTTACTCACGAACAATGCTCTATCCACCACTCTCTAATTCGGCGATTATTCCTCACAAAATTGTCCAGGTAGCAATCGATCCAGTGGTGATGGCAAAATATACTCGGCACGTTCTGTACGAAATTCATTAGACCATCTGATCACAATACACCATGATAGACATTCGTTCCCATACATATCCTTCATACGACGATGAATTTCGGTTCCATTAGCACCTTCTTGCGTCAAAAATTGAATAACTGCTCGCTGGGCTGTTTGGGCAAATCCCGTGTCAGACCGTACGTGAAGTAAACTTGCTTCAGTACGTGCAAACTGTACTTTAATGTATTCCGAAAGTAAGAGTTTGATTCCAGACACAATTGCAAACCTCTCTTTATTTAAACAACGATGCTAATGCAAGAGTCTCACTCATTTAGTCGGCGCTTATAAAAGTGGTAAAACAACTGAAAAGTAACTCTCCGTTGTCATAAAAGAAATTCGGGACAAGATAACATAATGAAACTGGTACCAAAATAAATTACAAGGGCCAATCAGAAAAAAAAAACAGTTGAGAATGTGCAAGCTTGAATTACCAAAACAACGAATTTGAAAAGTCTCTAGAAATTTTCTTAGGAGTTTTAGCAAAAAGCTAATTATAAGAATGCACGCTTGGTCTGCACGTTTATCCGCCGTTTGCACGATAACTTGAAAACGGATTAACTTTTTCAAATACTGTTTCCGACAATATCATCATCAAGATCATAGCTCGGCTGTATCAACTTTTCAGGCTTTTTCGTGGACCCCTTCAAGTCAATTGCACAAAAGATGGGGGATAAAAAGAAGTTAATACAGTCAGAGCTTTTTGCTAAAGTTCCTAATAAATGATTGGAATGAAACTGTTACATTTCTTTGCGAGTTTGTAATATTTGGATAGGCTATGGGGAAGTTTGTTCTCTTTTAATATTTTCTCTTTTTTCAGCTTAATTTTTTTTTTTAATAAATATTAATAAATTTTCCAATACGTCCATCCAGACCTGCATGGCCTGAGGCCGACGAGTTGGGTCTCTGGATGGACCTCGGTTAACGACTGCTGTATGATGGTCGCAGCAGCCGAGGGGGGAGTGTAAAGATCGTGTCTCACTGATGGTCGCCCATCCAGTGAGTAGCCGTGCCTGATGTTGCATGTTGCCGGGCATGTTATACCAAAGTCCTTCCATCCGATTGCCAGATGGTGTATCGTGAATCGCCACTCCATTCAACCATCCACCATTGCTCCAGAGTCCAGTGACGTCTCTCTTTGCACCATTGCAATCTCCTCGCTGTGTTGGCAGCTGCTGATGTCGTTGTGTGGGCCGCAGCTCTGCCATGAAAACCCAGCGAATGCAGATCCTTGTGAACCTAGTGGAGTCAGTGAAGGATCTTGTCAGCCCATCAACTGATGTTTTACGATTTGCAGTGACCACCCTGCGAAGTACCCTTCGGTTTCTGCCCGACATAATCTTGGATCTTCTGGTCCTGAGCTGAACATTTGTCGGACCCTTATCTTTCCATGCCCGGATGACGTTTTGAACGGATGATTTGGGGATGTTTAGCAGGGTTGGCGTCTCTCTAACACTTTTGCCTGCCTTTTTTGTATACTCCTAAGAAATTAAAGATGGAAACTGCAAATAATACTCCCATCATTCTTGCAGGACTTCTTGCAGGCCATTTATGAGGTCCGCGTCTCCCCAGTCAATATCCTGAAAACTTCTCGTCCAATGACACACGCACGGCATTTGCAAAGTGAGGTGGTGTACTGTCTTGTATGATAATAATGTCGTCGATATTTCCCATCCAGATAGCGTGGGCCAAACGTAATTCTCAAGCGTTCCGCGTTCATTGAAAATGGCCTGATGACATTTGTCGCCATCATTCTACAACACCCAGTCATTTTAGAACGAGACTACATCTTCTCCACCGTCACACTAGGATCCTGTGCCGCCCACTAATTGTAATTGTGTGGATTGACAAAACCTCCCACATGGAATACGTCCTCGTCACTCCAGAGGATGTTGTGAAACACTTGAGGCCAATCTTCGTGCCAACCTGGCATCGATTCCCCATACTCCATTCTGCGATCACACTCTTCTTATGTCAGCTGCTGCAGTAATGGGGTTTCCATGCTCTATAATTCAATTCTTTATGCAACAGGTGCCAAACCGCGTACTTGTGAGTCCGCTTTCACGAGCTGTCTGAAGTGTTATTTTGAAGGGCTACGATCGAAAATTTCCCACATTATCCTCGGACTGAGACGTGGATGGACCAGTTCTTCCTGCATCCTTTACCTTAGCTTCCTGTGACAATTCTTTATTGCCTCTGGACAAATTGCGGCATTCCGTCCCTTCACAATACTCCACCATCTCTGAACAAGAACAACGGAATTCCACACTTCATAGCGTGCAGCGATCTGCGCTCGTTCTCGAATAGACAAACGATCGGCCATCTTTGCTAATGTTGGATTTACTACAGACGCGCGAAAGTTGAAAGCCTATTGAATGACTTATATGCACACTCTATTTCCATAATGATTCCATCGATATTAAAAATTCTACAGCCATCTAATAATACCTAATTACTTTCCAGCCGCCCTATACAGCACATGTGTTGATGATTTTCCCACTGAAATAAAAACGTTGTTTGATGTAGTTTAGAAGAGGAAAGAGCTTATTCCGTATAAATTATTTATTTGACTTTCTCTCATGCGCCCCCTTTACAATGATAAGTGCTGCTACTCTTTCTTCAAACTGATTGCACGCTACGACAAATGTCTCAATATCAGTGGTGACTATGTCGAAAAATAGTGCAAGGTGTATAGTTCATGATGTCGTGCTGTATTTTTTTGGCAATAAAGTTTTCGTGTGAAAAAAAATGACGAAACTTACTCTCGGAACAACTCTCGTATCTCAAGTTATTAATTTGTGCTTCTTCTACTCCGATTAGTGTTCGTCAAGAGTGCGTCGCCGTGGGGAAAAGAGCGTCATCTTTCGTCTTCTTTAGTGCGCTGGTTGGGTCCTATGTAAACCTACAGCTTTATTCGGCGATTCAGAAATTTAGTTCAAAAATTCACGCACGGCAAAAGCTCCGCTACGCCACACAGCAGCGGATTTACGGGCTAAGATCACGTTTTTTCTACACGCTTTCACTTCTTTGATTTCGGCATATTTGTTTTTTTAGTTGTTGTTTCTCACACAAACCGATATAAACTGATCAGTGATGCACTTTATTATCTTTCAAGTTAAACATGATTAAAGATAATATTGTTGAGATTTTCCTAAGCACTGTCTTTTATCTTTATACGTGACACATGGGGGACGGGATAAATTCTTTTCGTGTCGCTGAAAATTTGGTGGGAGAGAAACTTAGCTCCAGAAGGAGCTATTTTCTAATATATTTTATTCATATGAATAGGAATTTTTTACTTAGTAAATTTATAAAATAATTGAAAAAAAAAATGGATCCCAACAAATTTTCAGCGACCCCTCCCCCAAGAATTTTTCAACGAGTCCCAACCCCTGCCTCTACACGAATGTCTGAAAGCAGGATGCTGATATTTTCTCCCACTTCTTCTTCAAAATCTCGACCAGTTGTTGAGGTGTTACTGGATGCTATGTGCATTCGCACTCAACATTCTAATTTATGCCGGAGATGCTCTCCGGGATTGTGGTCTGCCCAATCCATTATTTTTAAATTCGTGTCTTCAAACAGCTCAAGCATTATGCTGGTGATAAGCAAACCGCCTTTATCGAATCATTGCCACAGTCCAAGGAAACATAATTGTCCGGGATGTCCAGACAGCGTGTGGGTATTCAAGGTTTTGTCAATTACTACCAGTGGACCAAGACAGAAGCGTTATTGGTTGCATTGTTAAAGTGAGCACCCACTCTGAAAGCGTTCGTCATTATTAAATGAGTGAGCGTTGAATTCGGACCCAGCGCGGAGCCTTTAAACCTGTTTTGCGAACTTGTTTGTTAGAGATTGCTACTATTTCAAACTCTTACTAAATTTACAAACGGTTTTTACACAACGGACTTTTCTTAATAGTTTCGAATCAATCTACACCCCTTAATATTTTACGTCCCCAAGCGATGTTTGTTTCGCTTGTATGGTCGAGCCCACCCTGGTTGAATTTGAAAACCCATTACAAACATTTTTATTTAAAAGTCTTTTTCTCCTTTGATCCCTAGCTGACAACTAAGAAGACGGAATAGCCATACAGAAGACGAATATCATCTTGATGAATGTCATTCCATGCTCGTAGGCGGTTGATAGGCACCGGTGAGACGCCATCCAATTCAATCCGCACATGCTCGAATAAACAAAAATCTGGTGAGTGTGTTGCCCAGGGAAGTTGACAGAAATGCTATAGAGCATGTTGAGTTACAGGCGTTGCGTGTGGATGGGTGCTATCTTGCTAGAATCTCACATCTCCCACGTCCTCCAAACAGGACGGATTGGATGATATTCTGGACGTAGAATGTAGTTTTCAATGCCACCTTCATAAACACCAAACATGAGCGACTGTTGAAAGACACACTAGCCTACACCATTACTCCAGTAGTGGGACCAGTGTTTCGAAGGCGTATATACGATGGAATGCGCCTTTTGACTGGTCTTCGACGGACACGTATACGACTGTCACTTATGCCCAGACAGAAATGACTTTCATCACTGAACACCATCGACTTCCATCATTCTTTCATTGCTGTTCTTGGTACATTGGAGGCGCATCTGACTGTGCAGTGATGTAATGGCAGTCTCGCCAAAGAAACCCACGACCGTAGTTCTGCTTCCAGGAAACGATTGAGAAGGGTCCGAACTTATAGATAGGGTGTTACTGCTCTCATTTGAGTGGACGTGAACGTTCATTCTGCTAGAGCGATCCTTTGAATGTGCCAATCCTCGCGTTCCTCCGAAAGTCTGCATGGACCTGAACTACGTCTTTCTCTTCCCATCGTTACCAACAGCCATGCATTACAGATCTCCCATCCAACTCTCTGCATAATTTGATGGAAGGACCATCCTACCTCCCGAAGGAGCACTATTATCACGTTCTTTTTGTAAGTAAAGATTGGCTAAGTGATAGAGAGAAAACGAGGGGAAGATTTGTAATAGTTTTGATATAAATTTAATAATTTTTGATCAATTTACAAAACAGTCAAAGTAGCTCTTCTGACAATGTTCATAAAAATAATTGCTCATATACTCCAATTGTGGTTGACGTCATTAAACTTCCTATCGGGAATAAGCGTGATGCGATGAGGCGTTGCCAAGCTACATATCTTCGTAGTTCCGGGCCAAACGAGGTCGGGACGCAAATCTGCTGATCCTCTCTCTCAAGCTATCGGTCACGCTCCTGTCGGGCTCCACTGAAATCAATGACAAAAGAAATACGTTAGCAAAGTATCGAAAAATGCCTATTGACGCTCTAAAGGATATTCGATTCTTTAGTGCAGTCGCTCGTCGTGAATGAGATAAGTTTAAGTTGGGGACAATTTTACAATTAATTAGAAGTTCACTTTCAACTAGCTGTATAATCACGGAATCGTGAAATGTCTTACCCTGCCTTGAGACCGAAGGAGCAAAGCGCGACTCGCTGCGAGAGATCTCTTCGCGGAGCGCGCTTGCGAAATGGTGGTAGTCTTGACAGGTAGATGTCGTCCCCGATGTAAAGGCCGTGGCCGTTGCGTCGGTGAAGCCAGAGGTCCTACGCGATCCTGATATGGGCGTTGCTGGCTTGGGACCGTCGTCCTGGTTCACGGAAGCATGTGACTTCGCCCCGGTTGGGGGATGAGGCTCGATGACGATGCAATGATTCCTTCGTTGCGGATGAGCGGCGGGGGACGGGCCGTCTTGTAGCTCGGAATCGATCAAACATGCGCTGTCATCTATCTCGTCGAGGGACGGTGTCTTCCGCTTCGTTAACGTTCCTTCGCCGGGATTCTCTAACCTTACGAGGTCGAACTTGGGATCGCTAAGGTCGCTGTAATGTCCACTGATTTTTACGCCATCCGAACAAGCGCCTAAATCACTCTTGGAAACAACAGTCACAAATTCATTATTTCGTAACCCCTTGCCGGGATTGCAACTAGCATTAGTGTCACAAAAGTTTAATGTCAATTCATTAATACGGTCAATATGAATTTTACGACTTGCCTTGTGATGGCGATAAAAATTAATCCTCCTACGCCGGAGCCTCCGTCTTGTTGTGCCGTCACTCGAGAAATTATTTTCCGTGTTCTCGAAAATCAGAGTTCGGCGTCGATCGTCTGTGGGCCGCCCTACTCGGTTAGGGATCCAGTTCGATCTTCTCCGTTGCGGAACCTTGTACTCGACACTAGACTTTCGCTGAGGCGGATTCGAAGTCTCATCATCGCTCCGGGTTCGGTGGAGGCACATTCGTTCATTCCTGTTGAACTTCTTTCCTGCTGACTTCTTTTCGACTGACCTCCTCTCTGTGTCTTTCCTGGAGTTTTTATTCTGTTTTTTCTTGTTCCTTCTTTGCATACCAAAGTTCCTGTCCAATGGGCTCTCACTATCTTCTTTCTTGCATATTCGGCTGTGTCGACTGCAAATCTTGGGCGGCAGGCTTCTCTACTTCTCTTTTCCGCTTGGCGAGCGGCGCTCTTCTCCTTCCTTCCCTTCTTGCCCAAGTCGATTCGCCCCGATGCCTTTCTTCTTCTTCACTCTCGTCAGTGGCTCTGACAACTATGTGACCAGTTCAAACTCCATTAGCTGGACAAATGATGAACGATTTCCAGGCATTTTCCACGACCTTTATTAGTACACTCACAGCAATATGCGGGTCGTATGACCTGATTATGAGATTCCTTTGATTCTTCCAATACGACTCGTTATGAGAGTCTTGAGACGTTAAGCTGAGTTTGGCATTGTTAGATGAGTAAACGCTTTAACATGGGTTATAAAACTTATTTATGGAGTCGTGTATTCTTATATTTGAGTCACAGAGCTATAATCCAATAAAATATGTCGTGCGAGCAAGAAATTGAGGTGAGTGTACTGGATAGGCTAAACAAACGCCGGTATTTGGTTTCAAAATGCACTGGCAGGCTCCTTTATACACCTGAAACAACAACATCTGGAACACCCTACACTGAAAATGAGTTACCGTACTCTACAAGCTTGAAAATTTGATCATATGTCATCATATGCTAATGCTCCTATTTAACTTCCATGTAAAATCAGCAACGTGAGGTCACCCTTTCTGGTATTCATTTTTCAAATGCCACCAGTTTTTATTCTCGTGTTGCTTTCTCATAATCGCCGACAATTGTTAGTAATACAATCAATCGTTAACATATATGGTCGGCGGTTGAACATAACATTCACCAATAAAATTAAATACGAGAATCAACTCTGGATAATTGAATCAAAAAAAGCAAACCAGTAGATAATACTTGCTACTGCATTGCCAGTCGGAAAGTCGGTCGTTCCGTCGCCAATTTTTATCATTTTTTTTATTTTGACTTCAGATTCGGATAAAACCTCAAAAAGTAATAAAAATATAATAGGCACACATGTCCTATCTATTCGAGAACATGGCCAAAATGGCGGTTAAATTTAATTATTTTTGGCATCTCTTCCGTATATTCTGAAACAGGAAAAAAAATGCCTTTGGGGATCTGGCGACCCAAATTTAACCTGGAAAGTCCCGACCCAAGCGGGCCATTGTGAGTCAAGTTTTATACAAAGCGTTCGCATAACCCTTCTGGCCCATGGGGAATTTTCCCAAACTCCCGACATAACCAATCTGACCCTACTTCTATCCCAGTTCGTTGTCGAAAAGATCTTGTATACCAGACAGGGCAGTTTGATCGCCTTATAAGGTTCAAAACAAGATCTTGAAAATCTTGTCTGATTGCCTCCAGAATGTCTATATATACAGGGTGTACAAAAAGACTTTTACCAGTCTCAATATCTTAATAACTAATGGGAATTTCCAGGTTTCGAAAAAATTATCTCCTATCAAATCATGTGTGGGCTTTTTAACAATGATCTTAGTTTTGACCTTCACATTTAATTTCAAGGGCAAATTTAATGCATAATGAAAACCATAAGAGATAGGAAAAAAGTCAATTGGAAAGTTGTACAGCACCCTAAAATTAGTCTAAATCATTTAATCTAAATAAAGATTGGTCTTGTAATAGCAATACGTAGCGTTTTTATTCGATTCTACCAGCAATACTGACCAAATATGCAACTATTAAACCATTTATCCGATTCGATTTTGCAACAATGATTACCTAAAAAAAAATTTATGATGATAATTTTCAGTCATCAGCTTTGCTCATGCTAATACATATTTCATTTGATTTCAGGCTAAGAGTGTTTGAATGGTAACATTCAAAAAATGGCAGAGTACCCTCAAAATGAAATGGTTGACATGGTATTTTGTTATGGTGCAAGTCAACAAGATGTTGTAACTTGCAACACAAATATATGCTGAAAGATATCTAAATCGTTTCCATCCTTCAAGACAAGCCTTTGGAAAAATTATTCCACATTTTCAGAACACAGATAGGTTCAAAACATGCAAGACAGGGACGACCAAAAACAGATGCAAATGAGAACACTGCCACAGTGGTTCTTGCTGCATTGCTACTAACCCACGTACCAGCTTACGTTCCATTGCTGATGATATTGGTTGCAGTGCAGGATCAGCGTGAAACGTGCTTCATGATCATAAATTTCATCTATTTCATGTGCACGTGACTATGAAATACGTTCAGAGTACTGTAGCTGGCTTCTTGTCAAATTGATGATGATCCACAGTTCGTAAAGGAATTTTGTGATCAGATGAGTCACAGTTTGCCCAGTAATGGTGTTGTTAATAAGCATAACCTCCATTACTGGGCCAATGAAAATCCTCATTGGTTAAGACAAACTGCTCACCGAGTGAATTGGAGGACAAACGTTTGGTGTGGCATGTACAAATCAATTTATTGGTCTAGTGTTTTACGATGGATATCTCATTGGCCAGCGTTATCGAGATCTTATTCTAAACAATGTTGTGCAAGAGTTTATCGAAGAGATGCCATTAAGAGAACGTTGTGAAATATAGTTTCAGCAGGATGGTGTACCTCCAGTTTTTTCAATGACTTGATGCTTAAACTTGATGTTTCCAGATAAATGGATTTCAATAGGTGGACCAGTCACATGGCTACCCGCTCACCAGACTTAAACACCTCTGGACTCCTTCTTATGGGGCCATGTAAAAAATACAATTTATGAAATACCACCAGTATGTTTATTTGAACTTCAGCAGAGAATTACAATTTCATGTGCAGCAATAACTACTACAACAATGACAACTGTGCATCAATCCATCAAACATCGTTTAGAATTGTGTGTAGCATCTGACGGTCAACATCTTGAACATTTACTTTCGTAATTACCTATTGGTGTTTTTTGTGGCTTTACATTCCCATTGTCACAAAATTATTTTTTTATTAGGTAACCATTGTTGCAAAATCAAACCGGATAAATGATTTAGACTAATTTTAGGGTCCTGTACAACTTTCCAATTAACTTTTTTTTCCCTATCTCATACGGTTTTCATTATGCATTAAATTTGACCTTGAAATTAAATGTGAAGGTCAAAATTAAGATCATTGTTAAAAGCCCATACCTGATTTGATAAGAGATAATTTTTTCGAAATCTGAATAATAGTTATTGAGATATTGAGACTGGTAACAGACTTTTTGAACACCCTGTATATATATATTTTTAATGATAACGTATGGACGCCTTTTATGTAACCATAAATTTCCATTTTTATCTTTTTTCATTTATTAATTTCTTATAAACTTCGATGATTACGAAATTTGTAATTGTGGTTGTTAAATTACTTTCTGGAAAAAATTGTCTGAAGCCATAAATTTATCGGAAAAAATTTAAATCTTTAAGTTTTCTAGGTTATTAAATAAAAAATATTTTATGAATTCTTCTTCTCTTTGGCTTTTGAACCTCTTTCAAATATTTTGTGAAGTCTTCTCTTTGGTTTAT
>JAHWFO010017072.1:144817-160518 GCA_023313115.1 Rhysida immarginata
GCATTTTTTTCAACTAATTGACAGCATATGGAGATTTAAAGCAATCTTTACAATGTAGTATGAATACAGAATTTAATGCAGCTATAAAAAGCACAGTTAGAGAGATTATTTGTTTAACATACAACATAATTTTTTTTTGTTATTATTTGATGGAAGTTTTTTGTAATAATTAGTAACTGAAACTGACAGTTAATATCAGCAGATTTCAGATGGTAGAGATATATATATATATAAATTGTTCTCGGCGAACGGATCATACCTAACACGTGGAATTCTTAGAAAGTAAAAACGTAGCAGTATGAGTAATTGGATTTAAACTATAAGATCGTTTCCTTGACTTAATGAAGACGAGAACTGTAAAATAAAATTTAAAAAAAATTAAATTACACAAACATTTCAATGACTGCCTTTGACAACCTATCATTTCATAGGTTCAAACTAATATCGATTATATTACACGTAAGAAAAACGAAAATAAAAGAACGAATTAAATGGCGCTCATTTCAGCGAAAACGTCTGCTTCCGAATTCACGTACATCACTTAATAGATGGCAGATGACAGATGAACGACATATTGCAGCTCCGTACTTCGACCGCACGGGCTCTGCACAACATCGGCCAAACGATCGGTCGGCTGTCCAACTAGTTTATTCAGAAAGCTACTTCATGTTTATTTATTCGAATGATATTTTATAAAAAAAAATGTATTAAAAAAACAAAAAAAAAAAAATGGTAGCACAGTAGCTGAACGCGATTACTTTCCCCCTTTCGCCTGTGGTCACTAGAATGCCGGTTGCAAGATGGCAGTCCTCGAGAAATAAATAATAATGGCAAAAGCGTAAATTTGCATTGCAAAGATCCCTCAGCTAGCACTGTTCCAAATACGAATCAGCACCATCTGCCACCGAAAAAAGTGAAACCATTGATTGGGCGGAGACGGGCACGAGGACACCGGCAGCTCCTCTTACCATTCTCCTTTGCTCTAATTACGTAAGGGGTTAGACAGAAGAAAACGTTTTTGAGCTATCGCGTGCTGATAATAAAGCTTCATAATGCCTTTGGCACGTGAAACGATTTATTTCTTAACGGCAAAAGATGATCTACTTACTTTCGAAAAAAAGATTTCTATATACTTATATATTATTCAGAAAGAAAAAGAAAAAGCAGAGCAACCCGCGTTTCTCATATTTGGAGGTCAGGTTCACAAAAAAGCTTTGACGTTGAAGACGTCTTCGGCGAGCGACAACTGCTAATCAAAACGTTGTTCGCTGTCGATTATCATTTACGTGTTATTTATTTTAAGTCATAATCCATAAAAACAGTTGAGATCGATTTGGCAGGTCAATTTTATTTTCGCGTTTTCAAAACTATTATTAAGTTCTTGATTTAGAAAATGCTTCTCGATATTTGAAGCTTTCAGCAGAAAATGTAGCAATTTTGCGAGAGCAGTCAATTTAACGGGAAAGTTTAGACAAGATTTTCATTGCAAAATAAATAAGAAAAAAAATGATGTTACTGCAATCTATTTTTTCTACAACAAATCTTAATATTAAGAAATAACGAATAAGAACTGGAGCTAATTCTCCAAACATCAGGTAATGATATTATTTGAAAAAAAATGAAAAGAAAAAAAAAATCTTCATATTATTTAGACGGATTCAACTTTTCCTTTTTTTCCTGAGGTATGTCGTCTCATACGACCCTCCGCCAAATAATTAAAATGTCCATGGAATTTCAATACAGAACAATTCAATCGCTTCATGCAGTAATAGAGCCATAATTTTAATAGTAGAACCTAGATATTAAACTTATTATGAAAACTTTTTGTATAGCTTTTTTGTTGATCTTAATTTTTAGTTGTCGTTTCATAACGGCTTCAATAATCATTGAATTATCTACAATTATTACTATCATTTTAAATAAAGAAAAAAAATAAACATCGTAAGAAATGTCATCTGGTTTTCATTCCGAATCTTAAAAAATTATTTTGACCATTATTATTAAAGAATTTGATGAAAGCCCGATTCAAATATATATTATTAGAAAACAAGAAAAGGATGAGATAAATATAAATTTTTCAGGATTTACATACTCTTATGTTTGGTTGATCATGTTCGTTGGATTTTATATGCACCAATTTCGATGTATTCAAAAAATAATTATTATGATTTCTTTAAAAATTGAGAAAAAGGAAACCAATACATAGAAGCTTGGTGTGATAATAACCTATTAGGGTTACAGGTATTGGACATTGAAACTGAAACACCTGGTAGAAATCCAAAATCTTTATTTAATAAGGTGTTGGGGCACCGTGGGCAGCCAGCACAGCAGTAACACGTCTTGGGAAGGATCGGTAGAGGTCCTGCACAGTTTGCACCCCAAACCATTACTGATCCACCCATTACTGATCCACCTCCGTGTTTGACTGTGGGTGCCAAGCAGTCTGGGTTGTAGGCATCAGAGGGGCTCCTCCAGACGAATACCCTCCCTGTTGTTTGGAAGACAGTGTAGCTGGACTCGTCCGAGAATATGACGCGTTTGAGGTCATCCAACGTCCAGGTTTTATGCGTCCGGCACCACTGAACCCGCTTGGAGGCATTTGTACTACTGATGAAAGGCTTCGGTATAGCAACCCTGCCATGGATGTTGGATTTATGCAGGTAACGACGGATTGTCTTCGTGCACACAGATTCCTGGAGGTGTGTATTCATTTCTGCGGTGATTTCTGCTGCGGTGGTTTTCCGCTTTCGTGCGACAATCCTGGTCAATGTCCTGACGTCTCTTTCCGACAACTTCCGTTTTCCCCTGCAGTTGCTCCTCCTGGACGTGGTTCGTCCTTCCTGTTCATATGCACACATCACCCTGGATACTGTAGCACGTGAGACATCACAAAGTGTGGCAGTTTTGGACACAGATGCACCTGCTAGACGCGCACCAACAATCTGCCCTCTTTTGAAGTCGGATATATCTCCCATTATAGCGCTCTGCACAGACAATTTGAAGCTTACTATCGAACTTTTCTACTGGAGTGACTGCCAAGACCTCTGACACGTGATTCATTGATATGCATACGATTAATTACCTAGCAGAAGGTTCTATTCAGCCCTGGGGATATCCAGTGCTATGTGCGAAGGTGTTTCAGTTTCAATGTCCAATACCTGTATATTTATATAAAAATGGACAGAAGAAATTCGCATCAAGCTGCATATTTGATTATTTCATATAAAAGAGATTTTGCAACACTTTATCATTAACAAATATAAAATAAAAACTTTTAAAGCACACACTTTCACCTTAAAAAGCGCAGTAAAAATAAAAAAATATAATTTAAAAAACAGGTAAAATCTGGTAGCGCATTTATTTGATTATGTAGTATTTTCTTTTTAAAATTTAATATTACACGCGCCACCACACTTTTACCTTCTTTTTAAATCATATTTTTTGCTTTTTACTGCACTTTTTAAGGTGAAAGTGTGTGCTTAAAAGTTTTTATTTTATATATTTTTTTTTATTCTTTTTAGTTTTTATTTAAAAAAAAAACATGCTTTTATATGATAACTATAAAACCAAAAAAACCTTGAAGTCTGCCCAGTCGGCTACGTCTGTATCTCGGGAAAGCGTTTACAATACATTAGCCTGGCCATAGTATTACGCCTTTTTTACTATGCCCTGGCTAATCATAAACAATCCTCTCCACAAAGACGTTAGAATCAACAGCTTTGCCAGCATTGATGATCAAATTAGCAGCAATTAACAACGATACAACAATTAACAACGATAACAATAAACAACAATACAGTTCATTATGTCATGATTGCACATAGTACATATTAAACTTAAATATTAAATTACTTACGAATAAATGAAAGACTAGTGAAACTAACGATTGAAACATGCATTGCCACCGAAAAGGCACCGTTGGAGAAAATTGCAGAGCTGTAGATAATCAGGAAGTGGGCAACATATTCATTACAAAATTTGCGCACAAACACACAAACAAGTGAAGTTGAATAAAAGTGTATAAAAAGAAAACTTCTCATAATTTTTTATACTAGCTAGAAACCATACAAACCTGTACCTAAATATCAAACCAAACATAAGAGCTACTTACTAGCAGCTTCAAACCAAATCGAAATATGTTACTTACCTAAAGCTACTATTGATGCTTGCAAAATAAAAAATCGCGATATTCAAAATAAACCGCAAAAACGAAAAAAATTGAGCGCATTTAACCATACTAAGACTTCAAAGCCTTACAAAGTCTACGGTTTCCAACACCAAACTCGGTATGAGTTTAAATTTTACTTCAACTGGTTTCCATGGTCAAGCAGTGATTGACAGTTCTCACGATTCGCTTGTTGGAATATAGGCTGGTAGCATCAGGCTGTATACAGCACTGGCTTGACTGCAGCACCGCTACTCTTCATTGGGTAATGCGCGCTCATTGGGACATGTCAATTTCAAAGGGCGAATTCTGGACGGAACGATCCATGAGAAATTCTACGTTGAATCTGAAATGGCATGAAACAGCTCAACGGTTTTGAGGCTCAATCCTCCCAGACAATATGCAATTTCTATTAGTTAACTCAATAAGCAATTGCATCTCTTCTTCTATGCAATTGCTTATCATAGAAGAAGTCCAACGAAACAGATCAATCAGAACACACACTTGATTGGTCGGTTATCGCTCTGCGTGGAAACTAAACTGTAAAAATTAACCTTTCAAAGCACGTTTTCACTTTCTAGCAGCGAGCGATTAAGGGAAAATGGTGTTGAATGGAGAACAGAGATCGTTCTGTGTGCTTGACTAGCATGTAAACAACTCTGTGATTAAACTAACGACGAAAAACCACAAATCAACAATAATAATTTTTTGAGGCATTTTGAACGTTTACCTTTCGTAGCCGTGCCTCACAATACCATGTGTTCATTAGATTTCACCGAATAAACTTCTGAAATCGGATCCATCATTTCGGATTTCACCGAATAAACTTCTGAAATCGGATCCATCATTTCGGTGTTTCGCATTCAATAATTCTTTGTAATCATTAAAAACGTGATTACCTAACTTTTTAGACGCACTGTAAAGGCTTATTAATCCCTAATCCGTATAATTCTTTCATAAATCGAGAACGTGAGATAGCGTCGGCTCGCTTTGTTCACAACATACAGGGTCAGTCACAAGTCTGTTTCCCCCTTCCAATCTTGGATACCAATGTAGTGACACAAATTCCGATACAGGGAAAGAATAGGAACTTGAGGATACTCTATCTGATGGAGCACCTTTCATCATCTCAAATATGCAAATTAGGGCACATCCAAATTCTATCTCGAAAACTGTAAGAGACACACAAAAAATTCTAATTGCACATTTCTTCAACAGAAAAATTCCAAACAAAACAAAAAAAAAGTTCACCAAAATCAGAAGAAAAAAAAACACTCTCTGGTTACTTCCGAGACTTGAACCCAGGATCTTTGGACTCTGATGCTCTTGTTTCATCCTACGGCCACTCATCCCTTGCCTTAATCTTGACAGGAATCAAGGTTTTAATGTTGCAGAGCTTGCAATGAGGGTTGTGGGTGATCCGCTCATCGAATTTTGGTGAACTTTTTTTTTGTTTTTTTTGCAATTTGCTATTGAACAAATGTGCAATAGAATTTTTTGTGTATTTCTTACGGTTTTCGAGATAGAATTTGAATGTGTCCTAATTTGCGTATTTGAGATGATGAAAGGTGCTCCATCAGATAGAGCACCCTCAAATTCCTATACATTCCCTATATTGGAATTTGCGTAACAATATGGTATCCAAGATAGGAAGGGGGTAACAGACTTTTGACTCACCCTGTATAACATTCTCATTTTATGCAGATTCCGTAACAGCTTGAATTATATAACAGTGATAAAATTGGAGACCCTGGTCTGTCTCAAAATTGTTGGTCTGGAATGTCTGTCCGTAAATGGACTATCATCTCGTAAAAAAAATTGCTTTGTCTAAGAATTTGTTGAAAATAATCGATATCAGCCAACAGTTTTTATAAACATAACTTATACGATGTTCACCTAATTTGTGTCTGAATTATTAACTTTTTGGTTAAAGCAATTTTTGGATCTTCTTGTAGATTGATATTTCAATTAACGCGAAAGAATTTCATGCAACAAATTTTGGCCTAAATCCAGATTTTGCGTGCATCTAGAGGATAAACACGACTCTTGGGCAATTGCTGTAGGTGCATTCTGACTATGCTTTGTTTCGAGAAATCATAGTTCGAATTTATACAACAAAAAGGTTTTATTGAGTAATAAAAGCATTTCTATCATAATTTTTGGAATATTTTTTGGTATCTTTATGTTTTAGTAATTCATTTTTCTTATCTCCATCGTCCATGATAGCGTTTTAACATACAAAAATTATCCAAAAAACTTTAAATAGAGTTTATTAGGATTTTTTCGTTGCTTTGTTTACAATTTTATTTCTTTAACAGTTATTCATATGAAAGATTTATAAGTGTTGATGCCTGCAGGGAATGAGAAGGAAAAAGTTGAAGAAAACAAACCGATACTATTAATCAAAAGAACGTACTGAAAAAAAACCCCACATTTAATGATTTTAGAAGGATGATTTAAGACAGAAAAAAAGACGAGGATGTGATTGCATAAAACGTGGCTGTCATTTTCTGATTCCAAATGAACCCTTTGGCACCCATCCCCTATCACCCCCAAATGATTTCACGCAATCGACCTCTCTAACGTTTCTTTTCAAAGACCACTCCGGTCGACGAGCAAAGAACGAAGCGTGATCACACGCACAACTAGACATACACGCACTCATACAATCGTATTTATACAGACTTAGATACAAGCCGAATGATCTTTTTTGGAAAACAACCTTGGTGAATATTTTTTTCTCTCGTTGCTCCTGCTTATTAATCTTACCTATTATCTCTCCCATAAGCTACATTTTCCTCACGTTGCTTTAAAATTAGAGCAAATCACTTAGACGACTTTTATGTCTTTCTTTTATTTATTGAAAAGAATGATCATTTTTTATTACCACCCCAATTCAAATTCTACCTTGAAATGTTTCATTTTTAAGTTTTAAAACTAAAAAAGTTAACAAAATGATAGTTTTTAAAAATTTCTTTGGCCAATTATATACTTCTTTTACTTGCAAGAAAGTAAAAAATGATTAAGAATATCCCCATAATCTAAGATAATTTGATTTCTATTTCCTGATTTTCTTATTAAGACGACAGCTGCATAAAAATCATGCCTGAATATATTATTATACGAAGCTTACACTTTATGTTGGTCATAATTTAAGATACTGAAATTATTTGTATTACTCCTTTGCAGTCACCCATATAAGGTCTGTTCTCAAAATAATAGAACCGTCGTCGTCTTCACGTGTCGTAACATCTTCAATACTTTGTTAAACAGCTTGATGAAAACATACAGCAAGTGCACATAAGGATACAGGGTGTAACAGAAAAGTTTTAAAAAAATGAAGATACAGAGATGGGCGACAAATCAAGATGTTTATAATAATCATGTTTTGCTTATAAGTGTTAGATGTGTCCTCCTCCTCCTGCTGCTGCACGGCAAACATTTACCCGATAATCAAATTCCTTCCATACAGATTGAAGCATATCTGGAGTCAATTCAATTCTGGATGCTGTCATTCGAGTTTTTAGTTCCTCTAGATTTGCCGAAAAGGGGGCACAAAAACACGATCAGTTGCGTATCCCCAAAAGAAGAAATTACAAACAGTGAGGTCTGGGGATCGAGTTGGCCACAAAAAGACTTTATGTTGTTGCGTTCGCCATCTTGACAGTAGCTGACGGGACCTCCCTACGTCTTCCAGATGTACCATAGAGACATCTACCGGCATTGAACAAAAACTTGACGTTCCCTTCTTTCAAATGGTGTGCGGTTCATTGACCTGCGACTAATGATGGTTCCCGACCTATTTATTATTGAAATATGATGAACCTTTATATTACACCCTGTAAAATGAATTCTGATTCAACTTGAACCATTTTGCACATATGAACATCATTATACACGTATTGTTTAAACTTCTTGTTATATTCACAATATTATTTTAAAAGTGACAGTTTGCTTGACCCGGAATGATACAACCACCTAACAAAAAACGGACTATTCCTGAAACTATTTATGTCAGTGAAGAAAGCTACAGCACAAAGTTAAACGTTTATTCACCAATTTCTCAATCTGCTGCAGTATTCTCAAGAAATCTTTTAAATTGTTTTCCATAAGTCATGAGATGGGGAAAAGCATTATCTGAATTTGAAAAAGGACAAATCACAGAACTTTGTAAACATACATTTCCATTCGAGTTGTTGCAAGGAAATTAATAGGTCCCATCACATTGTGCTAAATGTTTGTAAATCTAATGGAAATTATGGCCAAAAGTAATCCACCCTTACTTCAACATACGGTTTTTGGAATACAAAATAACAGCACTTTTAAACCGCAATTTCCTTTCGCTTTCCATTAACTGGACCAAACTAATATAATAGTTTGAGCCACTCAACTGTCGATAACACCCAAAAAAGACAGATTATAAGGCAAATGAGCAATTCGACAATGAGTTTAAGGCAAATAGCTTCACAAACCAAAATAAATGTTTCCAAATCAACAGTTCATCGAGCAGTAAGAGGATGTGGCTACGTTAAAACCTGCAAACGCAAAACAACTCCTTCTCTAAAACGGCCCATTCCACTCTTTTGTCCTTATGATGCTAAGTATCCTATCTCGTGGAAGGATGGAATTCAACAGGATAATATGGACTGACGAAAAGTTTATCCTTGATGGACCAAATGGATGGAGTCATTATTGGCACAATTTAAAAAATGGAGATAAACTGTTTTCTATCGGGCAACAAGGAGGTGGATTTGTGATTGTGTGGGCAAGTTTTGGAGGAGGAGGAAAGACCCCTGCTGCATTCGTTTCAGGAAGGATGACTGTTATTGCATATCAAAGAATGCTTAAAGAATATTTTCTGCCATTCTCAGATAAATTAGGTGGACCATTTTTCATATTGAAGCCAGATAATGCACCTGTCCACAATGCAACATTCACTTGGAAATGGACATTGGATAATGGAATCCAGGATAAAGACTGGCCACCGTACTTTCCGGACCTCAACCCTATGGAGAACATGTGGGGTAATCTTTCCAAAAAAAGTTTACCAAGATGGACGACAGTTTGATTCTGTGAATGACCTAAAACAAGCAATAATGATTACATGGGACGAAATTGAGATTTCCACTTTGCAAAGATGGATTAAATCTATGCCAAATAGATGTATAAAAGTGTTGCAAAATAACGGTACTTTTATATGGTATGAAATTCCTAGTGGTTCTATCATTCTGGGACAAGTAACTGTCGCTTTCAATACATTATTCTGAATATAACAAGAAGTTTAAACAATAACAAACTGTTAACATGTGCAAAATGGTTCAAGGTGAGTCAGAATTCATTATGTTTTTCATCATGTTGTTTAAAAAAGTATTAAAGATATTACGACACGTAAACACGATGGTTCTATCATTTTAGGACAGACATTATATGCCATTTCTTCATTGGTAATTCAAACCTTTTTTAATAGACACTTGAATATAGTTACGCATTTTCCATTTAGAGAGATTTATATCAAACTTATAAAAACTATTTTCATCTATTTTTTTTGCTTATACAATACGTATTGTCAAAACGGTACTTCAGAAACCAATATAATAATGATATCTTTCTATTATTGAGTTACATGCAAGATTTAATAAAATTATTTAATGTGATGTCCAGAAAACTCCTTATATTGCAATTCAGAAGATTGCAACCTATATTATAATACTGTCATTACGTTGCAAATTTATTGCAAGAAGGAAATTCTATGAGCATTTAACATCATCATTCTGAAAACTTATTCTAGTGTTTAGGCAACATTTAACACTGCTGCTCCACAGATCAACGTTTAAAAATTACTGCATTTGTTTGAAGGCTTCCATCATAATGTTCAGTAAGCAGCACACTTTTACTCGCCCTCAACAGAAACGCTTCTCGGCCTTTGATCAAAGATTGGGCGAAGGTGGTCCTAAGATGAAATGCGAACTTGAAGCTGATAACGGCATCCAGAGCAGGGAGGTGTAATTGATGCCAAGTTGGGGGTCGTTTACTGTCTATGTTGGGTGGTCTGGGAAGGCGAAAAGTTTGAGCATCCCTTTTTTGTACCTAAAGAATCCCTACTGGTTGCTTTCGTTTTCGTTTGATTCATATTTTATTAATGCACAATAGAATGCAGATTTTTTTTCACAAATGAGATTATTTGATATAGGCCATCTCATCTGAGACAGTTGTAGTTAATCATTACTGTTCTCAAAACTTCATTCCAAGACAGTTACCTCACTGCTCTGTTTCTATCTGATTCTATCTGATTTCTTGCTTCTATCTTATTCAAAAGTGACGATAAATTATTTTGCTACTGTAAACCAGGTTGCGATTCATAGTGTCTGTACTATGCATATTTTGTTTTATAAAATGAAGCTTAAAATAAAGTAGATTTCGGTAGGATGGCTGATTAATATGACAAGTCAGAAGATAGCAAAATCATGTTCATGTTGGTATTCGAACCCAAGACGCGGCGGACTAAAAGACTGCAAGAATCGCACCTCAATTCGCTTGGCCACCGGACTAGCTAAATCTGTCATTGGTGTTGGCAAATCTTAACAAATCTTTCTGTTTCGGTCATTGCTTTAAAGGGTTGGTCATTTCTTTTGAGAGTTGGTCAACAACAACAATGCAAAATAGTGGGCAAAATAATCTGCAAACCATCGCAGATTTTGGAACGTCGTGTTTAATCACATTAACGACTTATGTTCCAAAAAGAACAACAGAAAATAATCGTAATATTAAAGTGTCAGTACAATGTGAGAGCGAATTACGAGTGAAGCAGCTTAACAGTTTTGCACAAAATTGAACAAGTTATTTTTATAATAGATCAGTAAGCATGACACCCCACATCTACATAGATAAAAGGATAAGAAAATAGAGCAAAAAACCGCATCACAGTGTGGTTGGCTTTCTACATATTATTTAAATTTCAACACGATATGTTTACAGGATCCTGGTACAGGGTGTCCCAAAAGAAGAATGGTTCGTTCCTAATTTACATAAAATCATCAATCTGGCATCTGTATTGTAATAAACTAGAGTAGTCTCAGCATCTGCCATGCCTGCACACATGCTGCCGTATTCCTGAAGAAGTCGGATTATGGGATTTCATATCGGCAAATCGCGGCCCATAATGTTTCTGTAGTGGCTCGATGTTGGCAGCAGTGGTCTACAGAAGATACTCATGCATGTAGATCTGGTTCCGGGCACCCAGATTTTTCTTGATTATATTTATTTTTATATTTTTGAGGGTTCTCTAATCTCCATTTTCTTATTAGTTATGTGTTGGGTTATCAACCTGAGCGGCTCGCAATACTGATCCACGTCAAGACCGTCGGGTTGTAAGGGAAGCACTGAGCACCCGTACAGCATCCACAGCAGAGATAATGTGTCAAGTCGGACCACTTGCAACCGTCTTGCAGTAGACTACAGTCACGTGTCCCTCCAGCCAGACTGCCACTTCTGCAAGAACACCGTTCTGTGCGGTTACAGTGATTTGACTGACGAGCTATCTGTGCGCGAAAGATCTGACTGACGAGCTCAATGGAGGCCTGTTGTCTTCAGTGATGAGAGCAGATTCTGCCCTCACACCAGTAATTGATGTCAACGTGTATGACGAAGACCAGGAGAGCGGCATTTTCCACGGTGCATTCGTCTACGGACACACGTCCAACCCTGTCGTATTAGTGTGGGATGTCATCAGTTACAACGTGCGCTCATCCTAGGTGTTTGTGAATGGAACACTGAACAGCGCAAGTACAGTCCAGGAGATGGTTGAACCTATTCTCCTGCCTTTCTTGCAACAGAAGGGTAATGTGCTGTTCCAGCAGGATAACGCACGCTCCCACACAGTGGTGCTATCTTACAAGCTCTCCAGAATGTGCCTCGACTTCCCTGGCCAGCATGATCTCCAGACAATTACGCATGTTTGAGACATGATGGGACGGTACATTCATGGTCGCACCACACAAGGCATGACTCTTGGACAACAGGTTTTGGACGCTTGGAATTAAGTATCCCAGGATGATATCCAGGATCTGTACGACTGTATGCATGCAAGAGTCGAGGCCTGCATTCATGCTCATGGAGGATATACGGCATATTAAATTTTCTATTGGGACTTTTAGGACACTTTGCATCAGGATCCTGTGCACATATCATATTGAAATTTAAATCATAAGTTGTGTGCCACCCCCGCTATGCTTGTGTGTGCAATTTCATTAAAATTTAGCCACTCCTTCTATGTATTGCATTTTTTTGTCGGCAGTGAATATTCAACGAATCCTACAAATGGAACCACATGAATAATTTATAAACGCAAAATAAAAGAATATCACATGGCCATTTATAGGCTCTGTTGGGATCCGCCCAAAAGCATTTTCAATCCCACGAATTCAGACAGGAAATCTCCAAAATAGAAATCTCCAGGGCAAAAAACACTAGGTAAAAGATATCCCACTTACTGTATAAGAGAGGATTTTATTTTCTGTTATGGTTTGGATACACTCATTCCATTCGAAGATAAGCTTAATCAGGAATGGATAAAGGGATTTGATATTCCTTAGCACTCATTCTGAATTTAAAAAAAAACTTCACTCCATTGTTACAACAAAATTTCCTGAAGAGAGATAATATTTCCTCAGCAGATCACGTATGGTAACTCAGTAGTTAGAAAAATGAAAATTTCATAAATATTCACTATGTACGTCATAACTTCATTGTCAATTTTATGAGCATCGACCGATGAGGTATTCTATATGCTTTCTTAAATAAAGTTTTCCACCTTCAGTTTTGTTGCTCCTGTAGGCTTTCCGTTATACTGCCCTGTATTTATCTGCAACATCCTGTACAATATTTAACAGGTGAAGAAGGAATACTGAACAATTTTTAGTTAATTCGCATTATGTTCTACCCCTATAATCTTCCTATTGTTAAAAAGTCGCTCCGTAGGCACCAGCCTAGAAACTTGTCAAGAAGCTAGAACATAGTAGTCGATAATCAGTGTCAAGCCCTGGATAATGACTAAGTCCGATAACATGAGGTTCCACTTCTACGGCTAGCTTCAAGTACCTCATGGTGGGCCTTTCAGATGCTGCTCTGACAAGTTTCGTAATCGTAGACGCATTTCTTTGTGAGTCATTGCTATTTGTGTAGCAAGGTGTTCTTGTGCTTCTGCGAATTTCCAAAATACTCGATCTCATCAGACAGTCAACAGGAAGTTTTACTGCGAAGTTTTGAAGAGACTGGGGGAAACCTTCCCGCAAACGGCCCGAGTGGTGGAAGAACAAAGACTGGTTGCTCCACCATGACAACGCGCCCGCACACACCTTGCTCGTCGTGAAGGAATTCCTGGCTAAAAAAACAACATGGCAACGGTCCCCCATCCTTCCTACTCTCCTGACCTAGCCCCCTGCGACTTGTACCTCTTCCCTAAAATGAAAGGCGGCATTTTACTCTGCTGAAGATATCGAAGTGGAATCGCAACTGGTTTTGAACACCCTACAGACTTCGAACTTCCAGGAGTGTTTCCAAACAATGGGAAAATCCCTGGGATCGTTGCATACGTGCCAGAGGTAACTACTTTGAAGGTGGCAGCGGAAATTAGGGTGTAAGGTACGTTTTTTGCCTTTTACAAGACAATTCTCGGAAATTTTGGGTAGCACTTCGTATACTTAGCTTATTCTACTCGAGCTTCCTATTTTAAGCAGGCAGCAAACAAGAAAATGTTATGAGTATATGCAAGTATACAAGAATAACAAGAAAATAGAGTATATGCAAATAACGTTGTTACTTTATTTTAAGTCCAATTTAGGCTACTGACTAATTGATTGGCTAATTGATTGAAAGTGACTGTTAATTTGAAAATCCAATTCAAGAAGAGAGGCCGTAATGCGGGTTCGTAATCAATTTGAACTACTCCATTAAATTGGTAGTTTAATGTTTTGTCGTGTATGACACTGTCCAAAACCATGTAGGAGTCACTTATAGCTTTGCATTACTCCAATGGCCTTCCAAATTAAGCTTGGCGTTTTTTGTGTGTGAAAGAGTCGTATTATTTTTTAATATTTGTTTCGTAGTTCGAATATAAAAAGAATCGAAACCATTTGAATCGTTGTTTTTGCAATTTCGCAAATTGCCCAAGTTTTTTCGTCTCTCTTTTCGCCTTGTAATAAAAATATACTCCAGTTAATGAAGGCTGTGAATTGTAACCTGCGGGAAGAGGGGGTTCAAAATTTCCAGGAAAACGGAAAAAAATCAGTGTGTAGTTAAGGAATTTTTACCCAATAGATCTTCTTTTCTTCGATAACGGCATGTGAGTGGGAGGTGGTTGGTGGGGGAGGAATCTATAAAGGGACGATGTATTCCCTTTCAGGCATTTGGCGCCAAGGATCCTCCCTCGAACAGACGATTCGCTACCTTCTTCTTTTACCCCTCTGTCGCAGCCCAAAAACCACTGAAGAGGGGAAGAAATGTGAGAATTGCCACGAGGAAAGTGGCACATTTACAACCTTGGAACTCTAATAAAGATTAAGTTTCCTTCCCATTTTTTTTTCTTCTAGCCTTCTTTCTTTCCATTTAAATCCTTCAGTTCCCATGAAAGTGGGTGGTTATCGTTTACTTAATATCCATTCCTTTTTTTTTATTATTTGGAAAATATTAATTAAATAATATATTTCAAGAAAATGTTATCATTGAATATGTTTCCTAGAATGCAAAAAATAATTTTTTTGAATAGAAAATTAATTTTCAGAATTGTCAAGGAAATAACTTATTTGAAAAAAAAACTGCCTGTCTGTCTCACAAAATTAGTGACTGATTTGAAAGCTCTTAAATCTTTTAATCAAAAGACAAATTGCTATTTACGTTACTAAAAAAAAAAAGACATTATTACATTTTAAATTTCATCAAGCTATGTTAAGCATATTAATTATGAAACGTACTCATATAAACAAAAAAAAAACCCTTCTTAAGTCTTCCCTCCATTCTTTTATTGGCTAAACGGTTTTTTTCATTTTTTTTGCCAGTTGATTGAAATATTAAAAAAGTACTAGCACGTGGCATCAAAAATCTAGTGTCTGTTTTGTCCATCAGATGTCTCGCCAAAAGCAATTTTATAAAAATGTTTATGGTCTTCTTCCTTATCTGCGTTCAAATTACGGAGATATATATTTTTTTTGAAACTCCAAGTATCCAGTACTTCCTTAATCCAGAGCAACAACAAACAGGAAAATCTATCTAGAAAGAAGATTAGAGTATTTCAATGCTTTCCTGCTGTTTAACCACAAATTTTAGATCGCCATAAAAAATAAAACTTGCAAAATCAAACAATGTTAATATAAGACTCATTATGCTGTATAAGCTTGTCTATGACTTAGTTTTCATGTAAAATTGTTTTTCAAGAAATTAAAAAAAAATCACCATTATTTCCAATTTATTATTCCGTTTTTTTTTAGATTTTAATATATAAATTAAAGCATATTTAAGCACTATTTGATCAATCAGCTACAAA
>JAHWFO010017072.1:168560-209932 GCA_023313115.1 Rhysida immarginata
ATTTTAGCTAAAGCTAATAAGAAATTAATCCTTCCGAGGAAGGTATAGGAAAGTAGCGGAGAGTTCATCCATTTTTATCCCTTCGTCTACACTTTTTAACCCCCTATAAAAAAATTGATTTTCTTGAACGTAGTTTTTAGAAATTATAAAAGAACCCTATCTTCTTTCCTTTCTCATCATTTTCGACCGAATGATATATCACATGCCATATGTTGCCATAGTTCTAAAGAACAATTGATTGCCACCCCCACAACTCCAATCCCACTGGGATAATTTAGCCCAAATGTCATAGTAATATAGATTTTGTCTAGAGGAATCTGCATATCGAATTTCACTCCTTTACTTACCTAAATACCACATAAATCACTTGGTCCCACCGCTGCCAAAAAGGTTTTGAACGAAAGAGCCAAAGTACTGCTGGAATAGTACCAAATTTGCAAAAAAAAATTAAATATTATATACGTATATTTAAGTGTAATAAATTGTAAATTTATGGTTATTATTAATTTATTAAAGGCCTTAGAACGGCTAAGTTTAAGACTTATTATTGGCAGAAATCACGGTCTATAGATATTCATGGTCATCGAGCTCCATTATTCAAATGAAGCTAAAGTTTCTAGCTCCCGGTAGGGCGGGAACTCTATTGAAAAGTGGCGCTGCATGTACAATCGGCCCAACTACGCCTGCAGCGCCGCACTATCGGCAGATAGAAACTTTACTTTCATTTTCAGTTTCAAAGAAAAACTCTATCGCAGATCACGGTCGGCCTCCTAGTCAACACCTCCTAGAAAGAAAGCCTCACAACTGAAAAGTTATACATTGTTACATCATCATAAGTCGACCAAATTTAAAGCTTATCATTGATAGAAATGCGGTTAACAATGGTCGAAATCGTAGCCCACGAGAAAGACAGGCCCTGGCGCGGAAAAGTCACCTGATCATCTTAGTCCGGATAACAATATAACCTACATTGTTTCCATCTTGGATTTTAATAATCAGCAATTTTTCGTTTGTTGGAAACAATGAAAGTTACATTGTTACTCGGACGGACTAAGATGGTCACGTGACTTTCGAGTGCCCTGGCCTGTCTCTCGTTGGCCTCGGTCGAAATATGATGATGTAACAATGTATGACGTTTCAGTTGTTTGAGTTTCTTTCTAGGTGTTGCCTTAGTGCGATCTATGTGGCACCTGGCGCGATCTGTTTTCCTTAGCTTCTCGAAACAATGGAAAATGGCCGGAACTCGATGACCATGAATATCTATAGACCATGGTAGAAATACGAATAACAGTCTCCTTCTAATGATGAATAACAATGTATGACGTTTCCGCGCTCAGGCCTTGTCTCTCGGTGGTCAGGACCAAAGCCAACACCTCCTATAAAGAAAGCCTCGGCACTGAAACGTCATAGAAATACGATTATTGGTAGAAATACCATTAACAAAGGACGACTTATGATGATGTAACATTGTAAGAGGTTTCAGTATCTAGACTTTCTCTATAGGAGGCGTTGCCAAAGCCAACTAGAAAGACGGGCCCTAACGCAAAAAAGTATAACCTGACCATAGAAGTCCGAGTAACAATGTAACCATCATTGTTTCCATCTAGGATTTTAACAATCAGTGTTTTTTAATTTGTTGAAAACAATGAAGGATACTTTGTTGTTTGGAATAAGATGGTCAGGTGACTTTTTCGCTTCAGGACCTGTTTATCTAGCTGACCTTGGCAGTTAACGAGGCTGACGAGAGATAGGCCTGGGCACTAAAAAGTGACATGATCATCTCTATCTTGATTTTAACAATCAGCGTTTATTCGTTTATCGGAAACAATAAAGGATGGATTGTTACTCGAACCCCGATGGTCAGGTGACTTTTGAGTGTCCTGGCTAGTCTCTCGTTGGCATTGGCAGTAAACCCAAGCCAACTAGAAACACAGGCCTTGACCAACACCTCCCAAAGAAAAGGCTTATTATTGGTAGAAGCACGGAAACGTCATTAATTGTTACATCATCATAAAAAGTCATAATTTAGGGCTTGTTATTGGTAGAAGTACGATTAAAATGACTTTTTATGATGATGTAACAATGTATGACATTTCCTACGCAGGCCTTCTTTCTAGGAGGTGTTGCCCTGAAGCAGAAAAGTCCCCTGACCAAAGCAGCCTGAGTAACAAAGTTGCTCCTTCATGTTTCCATTTTGTATTTTAACAATCAGTATTTGGTTGTTTGTTGAAAACAATGAAGGTTGGATTTTTGGTCGGCCTTCTACCAACACCACCTCTACTCAAAGCCTGAGCGCGAAAACGTCCTACATTGTTACTTTACCTATGGTAGGGTCAAAGCCAACTAAAAAGACAGGCCGGCACTAAAAAGTCACATGACCAAAGTAGATCCAGCAACAATCTTATCTCATTGTTTCCAACAAACGAAAAAACACTGATTGTTGAAATCCAAGATTGAAAGCCCGATTTGTCACTACCGTAGGTGATGTAACAATGTATGATTTTTCCGTGAGCAGGCTTTCTCTTTAGGCGGTATTGTTTCTTCTGTATGATCAGGTGACTTTATACGTCAGGGCTTGCCTATCGAGGCTAAGGAGAAAGACAGGCTCAGGCACTGAAAAGTCACCTGACCAAGTAGGTCTATTAACAGTGTAACTTTCATTATTTCCATCTTGAATTTTAACAATCAATGTTTTTTCCTTTGTTGGAAACAATGAAGGTTGATTGTTAATAGACCTATCTTGGTCAGGTGACTTTTCAGTGCCGGAGCCTGTATTTCTCGTTAGCCTCGCTGCCTATCCATACAACGCCTCCTATAAAGAAAGGCCTCCGCACTGAAACGTCATACATTGTTACATCATCATACTTCGTCCTTTGTTAATCGTATTTCTACCAATAATAAGCCCTAAATTTGGTCGACTTATGATGATGTAACAATATATGACGTTTCAGTGCTGAGGCTTTCTTTATAGGGGGCGTTGATCCATAGCTGACGAGAAAGACAGGCCTAGGCACTCAAAAGTCACCTGATCATAGTAGTCTGAGCAACAATTCAATTTTCATTGTCTCCATCTCGGATTTTAACAATCAGTATTTTTTCGTTTGTTGGAAACATTGAAGCTTGGGTTTTTATTTGAGCACCCTGGTCTGTCTCTCGTTGGCCTTGGCAGTAATTCTATGTACGCACTACCCTTTGAACTGCGGTACTTCTTGATCGCGATTGGCCTGCTTCGATTACCAAACTGTGTTTACAACTCGGTTAAGAGTCGATTAACTAACTGGATTTCTGAAACCCGGTTATGCTATGTTCGCACTGGGAGCTAATCATGGTCAGTGGTTACTTAACCCTTGAATGCAGTGCGAACGGAAAATGCTTGATTAGCTAACCACGCAGTCTACTCATCGTGATTAGTTCACAGTGCGAACTTACTACTGGGTGTCCCGAAAATGAGCGACGATTTGAAATATCAATTAACGAAAAACGGAAGGCGATAGAACTGCATGGTTTGCTGCGTTTTGCTTTGGAAACCAGAGAATTTATTCGCACCAAGTTCCAAAATTAGTTACAAATGTTGCCGATAGGTGGCGCTGGATCGCTTTAATCTGGATTCTGTTGGACTTTTGGATGGATTTCCTCGGATTACGTTGAATAACTACAGAAACCGTCGCGACATTTTCAGGAGTAACTGCAGATTCCCTGGAGTCAATATTTCCAACTACGTTTAGCGCCACCTGTCGGCAACATTTGTAACTAATTTTAAACCGTGGTGCGAATATATTTCCTGGATTCTTGTGAAGAAGTTGAGACCTTATCCTTCTTCTGACCTTGGTGAAGAAATTATGTGTTCAAATTAACAATGAATGGTGTAATAATAAAGATTTACAATGACTGTGGTATGTTAACAGTTCAACAAAGGTTATTATGAAAATATCTCAATACAGGGTGTCCACATGAAACGTCCCTGATTTCAAATGTTAATTGTACGGAAACTATTAGTCATAGATAATGCGATTTGCGATTTGTGGTGTCATAAAGAGGGGACTCCCAAAGTTTAGTTCAGTTCTACGAATTGATTTTGTTAGGCTTCCCTAGTTTCGTCCACGGTTTCCTCAGATGTGCATTTCTTGCCCGAGCCAGGCTGTCAGTTAACATTCCCGTAACTAAAAACTTATCAAACCATCCTTAATTGACTTTACGTCTGGTGGCTACCGTTGTACGTTCGTCTGAAATTCCTTTGGACGGTAATCGGTGATTGTGTTACAGCATACCACACCAAGCACTTGGTCTGTCATCAATAAGGAAATACTGAAGAAATTCTCACAAGTTAAAAGGAAAGAGGTTTTACCTTCAGTTTAGTTAATATTGAATTTAAATAATTTTTAAAATAACATTTTTTATGCTGACAACTAAATAGCAGACTAATCAATATACTTTTTCTCCTTGAGTAATTCAAAAACATTATCCACCAATGGAAAAATTAAATGTGTTTCTACTTAACACAGCCATATCGAATTGTAACACGTATCATGCCATTCTGTAAAAATAGATTTGTTTTAAAGTTATACTTAAATTAGTGAGATTGTTTTCATCAAAACATTTCGATCTTATATCATTTAAAAATGAACTCATTATATGTATTCTAAATTTTTACTTAAAAAATCTACAAGTATTAAATAATCTACTTAAATAATCAACATGTCACGAGATTACTTCATCAATATGTCGATAAGTACCTTATGGTGATAAGTTTATCCTATGTTGGGATGCAACTTTAAATAATAATAATAATAATAATAATAATAATAATAATAAATATTTTTCCATGTTTACAAGAATGGAAAAGAGTGATAAGACCCTGAAAAAGCTGACGTTTCGGATAAATATCATTTGTCAAGGGTAAAATATTTGACAAAGCATCCGAAATGCCAGCTGTTTTTAGTGTCTTAACACTCTGTGCCCAATTTTGGTTTTATTCCAGGTTTTTGTGTCTCGTCCTTCTTTTCTTCTACATCCGTCATATTTAAAAGAAGTAATATCAGAACTATTTCTATATCAGTATTCTTACACAACTTGGCACAACTTTAATATATAGATGCTTTTGCTCCTCCATTTAGTATTTAATATAATTAAACCTTGAATTGGCTGTTTGCATCTTTATAAGGACAAAATAACTATACGGGGTATTAATGCAATTATTTTTTAGAAAAGAACAACTCAGATGATGATGAATACTACAATTTTATTTTAATACTACTATAACTCGATTTTATTTTAAAGCATTACAATGATTATGTCACTTTCCCTTGTAATCCTAATGGGAGTAAAACGGAGGTCTCCTTCCTTCCCTTGTGAAAGCAGATAAGGAGCTGGGAGGAGGGTTCTCTTCTCTCCTTTGGCTGAAATTTTATTTTCCCTAGTGTTTACGTAACTACAAAAAGGTCGAGACGCACTAATGGGAAAACGATCATTTTTGCTGCTCCCCTGCCTTTACTTGAATCTCTTTAATGGTCAATAATCTTTATCTTATCTCTGTTCTGTCCCGAAGGAGAAGAAGACCGAAATCGCTCAGTACTATGAAAAGAGGGTGGGCCAACTACAATCGAACCGACGACCCTTGGATGATCCTTTACCTCCTATGAGCTATTGCCGACCACCAAGGAAAAATGAATCTTGCCACTCTATGGGAATCGAGCGATTGTCCAGCTGAGGAATCGGAAAGGAAGGTTACAGAGATACGGTCTTTAAAGAGGTCTCTTGCAGTAAAACCTCAAAATGGTCATACAATAAATCACAAGAAAGAACACTTTAATTCAGGACAAAAACATATCCTAACTGAAGCAGAAAGTTCATGAGGATTCTCAGAAAAGTACAGATACACATATTTTATATTAACTTTTTAATTACTAAGAAGTCACTGCTAATTTTTTACTAACCATTGAATATGTAGCGTATGAAATAGAAATACTGAATCTGTGTTCATCCAGTGTCTAATGGGTTGAAAAATAAACCATACAGTGACATCCAACAAATAATGACAATCTTATTTTCATAAATAATTTGTTAAAAAATACTATATTAAAATAAGTTTTAATTATAAAATCATAAAAATATATTTTAAACTTCAATTAAAAGCCCAGCAATAAAGTTCCCGGTCAAAAACCAATTTTAAAAAAAATACAGAAAACATTATAGAACAATTTTTTACCGTCTTCATAGCACATAAGGAATTGAAAGTATTTTTGAAAGGTGTTAAACAATTAAGGTTTTTGTAGGATACAAGAAAGAGAATGGATAGAAATGATGAACGCAAAGAGGGTAACTTCTTATTCACAGAAAATCTCTTGTTTCAATTGGACAAGAGGTCTACTTCAAGGTTTTTGAAATTTTGAATATTTAAATTATCTAATCAAGAAGCTTATTATCATCTCCATTATTAAATTGGCAAGTCTTTGCGTAATTGGTTGTTATTATCATAAACAGTGGCGTAGTGATGCTGTGACCAATGTAGCCTTGGCCATTGGCGGTAGTTATACCATAATCATAGAAAGCTCTTTCTATGATTATGGTTATACACAGACGCAAACATTAAAAATTTAACTGCAAAATATATTATTAGGCGCCGTTTTCTTTCCTGGCCATACGCGTTCATGGATGCCAAAATAATTCCTCACTATGGCTCTGATCTATATATATAAAGAAGGATGTTTGTTTGTGGGTTTGTTTGTTTTTTATACAAATCTACAGTTTTATTCCGATCTTGATGAAATTTTGCATACTTGACCTTCAAAGCATGAGGAAGGTCACTGTCTACCTCAGATTTCGGAAAAATAATAAATATCGATAAAAAATCGATATTCATGGTTATGGCAAGGCATATTAATGAGAAATATCTCATGACCAACAATGCAAGGCAAAGTTTGTGCAACAATCGGTATCAACAATGGTATCAGCACGCAATTCACAAACACACTGCATGGACCAACAATATATATCTCATGACCAACAATGCAAGGCAAAATTTGTGCAACAATAGGCCCATCGTGTTCGCATTAACAATGGTATTAACGCGCAATTCACCAATAACAATGAGCACAGAATGATGATGTAATGTTAAAGCGATCTTTCCAAAAATTATAACAATGAACATAAAATGATGATGCAATATGGATAAGTTTTAATTTGTAACAATGCATAGAATTCCTGTTATTCAGGCTTTTCTTGAAAAGAGAGTTCTTAGTACTTAACAATTTCTTGAAAATCTTTAAAAATGATCAGTAACTGGAGATAATGGAGAGTTAGCAGACTATTGAGAAAGAGTGGAAAGATGACAGAGGAAGCACTCCTTTAGCTCCGTGATGTATTGAGCAAATGGGAAGCAAGTAAATAGAAGAATCGGCGACCGCTAGACTGCACAAAGTGATGAATGGCCAAGTTTTGCTTCAACACATCGAGAGAAGAGTGGAAATTGCAACAACACCAAGTGTACATCTGAGGTAAGATTACGTGAGTAAGAAATTATTTAGACTAGCAGTGGCATCCTTGGAGAGGTCCAGCCATTGTGAGCCTTTAAAAAGATTTTTTTCGAATTTTCATTAAGAATTTTTACTGTATTAATTCTAAGCATTTTCATGTGTTTATTTTTAAGATATTGCAAAATTTAATTTAATTTTTTGAGATTGTTCTGTTTACATCCAAGTAATTATCCCGGGCAACGCCGGGTACCTCTTCTAGAGAATTTGTAAAAGAGAGTTCTTAGTACTTAACAATTTCTTGAAAATCTTTAAAATAAGTGAGTAAGAAATTATTTAAAATAGCAGTGGCATCCTTGGAGGTCCAGCCATTGTGAGCCTTTAAAAAGTTTTTTTTAGAATTTTCATTAAGAATTTTTACTGTATTAATTCTAAGCATTTTCATGTGTTTATTTTTAAGATATTGCAAAATTTAATTTAATTTTTTGAGATTGTTCTGTTTACCTCCAAGTGTAATTATCCCGGGCAACGCCGGGTACCTTAGTTTTATTCCGATCTTGATGAAATTTTGCATACTTGACCTTCAAACCATGAGGAAGGTCACTGTCTATCTCAGATTTCGGAAAAATAATAATTATCGATAAAAAATCGATATTCATGGTTTTGGCAGGGCATATTAATGAGAAATATCTCATGACCAACAATGCAAGGCAAAGTTTGTGCAATATTAGGTATCAACAATGGTATCAACACGCAATTCACAAATACTCTGCACGGACCAACAATATATATCTCATGACCAACAATGAAAGGAAAAGTTTGTGCAACAATAGGCCCGTCGTGTTCGCATCAACAATGGTATCAATGCGCAATTCACCAATAACAATGAGCATAAAATGATGATGCAATGAAAGCAAAGTTTGTGCAACAATAGGTATCAACACGCAATTTAGCTTTTTGAGGTTATTCTGTTTACCTACAAGCGTAATTATCCCGGGCAACGCCGGGTCCTCTGCTAGTTTTAAATATAAAAAATTGAAATATTTCGCCTACTGGCATATTGTGTAGAGCGGGCCAAATCTTTACTGTAGTTGTAAGTATTATTGTTTGAAAATTGTGTGATATGTCCGTGGCATCAAGGAATTTTGTTTAACGGTTGGGATTTGTGGGCAAATATTTGAGTTGGGGTGAATACGAGAGCCAGCAAAATTGGCTCTGAGCAATTGTCTGTTTACTATCCGTTAAATTCAGTCCTGTCGACATACCTGCTTTTTTGTGCTTAAAGGGTTACGAGTGCATCATAAAGTGTCCGCGTAGCGATGCCTTCTGCCTAGGGCCACCACAGTGCTGAATCCGGCCCTGTTAGCCAAAGCCAAGCCTACAGAGACTGATTCACGTTTATGTGAACGAAATTTGAATGCTTTGGATTGTTATTGAAACCCAAGCGCCACCATTGTGTTCTACCGTGCGTCCCTAAACTATTACAAAGAATTGAAGGGGTCGGGACAAAACAGTGCGTCCCTAATCCTCACTTCTTCAATTTTAAACTAGAGAGAAACGAAAGTTTGCTCAATTCCGTAAGTCTAGAATTAAATTTGGATACATTTATATGGTTAAACCAGCAGAACTCGTATGAAAATATTTTCGCACAAAAAAAAAGTCTTATTATTAAGGAATTTTTCACCAGAGCCCTCTATTACTATGTTTGCTTTTATCGTTCAGCGATCTCTAATCAAAGTGGTATTTCAAATGGTAAATTAGTGTAAGTGAATTGAAACTGTACCTTATTAAATTCGAATATTTCGAAAGGCGCATATATTCAGTTCTTGGAGTTTTTTATTAAACTTTATTCCTGTTAAACTTTTTTCTATTAGCCGCTGCTGAAAACCATTTTGAATAATTAAAATTCCAAGTAATGGTTAAAGATAATCTGGTTGACATATTTCAGAAATCAGACAATAAGTCATCATATAATTTTATGTTCCGGTACAAGTTTTACTTTTTAAACGTAAAAACCATGCTGTCAATGAATGGACATAGCATTTTAATGAAGAATAAATGTCTTTGCTATCTAGAGATTATGCAGAACAATTTTCATATATTCGGAGCGACCGTCCGACGGAGCTCTATGAGCGGGGTATTCTGAAACTGGTGCAGTGTTGGGATAAATGCCTAAATCGCCAAGGTGCCTATGTGGAAAAGTAGATAAAGACGTGTAGTTTCAGCTGCACTTAGTTGTTTACCTGTGTTTTTTGTAATTTTCTTTGAAAAAATAAGGAAAAATTGCACGGAAAGGGACATGCCAAATGGCGCCATCCGAAGCTAATGAAAAGAATCTAAATAATTCTTTAAAAATTAGAGAGAGTTAAAACTTAAAAAAAAAAAGATTTAATTAAACAAAATGGCGCTATGCAACATCGGTGGTCACTTCTTCAGATGACCTAAAAATTAGCTAATGACACGTATGTAGAAATCTGCCAGAGGTTATGCTACCCAGGACGGTCACACAGTTTAGTCCCCACCTCCGAGAGTAACAAAATGATATATCAAACTCACTAAAACAAAACTGTAAAACAGACAGTTCTGCACTGTAAAAATGGGCAGTTTCACTGTCCCGCTAGAAAAACAATCTTTTCAATGCAGTAGGTCAAAAGTGCCGCCCGAGACAACCCACCCTAGTGTAAGGTACCCCCTGGAAATCTGTAAAGAACTTCGCTAGCCTGCGGTCAGATAGGAAACAGCAAAGCAAAAGAAAACGATTAATACCAGGAATTTATGAAGAAATTCTGTAATACTAAGTTCGACACGTATTAACCGCTATACAAAAAGGCCATAATAAAATTTCTTGATAGAATCCTTGGTTCAAGGTTGATGGTGAATAAGACAATCTTATCCATGGACATATCAATCAGAATCTCGATTAAGTGCCTCCATATATCGTGAAAATCGGCCCCATTTCTTTGGCAACTTCCAAGGTAGATAGAGTAAGGTCTATAGAGCATTTGTTTGTATTTTTAGGCCTTGGATAGAGTAAAGAGCCTCGACCTTTGCTCTATTTATCTTGGGCAACTCCCATTTACTTGGCATCTCATTTATTTGGTATACACGGTTATAATAAATGGTTAAATGAAACTGAAGAACTAGATTGATGTTATTGTGGACCAGCGGTGGATGAAGGGGTGTACCTTATAGCAACCATCCCTAGCGCAACATTATAGCAAAATTTTCTCATTTGCAAGGTAGCTTAATAAATTTTTATTAGCCTGCCAAAGTCGGCCAAAAATTATGAAATAACGGAATAAAATGGCTTATTTTCCTTGTATGAAGTTTGGGACACGGCATATTTTACATTCTGGCCTTCGAAGTAATGCCCTTTGACAACTATACACTTTTGCCAAAGTTCATATACAGGGTGATTACAAAAGAACTTCACACTTTTAAAAATTTATTACAATACGGATTATATAGACACACCACATACGGATTCTTAAAGAAAAACTCTTGAAGTTTATTGTGACACAGTTAAAGATGTTCAGTATGCCCCCCCCTGTCGTGACAATCCCGCATTAACATATCTCCATCAATCCCACGTATCGCTACCGTAATTCGTTCTTTCAGCTCGTCTAGGTCACGGGTAAGGGGTAGGGTGAAGACCTTGTCCTTTACACATCCCCATAAAAAGAAATCACAAGGTATGAGGTCGGGGCTCCGTTGTGGCCACTTTGCAAGTTCCAGGTTATTGTTTGCTCGACCAATCCACCGCTGTGATTTCTTTTTATGGGGGCGTGTAAAGGAAAAGGTCTTCACCCTACCCCTTACCCGTGACCTAGGGGTCTAGGCTGAGCTCATCGACAAGCAGTCGACAGTCGACAAGTGTCGATGGTCACGTGGTTAATGACGCATTTGTCGATTCGAGGTAGCATGAACACGACTTGTCTATAGTGTCTACAGAGTCTACATTGTAGACTTGTCTACTTGTCTACAGAGTCTACAGTGTACAGACTCTACACTGCCGATTTTCTAGTGTAGACTTTGACCATCGACAACTGTCTTAAGAGCAGTCGACTATGCACATTCTTGTCTACAATTCAAGAGCAGTCGACTATGCGCTTGGCGATCGTTATTTCAGAAATTAGCAACAGATTTCTTATTAAAATCTTTTTTTCCTTCGTTTCCGGCCTGTAGGCTAAATACACATAGCTCAAGAATACACATTTTCTAAAAATATTAACAGAAACTTGTTTAAAAATATTTACATACATGAAGCACTCTCTTGTGTTACGAAACTTGGGGGTCTAGGCTGAGCTCATCGACAAGCAGTCGACTGTCGACAAGTGTTGATGGTCACGTGGTTAATGACGCATTTGTCGATTCGAGCTAGCATGAACACGACTTGTCTACACTGTCTACAGAGTCTACAGTGTAGACTTGTCTACTTGTCTACAGAGTCTACAGTGTACGGACTCTACACCGTCGATTTTCTAGTGTAGACTTTGACCATCGACAACTGCCTTAAGAGCAGTCGACTATGCACATTCTTGTCTACAAGAGCAGTCGACTATGCGCTTGGCGATCGTTATTTCAGAATTTAGCAACAGATTTCTTATTAAAATCTTTTTTCCTTCGTTTCCGGCCTGCAGGCTAAATATACATAGCTCAAGATTACACATTTTCTAAAAATATTAACAAAAACTTGTTTAAAAATATTTACATACATGAAGTAGTCTCTTGTGCTACGAAACTTGAACTGTGAAAATAATAATATAGTGTGTCTACAGGCAGGTGTTTATGTATGTATTTATATGTATACATGGATAAATGAGTAAAATTATGTGTAAATATGTGTATATCAGTGTATATTATCTAGCCATACGTGTGCAAACTTGTGTTTAAATGCGTAATATGCCAATTTTCGACGGTTAGATTTTGTCGAGATCGACAGCTTGTCGATGAGTTCAGCCTAGACCCCCTGAGCTGTGAAAATAATAATATAGTGTGTCTACAGGTATGTGTTTATGTATGTATTTATGTATATACATGGATAAATGTGTAAAATTATGTAAACTTGTGTATATCAATGTATATCATCTAGCCATACGTGTGTAAACTTGTGTATAAATGTGTAATATGCCACTTATCGACGGTTAGATTTTGTCGAGATCGACAACTTGTCGATGAGTTCAGCCTAGACCCCCTAGGCGAGCTGAAAGAATGCATTACCCAGAGACATGTTAATGCGGGTTTGGGACGAATTCGACTACAGGGGGGCATATTGAACTGTGTCACAATAAACTTAAAGAGTTTTTCTTTAAGAATCCGTCTATATTCTGAATAGCTTTGATGTAATAAATTTTTAAAAGTGTGAAGTTCTTTTGTAATCACCCTGTATATTGTGGAAGGCGGGCTAGACCTTTGTTTGCCACCTTCTTTAGAGCTTCCGTCGCAGATCAAAAGATGTGGGCGTTTGTGGCGAATGGCGCCACGTAGGCGTCGCAGAATGTTCACGTACATTACTTTAACTGTACGCCCTTCTGGTTTGAATTCGTAGTGGATTATTCCTTTCCAATAAAGAAAAAATCGCAAGCATGATCTTTCCTTTGGAGTAACCAAAATCGGAGGTGCCTCTTTATCAACAAGGAGATTTGAAATATCGGATACGTATTTCGGCTACCAAGTAGCCATCTTCAGCGATGAGAGACTGGAGTGGTTAGCACGGAAAAAATTTGTTAAATTTGGAGTGGTCAGCATGGAACTTCTGTGGTCGAGGGAACGAGCTTGTTTTCCTTACGGCTGATTGTCTTTTTGTTTGAGGGTCGTAAAGAAAGCACCATGTTTCATCGACCGTGATGATTCACTCTAACAGATTGGGATCAACTAAATGCGACGCGCGCAGCGCATATTTGAACACGTGATTTATTTCAATCTAGCAACAATGTGTTGGTGCACAAAATTGAAAGGTCTCATGATCGTAAAAAATTTTATACGAAGTGTGTTCAAAAAGTTCGGGGACTTTTTGAATTTACCTCGTATTCTATTTATTTCTTAACTTAAACTTGCAGAAACTATCATCAAGTTTAATGATGATAGTAACTGCTGTAACTCTTTCATGATGCTACCGATTTACGTCTAATAATAACATAATGCAATATCATATAATGATGTACGATAAGAGTGTTCTATATTTAATGATAGCCTATTAATAGCAATATTTCAACCAGTGTGCCGTGAGAGGATCTTTGGTGTGCTGCAAAAATTTTATAAACTAAAAAATTAAATAAAAGTTTTTTCTGAATTTTAATAAAGTGTTTTAATAAATTTTATTTCAAATTACGAATAAGTTGTTTGAGATGTTAATAACTAAATCTTTAAAAAAACAAGTATACGAGGCCTGTCCGGAAAATATCCGGATTGAGGCTACAAAAAAAATACGGTTCGAACTCACATAAATGTTTAATCACCTTCAAAAAATTTTTAATCGCATTTGGCGACAATGGCGATCGGTAGCGCGACACCTGATTAACCAGTCTTTGTTCAATCGTTTTCTAACAATGAAATTAATATTCTCACCCTTCAGAACAATAATTAACGATACAATAATTTAGCCTAGCGTTGCTGCCATTGCTCGAAACAAGTATGGAATGCCTCCTTTGGGATGGCCAAGAGCTTCGCCGTCGCATTTTGTGTTGTCACGTCCACATCCTCAAATCCCCGTCCTTTGAGCGCTTTCTTGATCTTCGGAAATGCGAAGAAGTCGCACGGAACTAGGTCAGTTAAGTAGGGAGGCTGCCTGATCTGTGAGATGTGGTGTTTTGTCAAGAATTGCTGCACGATGTGCGCTGTGTGTGTTGGAGCGTTGTCGTGGTGCAGCATCCAATCTCCATAAGTCCACATTGTTGATCGTTTCCGTCGAACTGCAACACGCACCCTCCTTCATAATACTCCGTTGCGACTTTACCGATTTTAAAACAAATTTTGATGCAATGTCGTTTTCTGTTATTTTCACCACGCGACGAGAAAAGAAAAACGTCCTGCTTTAGCGTGTTACAACAACTGCACGCGGCACTCTTAACAGCTGCAAATTTCATTACGTCATCAGCAGAAATGTCGTCACACGATCCGGATAGGAAAAAGGTGCAGCGAGTTTGAAATGTCGTCACGCTACTTTTTTTTTGTAGCCTCAATCCGGATACTTTTCGGACAGGCCTCGTACAGCACACAAGCGTGCCATAAGATACGAAAGGTTGAAAAGTCCTGATTTATAAAGTAGAAAGATCCAGAGAATTCCAGATTATAGAGGTTCTAGATTTAGATGAACATTAAAAGAAAAAGTTTTATGTATAGGATAATATTGATAATGATGACAGATTGAAAGTCACACTGGTAAGTCAGGGGAACATAGAGGCCAAAACAGTTGGCCTTTTTCATTCTTAATACAAGCAATCCATCAATTTGGCATGTGGTGTCCAACAATTCACAGACTTGGTGGCGGAGGTGTGGCAGAGCTTATTTTTGTTGAGTTGAAGCCTGCCCTGTTGGGTTGCAGCGGTAGCACGAGTCAACTTTCAAGCATGCCCATATACCTCGTCACAGTTTCTTCCACTAAGGAAAATCCTTCTTAAGTTTTGAATTTTGGGATGGCGCAGAACACACTGAGTTTTGAAAAGGAACGGATCCCCAAATGCATACATTGTGTCTGTCGATTTTGCCGTTCAAATGAACGCAAGATTGTCAGAGAACGCATTCTACTCCCTAACTGTTTACAATCCTGTAAAGAGGAGGATGCATGTGGTCGTTGAGAGTCGATGTTTGCACCAACTGCAGGAAATGAGGCTTTCCAAACACTTTCCAAAAGGTCATACTATGTTTGTTGATTTCTGCGAACTGCGCACTAAACGGTCCTTATGCACTCAAATTTTACCATTGCTTTTTCCATTATTGAATGAAGTTGCATGGGATGCTTTTTTGTGAACATACAGTCTGAAATGTCGCTGGACAGGTATTACCAATTTAACGAAACTCGAGCCAGTATCCATTTTTGAATTCGCTGCCATCTAGCAATAATACACTGGTGCTCAAAATTAACAGGACAAACACATTTTCGTGGATTTCTCTAAAACTACTGGACCGATTCCATTGAAATTTGGGGGTTGAAGCAAGTAAACAATGCGGATTACTACTAACCAATAATAATCGTTCAAGTCCTTCTTTGCATATGTACATTAAGCTACTTCGAAATAACCGTCTTTGTGACATCGCTTTAAAAGGATGCTGCGTGTAAGTTTTGGACATTCTAGCCATTTTACGGTAAGATGGAACATCACCGAAGGTTAGAAGATTCCGAAAGATAGAGAGCAGTGGGATGATTGGAGGCTGGACAGACCCAAGCAGAAGTTGCGAGATTTTTTCATGTTTCGAGAAATGTCATCTCGGAATTATGGAGACAGTTCCAAGAGACAGGGACGATAAGCAGACGACCAGGGCAAGGTCGCCCTAGGGCTATCTCAAGGCAAGAAGACAGGTATCTTGCTCTAACAGCCAGGCGCCATAGGGAGATGACAGCCACTCAGCTCGCAAACGAGCTCTCGTCTGCTACTGGAACCTCTGTTTCGAGGCATACTGTTTACCGGAGGCTTCGTGAGAGAGGGCTGTATGCCAGGAGACCAGCGGTCTGCAACCCACTCACTCCAGGACACAGGAGGGCCCGGCTGACTTGGTGCAGACAACACCAGCCCTGGACCCAAGCATAATGGGCCTGTGTTTTATTCAGTGATGAGTCGAGATTCAGTCCAAGCACAGATTCCCGGCGAGTTTTCATCTGGAGAGAACCAGAAGCACGCTACAATCCCTCTAACATCACGGAAGTTGACCACTACGGTGTTGGTGGTGTCATGGTCTGGGGCGGCATCATGTTGGACGGACGCACAGACCTCCACGTTTTTGAGAGAGGCTCTCTGACTGCTCAGAGGTACAGGGACGACATCTTAGCACCCTATTAAGGCTCTTCAGGGGTGCCTTTGGTCCCCATTTCATTTTTATGGACGACAATGCTCGTCCACATAGGGCAAGGCTGGTCAACGAATACCTCGAAGAGGAGGATATTCAAAGGTTGGAATGGCCAGCAAGATCTCCAGACCTGAACCCGATAGAGCATGTCTGGGATTCACTGGGCAGGAGAATTGCAGCTCGCCAGGTTTCTCCCAGAACCCTCCAGGAGCTACGAACTGCCCTGGTGGAGGAGTGGGGCTCCTTACCCCAACACCTCATTAACAGCCACATAAACAGCATGAGGAATCGCTGTGAGAGCTGTATTGCTGTTGGAGGTGACCATACACCCTATTAGCCTCCTAAAAAGACCCTTAATGCAATCTTGTTTTTGACATTTCATAGTTTTTAATGAGCATGGTTTGAAAGTTATGTTCAATAATTATTCGTGATAGCTTATTCTATTACCCTACTAAATTTCAATGGAATCGGTCCAGTAGTTTTAGAGAAATCCACGAAAATGTGTTTGTCCTGTTAATTTTGAGCACCAGTGTAGGTGGAAATATATACCTGCCTTGCCATTCAAACTTAACAGAGATATGCCTGTTACACATAACCTAGCATCATCACCACAATTTCCAAGAAGGGAATTTTACTTGTCTAGAGATGGCAGAAACAGAATAATCAACAAGGAGGCCGACATTGGTACACTTTGTAATGTGGCTAAGCAGAACATGACTTAAATCCACATCTCATCTAATGTTACTTCATAATGCCACTTGTTCTCTGAAGGATAATTTGCACAGAGCTTCCACTTTGTTCCGTTATATGACATGGGAGTAGGATATGTGCTGCCAGCTTATGGCATTTTTTCCAGTTGAAGATTTGTGTGTGAAAAAAACTATTAACTGTTGCCTGTGACACTCCTAATATAAAGGTTGCCCAAATGAAAAGTGGACGCGTCTCATAACTTCAGCAGAAACAATAGTGCTCTAATGAAGGGGTGTGCTAGTAAATTCCAGACGTGTACAGAAATGTTGTAATGCCGTTAGGCAATTCCAAGGGGGATAGCTTGGCAGGTCGGCCACCGAGATACATGACCTCAAACAGCCAATGGACCGTCTTGGAAACTAATAACAAACTAACAGATACGAAAGTTAATGGACACAAGACTCTATGAAATACGGTTCGAAGCACATAGACGAGTGTTTTCCACTAATTCCGGACGACTTGGCAAACACTGCACAAAAGTAGTACTCCGCTTGGTACTGTTCGTCAAACAAGGGTAGATTATATCACTAAATTCGGAATGGCTTCCACTTGAAGCCACTAATAACACAATGCGGTTAAGGAATCCACCTCCTTATACCGCTTAGTAAGATTTGAAGTAGGTATTGATAAAAGACACAGTCGGTGAGCAAGGTCTGCAGAGGCCTTCGTTGCGGCTCCGCTGAGAAATTGGTTGACTTTTAGCAGAAACAAGAAGCTGCGAAGACAATAAAGAAAAAGGTAAACAAAATCAAGTACTATTAGATATACGGCTGCTTAGTTCCAAAGCGCCGCCAATGCTACTCGTAGACACGCCGACGTTCAAACCTGGAAAATTCCATAAGATGGGATATCGCTACGAGAGTCCACTTGGAGATGAATTACTTAGCTGTTTGCGACACCAGCATGAAGCCTATCTGGCGCTCTAAATAGTTGTTTAGTCCAAAGGGCCAGAGTCCTTGTATCGGGGAGGAATATCGTAGATTATAACTGCGCAGTTCGTAAAACGTACGCCTTGCTTGTCGGATACAAGTACCAGGGCGGAAATTACATTCCATGATGTGAGACACGCTTATAATAGAGTTCCATACCTGTAGGTGTTTGTGTGAAGCGTAGCAGGTGTGCCAATTATAAAAGTCTCTTAAGTTTTCTCGCCATGTCTCCGATGCCGTCGTTATAGCGAGGCTCTCACCTTCGGTGCTCCGCGGCTCGTCTCTTGCTCCGCCGCTCGCACAAACGTTGTCGGCTCGGTATTCCTTCACGTCGGGGACTCGGCTGGCTTCCATTAAATGCAGTCCGCCTTTCCGTGGCTCGGCTTGCTCACCATCGTGCTTAGTTCCCTTTTTCCTTTTCCTCTCTCTCACGAACTTTTCCTTCTCTTCTCGTTCCCTCTCGTTTTTCTCTCGGACACGCCTCCACTCTTTTCCATTCGCCCGTTCTTCTCTATCTCGGAAGCGACGAGTAGATGACGCGGGTGCGACAGCCACCGACGCTGTCGACGGAATCCTTGAAGGATTGTGGATTCCATGACAATCTTCTTAATCCGATAACAGAAACAACTGAAGTATATGAGATACATCTTAGAGCAGAGAATAGTCACAGTAATATGTGCATCACCAACACAGAAATTAGTTGGGAAAATAAGTTCCTGAAGTCTGAGAAAGCTTCAGGTTATGCTGAAATCCGGTCCGAGATGTTAAAGGCCTTGATTCAGGATGTTATCCTGTGGCTGACTTCCATGTGTCAAGTTGCTCGATTATCTGGCCAGATCCCAAAATAATGGCAGACAGGTATTATGCGCCCTATCTTTAAAAAGACAGAGGAAAGATCTTTATTGATCTTACCTTCCTCATCTATAAAATGTTCCACACGAAGAGGAAACCCGCTGCCACTATTCAGAACCTATGGTTAAACCGTAATTGTCTATGCAAACATCTCGAACTGAAGTACGTTCATGTTATCATCCGTAATAAGTCGACTGCACCCCGAGCGACTTACATACCTGGGTGACTAGAGCTACTTCCGTCCTGTATTCTAAGAAACAACGCCTGAATGTTGTCCCACTGGATATTCTTATGCCGATGAAATTAAGAATTACACGATTGGACTATGAAATTAGACTGAACTCCTTTTGAGAACAATTCGTGACCTTATGCCGGAGACTCGATGACCTGCGTCGCACACGTTTTCCCAATCGTACCCTACCGTTTCACAGAATTTCAACTTTCACGCGAATGTTGTTAACCTCAGGGGCGTAGTGAGAATTTTTTCCCTTTCATTTTTATTTTTTAAACTAAAAATATTTCCCTTCCATTATTGTCTTGAAAATACAGATTACATTACGCCCAGATTAATTCAATGGGTTTAAGTCACAATGGTAAGAAGGGAGATGCAACACATTATGACCAGAAAGGTTGGCCAATGTATCAATTACATATCGCTTGGACTTCACAATAATGAGAACATGCAGGAGCTCCAACTTTTGGTGATATGCTATGTTGTGACAATCATGCCAGGCTGTGATGCTTGCTTTGCAACTGCTACGAGTGGGTGGTTTATCGTGCCAGGCTGTGATGTCTGCCTGCAACTGCTACGAGATAGACTGGACTATCCGTAACAGAGACATTGTTGTGCAGATAGTTGGGAATGAGATTTTCTTCCATCCATCAATGAAAGTTCCACCCATTCATTTTGGCATAATAATCTCCCGTTTTCGTCAGGAACTAAAACACAAGGGAAGCACCTTCAACAAAACCATTCTTCGTTCCCACATGAACAAAAGTGAAGCGAGGCCTGGTCCTTGAACCACTTTTCAGGATATTTGCGATGTTTCATCTTCCCATCCTTGTTTGGAAGTTGACACATATGCAACCATGTTTCATCTATGTATACAAAAGGCTGATTGTTTGCACAAAATTGCCTGTATGAGCATAAATATTCACGCCTCTCAACACAATGTCTTCAAACTGGAGCATCACTCGACGATCTATTTTCTACCAATGAAAGGCCAGTTTCCTGACAATTTTTTTGTAAAGATTCACAAACTTGATAGAATACTGAAAACCTCCCAAGAGAATTGAAATGATTGGATTATGACCATTTGCTTATACATGATGATGGTGCGATGAAGAACAGTTCCTCTTGTGTTTCTTCCCTGATGTACTTTTGCTTAAACGGCCTTCACCAATATCTCTACACGCTTTGATTATTCTTGTGACAAATCATCGAGATGCTCCCATGGCTGCTATGATGCGATTTAGCACTTGTGCAATTGGAAGAAGAGGAGACCTCCGTTTTCTTATTCCTTCATGAAATAATTGTGGAAATTCTCAATCGTCCCCAGAGCTGTGCGTTGAAAGACTTGGGACATATTTCACTGCTATAACACAACAGACAAGATCGGTTTGTTTTTTGTTTTTTAGCTGTCTGCATCCTGATTGACTATCTGCTTCCTGATCAGAAGGCAAGTACACGAAGATGTAAGAGAAGAACTCTTTGTTTGCGCGCAAGCTTACCTTCGAAGCGATGGTGTTGCACGGCAGCAGTAGTGCTCAATAGTGCAGCAGTAGTGCACGGAAGTGAAAAGTTCAAAAAACATGGCGATAAGAGGGGAAGCAAAATCGTCAACGACGGTCGCAGTCGACGACGATCAAAAAATTGCAGTTAGAGCACTGATATTAAGCACAAAATCTTAATTTTGCTGTACAATTATTCATATCGAAATAATTTATAAGATGAAGTAAGCATCCATGAATACCATTTTTCACCTTATCAATGCATTCACCCTCACCAACGCAACATTATCACTTGACATCCTTGCTCTCATTTCACATGATGCCAGCCCCGGAAAATGTATGAAGATTACCGAATTAATTAATAAAATGAAATAATTATTAAGGAAACAGTTGTTAATAATTATACAGATTTTTTTTACTGGAAGGCAAATAGTTAATTTTAATAATATATTTTAAAAAAAAATCTAGGTTTGTTTAGAAACTTCAGAATCCATTTAATTGTAGTCTACTGCTACTTTCATTGCTTTCATGTAAAATGGATTCGTACTTATTGCTGAGTAGTGGAAGAAAGAAGTATCTTCAAGCGCACATTAATACACACAACATTGCTTTAACTGTGGATAGTCGTTTGATTGTAATTGAGAAGGTTATTGCATTGTTTATTTTAAGCGAGTTAGAGTTAAGTCATGTCAACAATTATTTGTAATTTGATATGTTCTATTGTTGTCGTTGCGAAGTGATGGAAAAAAAAGCAAAAACTGATGTTAACGAACGTTAATGTACAGGGTCTTTATAATTAAAGTTCCATTTTGACATGGCCATAAAAAAAAAAGAAAAACTACTGGACCAAAAGCTATAATACTTGGTAATATTATACAAGATGGCATGGAAAGTTCATACACACCAAAAAAAAATTAGTTCAAAAGGTCACCACCAGCATGGAATGGCGCTCTATGCAATATTCGTATACGAAATTAGACACGAAGACACAGGTTAACAAGTCTTTAATCGTTACTAAAATTAGTTACATGTTGAATGTGGCCTCCACCATTTACTGAAAGCAGGTTACACCCAACAAGAATAATATTATTAGAGTGCAAAATAACTGATCATCAGAGCCACCACTATGAAGCAGAGATAACTTGCATGTGTCGACCTTAACTGCTGCTATTTAACCTCAACTGTCATGGCTGAAGCTAGTTAAGTTGCTCATATTAATAATATAAGCCAAGTTTAGACTAAATTTATTTCCTGCATGTAGCATCATGATAAATAAGATTGCAATAAACCGAATGTTTATTTTCTTATTCTCATATTTCAAGTTTTTACCTCAACTATTAATTAGCTTCAAACATGGCGTCGTTATTTCCACTCTAATAATATTAATCTCATTGGTTACACCCGGATTACTGTGTCTAATTTCGTAAACGAATATTGCATAGAGCGCCATTCCATGCTAGTGGTGACCTTTTGAACTAATTTTTTTTTGGTGGGTATGAACTTCCCATGCCCTCTTGTATAATATTACCAAGTATTATAGCTTTTGGTCCAGTAGTTTTCTTTTATGGCCATGTCAAAATAGAACTTTAATTATAAAGACCTTGTATGTTTCTTTTCTTAAGCAATATATTTTAAGTATTAAATGTTTAGTAATATTTAAACAAGTTCTCTGTTATCCTTGATACATTAATCCACTCTTAGACCACATTATGGTAGCAGAGAATGGTTACCCATAATAAGAAGGAAGAAAACTGATTGCATCGAGGAGCAGAGAGAAATTAAAAAATATCCTTTTCTGTGATTGACTGTCATGAGCACGTTGGGTTTCGCCCGGATCGAACCTTTGCCAGCAAGTAATTATCGCATATGGAGCATGAAAATAATTGCGTATTTGAAGGGTCGTCATCTGTATGGAATTTTAACCGACGAGGAGCCAAGACTAGATGAATTGGACAAGCAACAGATGAGTACAAGAACGAAGAGGTACTATCCATCCTTATTTTATCTCATACAAATGAACAAGCCTTGGCGGTTGAGGAAAAAACTAGTGCCAAAAAATTATGGATGGCTTTAAAGAAAAGACATGAAGGGGTTTCTAGTCTGCGAAGAACACAATTAATGATTGATCTGGCAAAAATGGAAAAGAAAGAAAAAGAGACTATAGATGAGTATCTTCTACGGGTGCGGTCGTTGGCTGGTGAATTATCCCAACTAGGCACACCATGAGAAGAAAAAGACCTGATTCGTTACATTGTTGAAGGACTACCCCGAAAATATCTTGATGTAACGACTGCCATAGCTTTAAACCCGTCGTTAACATGATCTAGTGCGAGAAGCATTATTACAATTTGAACGAAAGAGTGGTCATGAGGAAGATGATATTAAAGCATTTCACGTGAAAGAACATCTATTTAAAATAAGGTGTTTTCACTGCTGCAAACCAGGACACAAAGAAAAAGATTTTGGGGCCAAAACCAGAAAAAAACCATGTAGGAAAGAAACTGGAAGAGGCGAAAGCAATCGAGGACGAAACTGGCGAGATGAAAAATCTAATAGTGATAGGTGTAAACAATATGGAGGAAAGAATGCTTCAAGAGAAAAGGAGCGAACAAATACATTAAAAGAACATGCATTCAAAGTATTGGACAGAGGATATAGCGAATATCAATCAGAGGGAAACTACTCATCCGGCTAAAGCTGAAATCTACTGTGCGTGTTCAAAGGAAACCACTCATCTGGATGCTCGACTGTGCGTGTTCATCGCATATGGTATGTTCAAATGAAGACATGATTGAGACAAAAAGTGAGAGAATTCTTATAGATACTGCCGAAAATCATCGAACTATACGAGCCGAGATAAGAGGCATCATAAAGGCAGAAACGGTGGTAAATAGAAACGAGACCGTAAATCTCAGATTAAATGATGTACTCTTTGTTCCCAGTTTGTGCAATAATCTCTCTATCCGTTACAAAGCTTGTACGTAATGGAAAAAGAGTAGTGTTTGATGATTAAGGAGCACAAATATTGGACGGAGAAACAGAAGAAATCGTAGCTTAAGCAAGTATAGAAGATGGTGCTTTCATTGTTAAGATGACAGCTAGAGAAGTCCACAGCGAATCGGCGCGAGAACAATGTATGCATATGAAGACTGATAAAAACGTACTGTGGCACAGAAGACTTGGTAATGTCAACTACGAATATTTGAACAGAATGATAAAGAAGAATACGGTCAGAGGGGTGGACGTTCATGAAGAGACAGAAACAAGGTGTGAAATCTGCATAAGGGCAAAGATGACTCGCATGCCATTTAAAAGACTTGAGGAGACGTCAGTTTCAAATATATTAGAACACATACATGTAGATGTTTGCGGTCCCATGAGAACAGCAAAAATAGGAGGAAGTAGATATGCAATGGTCATCGTTGACGAGTACAGTCGAAGGTATTTTGTTGAATTTTTGAAGCCTAAATCGGACGTCATAGAGAAATTGAAAGCTTTAATAGAAAGAAGGGAAGCCGAAACAGGACGAAAACTTGAGATTATTAGAATGGACAATGGCACAGAGTTCGTCAATAAGGAGTTGGAATCATACTGGAGACTGAAAGGAAAAAAGCATGAAAAAACAACTATACACGCTCCCCAAAGCAATGGAGTTGCTGAACATGCTAACCAAAGCATAATTAAATCAGCACGAAGCTTACTGATTAATGCTGGTTTTCCTGCGATGTTCTGGGCAGAAGCCGTAAACACAGTGGTTTACTTATACAACGTCACACCAGTCCGAGGTAAAGACAAGACACCAATGGAATTATGGAAAAGGAAAAGGCCATCAGTTTGTCATTTGAAAGTTTTTGGATCTAAAGTTTATTATAAAAATATGCAAGTGTCGCTAAGTAAATTTCAAGAAAGAGCGAAAGAAGGAGTCTTTAATGGCTATTCTACTGAACGTAAAGCATATTGAGTGTATGACCAAGAAGAGAAGAAAATACACGAGAGCCGAAATGTAATCTTTATGGAGGATGAAATGGGTTACAGACATAAAACAGAAGTAACTCACAATGAAATAAAGTATGTGCAGCTATGATAATGGCATCAAGTAATGAGCTTACCCCGGAATCACAAGAGAATAACTTAGTAGATGAAGACATACAATATGGAAGAGATAAATTTGAGATGTCGTCGAAGAGAAGAGAAAGACGCAAGGGAGACACAAATGAGGTGTTAAGGAGACGAAGAGAAGAAGAAAATGCGGATATTGAAAGACAGTTGATAGAGCGCGGTGTTAGAAGGTCAATGAGAAATAAAGAAGCTACGATCAACAGAGATATTATGAATATGGTACAGGAATCTATTCCGAAAACTTAAGGAGATGTTTTAGCATCAGAAAATGTCTTGGAGGCTATGGAAAGAGAACTCAAGTCTATGAAGGATCATAATGTTTGGAGCATCGTAGATCGTGAGAAAGACATGAAACTTATCTGTAGTAAATGGATTTTCACTATTAAACACAACAATGATGAGAAGAAATACAAGGCCCGTTTAGTAGCAGATGGTTCGAAGCAACGAATTGGTGTAGTTTATCGTGAATCCTATAATCCTGTGATACGAGCAGAATTTTACCGTACACTATTGACAATTGCCGCAACAAAAAATTATTGCGTGCAGTTTATTGATGTTGAAACTGCGTATTTGAACGCAACACTCGATCATGAGATATTTATGGAACCACCTGAACATTTAGAAATTAGAAAGGATAAAGTTCTAAAGGTAACAGGCAGCATTTATTGTTTACCTGAAGCTGGTCGCTGCTGGTATCGAAAGTTTTCAGAATTATTAGTAGCAGCAGGACTGAACGCCACCAAAGTACACCCGTGCATATTTCAAGGTTACTACAATAAGAAGTTCATCACAATCAGCATTTATGTAGATGACTGTATCATCATAGGTGAAAACAAAGAAGTGGTTGAAATCGTCTTACAAGAACTGAATAAAGATATAAAACTGAAACTGCTTGATGATCAAGTAAAATTCCTTGGAATTGAATTAAAATTGACTGAAACGAGTTACCAACTTAGTCAAGGAGAATATATTGATGAAATACTGAAAAAGTATAAAATGGAAAACTGCAGGACGATTGTAGGACGAAACTAGATGATTATGAAGGTTCCACCAAAGTGGATGCGACAATTTATCAGGAGATGCTAGGTAATGTGGGGTATCTTGGCACATGTTCCCGACCTGATCTCGCCTACACAGTGAGTCAGCTAGCTTAATATTCCGCGACAAATTCATCAGGACGCGCTAAAGAGGGTACTACGTTATCTTAAAGGAACGAGAAATTTGACACTGAAGATTCACAAAGACAACGGGAATTTAAATGTGCACATAGATGTAAGCTGGAACACAACGCAGGATGCTAAGTCATTTAGAGGATATTTAGTAAAAATTGGGAATAATCTTGTGTGTTGGAAAGCCAATAAACAAAAGCTCGTCGCAATGTCAACTATGGAGGCGAAACTTATGAGTCTTTTGTGATGCCATTTGCGAATGCAAATGGTTTATACAATTACTGGAAGAACTTGACTGTTTGGATCAAGTAAAAAGGCCAATTATAATCTACACTGATAGTCAATCTGTAATTGACTGGGTCAGAAGTTTAAAAATCACAAGGCGCAGCAAGCATATTAACAGGAGATATCACTTCGTGAAAGATGAAGTGGAAAAAGGAGAAATTAATATTATTCATCGAAGTTCAGAAGAACTGGAATCGGATATCTTAACAAAGGATTTGAGCGGTAATATAATGAAGAAACATTTATCAACCTTGATGTTATGTGAACCTGACTGATTGTGATTAGATTATACTTTGTGATTACAATTAAACGAAAGGAGGCATCTGTGGATAGTCATTTGATTGTAATTGAGGTTATTGCATTGTTTATTTTAAGCGAGTGAGTTACGTCATGTCAACAATTGTTTGTAATTTAATATGTTCCTATTGTTGTCGTTGCGAAGTGATGGAAAAAAAAAAAAAAGCAAAAGCTGATGTCAACGAACATTAAATTACGTTTCTTTTCTTAAGCAATATATTTTAAGTATTAAATGTTTAGTAATATTTAAACAAGTTATCTCTGTTATCCTTGATACATTAATCCACTCTTAGACCACATTAATTATGGCTTAAACAATGGAGTCTTTGTAAAGCTACGTGGGCTCAAATTTTTTCGTTTTCGGAGTTTATTTTGAAAAAAACAAAATTTTGCATTTTCTTATACTGCAAGCATCAATAGTAGCTTCAGATAAGTAACATGTTTCAATTTAGTGGGAATCTATGAGGTATATGTTTATGTACTTTCCTTGTAGGTGGCTTTTTTAAGGTCCTACATGGAGGATGTAAGAAAACTTCTGCTTGGCAGCTTTGCATGCAGTATCTTTAGGCCACAAATCTTTCTTTTGGTCGACTGTACCTTTCATTTTATGCAATTTTGAATCACATTTACCATATTATCAATTCTTTGTGTGATGAATAAATCAGGTTTTTTTAATAAAATTATTTTATTACCACATACAGTGTAAAAATACTGAATTGGCTTCAAAATGCTCTATAAAAATACTGATAGTAGACAGTCCTCTTTTAGATTCATGTACATGTACATCTTTTTCTAATCTAATTCATCTTTCAATAATTATAGCAAAAGCAAGAATTATAACTCGTATCAAAAAATTATAATCTCGTTAAGGTCATAATTAATTATAAATATTATTATTTTTATGACCAAAAAAGTATATTTTCATGTATTTTAACTATTTAATTAATTTTATGAAATACCATAATTTCTAATAAATAATGGAGAGAAGAAGTTCTTCTTCAATTTCAAATTGAATGGCAAACAATATTACGGTCACTACGAATTCATTCTATACTCGTCTCTGCATTAAACATGGACTTTCATCTTTTGAATTAAAATTATTCCAGAAATCATCAGTCACTGTTTGCCAAGGAGAAACGTGCTTCACAATTTCATCAAAATCCAGAAGTTTAAAAGTGGGATGATTATAATTCCTTAGAGCAGATGAATTCTGTAAGCATATAAAGAAGAGGATGAGATTACTTTTCCATAATTAACAAAGGCAGCTCCTTTGCAAATTTATGATCACTTACTTGCTTATTCACAGCAACAGCAACACAATGATCTTTGTCTAGTAAAGACTCTTCAAATGTCCAATCCTCAGAAATATCCTTATTATCAAGATATAATTTTGTATCGCAGGTGACTTTATCAATTTGTAATTGTGGTGTTCTAATCTGAAAACTCAGTCTTCCCAATTCAAATCCAATACCAACACCTAATGCTTTTACATAACTCTCCTTTAAGCACTGAAATGAAGGTTAAAAAATGAAAAATTAATTAAGGCATTATATCTTCCTCAAAAATTTCTTCATCCTAGTTCATTACTGGGTCTAAACTCACCATCTCATGGATGACTTTGCTACTTTTCCTCTTCCCTAGATGTTACATTTCTAACCACCATATGACACTGTATGGGATTGTGTAATTTGTATAAGAGGTGTGGTACAGTTCACACTTACAAACATTCAATGTGGAGAGCAAAGCCATCGGACAGTAATCAGTTAGAAACTCAGTTGCTCTTGGAGCCTACAGTGCCATGTCATGGTGATTAGAAATTTAACTATTCTGGTATTAAATTTCTTATTATGAACCAAAATTTCCTTCTTGTGTAAACTACAATACATCACATTATAGTACTATTTTCCATTCTATTATCTTTGGATTACTGGTACATTTCTCTGTAGATAAAAAATGATGAAATCACCATAATATTTTAATTTTTATTATAGTAAATTTTACATTAATTTCATGTGTGCAGTAGAAATTCAAATAACTGAACACAAAACTCTGTTGGTCAGACAATGTGCTCTACCACTGCCATGACATCACATTTTTACTCCTGTAGCTTTCCATTTCAGATAATATCACACATAAAGCTGATGTGGGCAAGTTTAACTCCCATGTTACTGTTGTGACATTTTTATCACTATATCCGTTTAGAAGCCACTAGGCTACCTATACCCTGTCTCAGCTTCAGTTGAGAGTGACGTCACGGAATGACGTCGTTTGCCGGGCATAGTGCACAACACCATATCCTTCCATCATTAGGCTTGTACCGGTACTTAGGCCTACTTGTACTACGTTAGACCATCCTATAATCGCGTGGCTTCTCGAAAGTAGAATAGTCGAATGGTATCTGTTCGATATCATTTTCAAAATTAATATGGAACCCATGGAAAATATTTTACTCCTTTTCGTGGAAACTCGATCATCTTTCATTTCTGAGACATCTGTTTCACACGTAGCCCACGAGAAAGACAGGCCGGGGCACTAAAAAGTCACATGACCAAAGTAGATCGAGGAACAATCCACTCTTCATTGTTTCCATCTTGGATTTCAACAATCAGCGTTTTTTCGTTTGTTGGAAACAATGAAAATTGGATTGTTTTTCGATCTACTTTGGTCATGTGACTTTTAGTGCCGGCCTGTCTTTCTCGTTGGCTACAGTTTCACGTTCTTGACGTAGGAACAAGACGCCGCCATTTTACAATCAAATAATCTTGACTACAGACCGACTTTATTTTATTTCGTTTTTTTTTTTTTGTTTGTTTTTAATTTCATCAAATGGCTTTTCTATCCGCCGATTTTTTATTACATCGAGAAGAAAAATAGGAAACATTATTGCAGATAGAATTTTGAACTTCTTATATAGAAAATTATTCGAACTATTTCTTCTTGCGAATGAACTATAACCGCTTCACTCGTGACGTCACTCTCAACTAAAGCTGAGACAAGGTATAGATGATAGCATGTTTAGTTACAAGTACATGTAGCAGCTCTCATAATGAATGTGGGTACTTTGCTAATACTCTTAACAGGATTGTCCAGTTTCTAATAAATGATCATTCAATGTATTACTAGCATCTCAATGTAAGGCTTGCTGTCTCATTCCTATGTCAATTATTTGGTCAATTGTTTATGTTTACTAACTGCCTTCATTTATTGAAATATCTGCAAATATTATCCCTAGCAATGGTAACCTAGTAATTTCAAACAAGATGCAGTAATTATTGCAATACAAAAACAAAACATTGATTGTTTTCTTTTATAATAAAACATTACATCAAATATTAGATCATGGAATTTTTCCCTTCATTTATTACTTTTCTATCTTTATCATTTCGGTGTCGAGAATTTAGCGTAACAGGGGTTCAGCCTACTAAGCCTTTGCTTGGTTATCCAAACTTGCTAGTAAACGGACAAACACAAAAATCCATGCCCTTGGCAGGATTCGGACAGACAACTCAATGATTTTGAAAGCGACAAGACCTGTGCCTTAGCACTCTCGGACATAAATTACAATTTATTTAATTACTGAAATAATATCTCCAGTTTCTCATTATTACTTTAATTTCACGACTTACAGGCTGGGCCCAGCTCTGACAGCTAGCTGTCATGTGACTTCATTGTTCAGTTAGCTAGAACACGGCTCAGTTAACACTTGTTTTCTATTTAGTAGAAGGCTGATTGTTTAACCAAAATAACAAACTAAAAATAAATAGATCCTCCATTTTTAAGCAATACATTAAACACTCTGTTCTTCATAGTGTTTACAAGATTTTGGACAACCTCTGGATTCAAGTCATACAAAGCTTCAATGATTGCTTTTTTCAGGGAGTCTATGGCATCATCCTGCTGGCTATCTTCTTATAATTTTTGTGCAATTATCCCCACAAGTTCTCAATTGGATTCAAATCTCGACTCCTTGGTGGCCATATCATCAGTTTGACTTTTTTGTATGCTAGCCACTGTTTCGTGGCAGTGGAACAATGACAGGATACATTATCCTGCTATAGAATCCAAGAGTCACCTCAAATTTCAGGTGCAAGAGCAAGGCAGAATCTTCTAAGACCTCCTGAAATATTTTCAAATTCATTTTGGAGATTCCATTAAACCCAAAGCCTCCTCATATCATAACCTAATAATACCGTAAACTCGGGTTGAATAATACTTTTTGTCTTTATGAATATCATGCCCGTCGGGTCCATCCAGATTGAACTTTTTTCATAAACAGCACCTCCATCCACTCATCATCCCACATCATGTGATCCTTGGCCCGCTGTAGACGTATCTCTCTATGCAATGCTATTAAAGGTGCTTTAGACAATTTTTTGGTATATTTCATGTTCTCAGAAGATGCTTACATTTTCCAAAAGGCTTTCTGTTTCATCAGAAGAGCTAGATCTGTGGCAATTTTGGATACAGTGTGTCCTGTTTGACTTGCCTCCCAGATGATGTCTTTTGTCACGGTGTGTCAACTTAGGTTTAGGTCCACGCATCTTTGTTGCTGATTTTGAGTCGCCTGTTTTCGAAAACAGACCAATGGTACTTTTTGGTCTGCTGAGAAAGGTAGCAATTTCACAAATCGATTTGCCACATTCTCTTAATGCAGAAATTTTACCTTTTTCTTCATCAGACAACTTATGTCTTGCTGCCATTTTGTGATCTTGTGATTGTGACCTGTCCACTAAATAGAAAACGAGTGTCTTCCCAAAAAAAGTTTTTTTTTTTTTTTCATTAATATCTGAAATTATACGTTTGTTTCTTTCAAAGGATAATGTGAACAATGTAATTCTGCTGAAACATAATAATAAACACGAGTGTGAATTTTTATTGTAGAATTGTAGAATAAACAGGGTTCACCTCTCCATTAATATGGGAAAAATACTGTACTCAGAGTTTGTCTCAATAAGTTCAGTATTAAAATGTTTATAATAGGTTTTTCTTTTACTAAAATGTGAATACATTATTTTGGCAGACTTTCATTTCAAAGAAACTGTAAAAGACAGAAACACATTCCAAATATTACTGGATAGAGGATAGAGATTTAATACTGGAGGTATCACAATTTTTTACATCTGCAGTACTGTAGTAAATTGCCTGGATTTTATTTTATTGCAATTACCAAGGTATAGCCGTTTCTTATTAAGAGTTGCTACATTCTTCCACTTGTCACCCTTCTGGTAAAGTTCATACAATTTCCTGCATTTCATCTTGCATTGAAGCAAATGATATGAGAGGAGATGGTGACAACAAGGTTTGTGATGCATTCTGAGGTTTAGATCTTGCTTTATTAAATGTTACTTGAGACCCTTTTATGGCACTTGTCACTGAATTATGGATCCTGAGATTTTTACTGAAGGCACCAAATCTTTCCAATGAACTCCAAAGTGTGATTTGGAATGAGTCTCTTTCTGTGTAGAACTGGTTCCACAGAATACTATAACAATAGTTAACTACTTTAGTGATGCTGTTTCTTGAAATATTAAAATTCTGCACTGTATACATTTTAATAATTTGGGAATAATTAAAATTAGCATAGAAAAGAGCTACAATGCAGCCCTCCCAATAAGCCATATAACCGGGATAAGGTAGGGTTTTTAATAATAAGTGAGGATGCTAAATTTGGGGGAATAAAATTAGGACTATCCTTAATGGATTTTTTAACTTCACTGATCAAATCTTTTAGTGGATCCTTTTTATTAATTAATTCGAACCTGTTTAATTTCTTCTGTTGCTTACACACACCTTTTAGTAACTCATCTAGTGAGCAAAATCTGACAACTCGTATCACCTGACTCTTTAAGTTGCATAATTTAATACATCACCACATTCTACATGTACAATTAATCTTTTATAAAGGAGACAAAAGTTAACAGTAATCCAAGCAACTTTAATATCATTAGGATAATCAATCATAATGCTATGACAATTTATTCACTACTACCATTATCCTCTACCAAGACCAAAGTTAATGTTCCAGCCACCCCCAAAAAAGAATCCTGTCTTTATGCTACAGCATCAACATTTAGCCATCGACTTGACTATCATTTGCCCAAATTGTCAAAGATTTGAATTACGGGATATAAAATACTTAGTGCACTGGTATGCCCTAATTAAATTTATAAATCAATAATCACAAAAAAGTGATTATTAGAATAAAAGTCCAACATCTTAAATGATTAAACACCAATTATGAAAAATTATACAAGGCGAGTTCAGAAAATTCATAATTTTTGAGATAGAACAGTGAAATTTTGCACAGTCCTTCTCTGTAAACAATCCCGTGAAAATCATCTATTTTTTACCAGTGATCCTTTACCTGTCAGATGGCATCACTGTGCACAAACTTCAATTATCACTGCTTCATCGCTACTAAAATATATCCTCGTTCCTAATGCGCAGCAATAGACCTCGACATTTATCTACAGTGATTATGATTAGACAGCTGGAAAAGTCACCCTCTTTGCTTTGTGTACTTCCAAGATTGTTTCAGTGAATGCCTTTCACAGTCATTTTTGATTGGGTATCTACAAACAAGGATCCCATCAAGAACTTTTTACGTGCACAAAAAAATTAACGTTATTTCCTATTATTTGACAAAGATTGCATGCAAGAATATTCATAGCTCTTCTGCCCAAAAATGTGAAATTTCTGAACACACATTAAATTTACCCAATGTCGATAAAACTGAGACAGCTGTTCATGCTCGGTATACGGAGCTGTTATGTTGGACCATTCTGAAGTTGTGAACTGTCTTTTCATAAGGCGAAAAAATTCAAGCACAGATTTACCACCTAAATGAATCAAGAATTAAAACTTAATAAGCATTTTTACTTCTAGATTAATTAACAAAGAAAAATTTATAATCAAATCTGAGTTTTATCACAACTGATCCCCTGTCTAAGAAGTCAGACTGGTCACACTATTTTAGAAGCAACTTCAATCAATATATTCCAGAAATAGTGTCTCATGAAACCTGAATTATTCCAAAAATGTCACTAATGATTCACATAGCTTAAACATAATGAGAGCTGGTCTCCTTCCTTGTCCAGATAAATATTTGAAAGAAGATACCTAAATACAGAAAGCCTTATCCACAGGTTTAACTTTTCGCATTTGGGATGCATGTATAGGAAATTACAATGGTTGGAATTTTAATAGTTGCAATTATTTACAATGTGTGATCAAAAAGTTCCAGGATCAAATTTTTTTCTTTGTTACACTTAAGTTTCAAATTATAGACAAATAATATCTTTTTTGAAAATTTTTCTATATCCTCATTAAGTTCAAGTTCATAGATGGCAGCACCGCACAGGCGCATGCATTTATGTCCCAACAGAATTTTCACACCTGCAATTTTCATTGTTCCGCTTACTGTGTTGCCAACAGGGAGGATGTTTTCCACTAACACTTTAAAAATAATCTCTAGAATTCTATTAGTTTTAACCATGATACCAAATTGGATTTTGCAGATTTACAACTTACACATGTGAGATCGTTGGCCAATGTATATTAGCAATGTCATAGGTGCTTCCATTACTATCAAAGGTTATTTGATCTGTGCCCCAGTGATCTCTAAGCAAATAACCCTTGGCACCAACTAGTAGCTGTCTTAGAACTAACTATTCATATAATTTTGCAAGTTCATTGCTCTAAAGAGTCAATCATTTTCTTCGAGTACAAAAATCGCAGATGCAAAATTTCTGTTGGCACATAAACATGTTTGCCTGCACAGTGCTACCATCTATCAACATGAAACTTAATGTGAATATAGAAAAATTTTCAAATAAGATATTGATATTCAGCATTAATTTTAAATTTAACAAGGAAAAAAATTCAGTCCCAGTACTTTTTGATCACATCTTGTATTTATGATCACTGCTGATGAGATTGAAGTGGAACTGATCATAAAAAACCCAGTATGCCATTTATCATGCTAAGTGACTCTAGTGCACAACAATGGTTTGATTTTAGGCCTCATTCATAGTGGAAAGTTTGAGTCAAACAGCAAAATTTCTATAGTATTCGAACAATGGGTAAGGGTTTTATTGCTTCTTTATAATTTGACCACTCTTACTGCTCTTTGTCCTTACTTCCTTGTCACCATGATGTCAGAAAAGGGGATGAAGAAAGAAATAGTTCCAAAACTACTGGCCTAAGCAGAAGAGAGACAATCACTCTTGGTAATATTATTTTCTTCATACCCTTCATCAGATGTCATGGTGAACAAGGGGAGGGAGTAGCAAGGGTAGATAAAGAGGGATGAAATGATAGTAATTGTTGTGTGAAGTAAATGTTGTGGAGTAGATATCAACAAAGTCTTGGAACAAAATCAATTAAGAGCAATATTTCTTTACTAAGAGTTTAAATTTGATAATTCTGTAGGGATGCAGCCAAAAGGAATATTAAAGCTTTGGTAGAAGGATTCCACGTGGATTATTTCCAAAATTTAGATTCAAAAATATTAACCTGCAAAATGGGCCCCATGATTATTGCCCTTCTTCCAACTTACGAATTAAAAGAAGCACACCCATAAAAAAGCATTCAGAAGTTAAACACTATTCATCTGATTCTCAGCACATTGGATTATTGGGGTAATTTTGCCTTGAGAACGGCAGACACAGGTCATTGGCGTCCAATTTTGTCCATCCTGGAACTTGTCCAGCCCTTAGATCCATATTTAACAATACAGGATTTGCACAATAACTTCTGATTTCATCTGTGAATGTGAAGTAAGGGGATTATGGGATTGGAATGGTACACTCGGTGCCTCGACGTCTGTTGGCAGATTAGAGTGATGCACGATTCAGCACATTCCTGGAAAAATACTTGGCTAAATTCTATCAAATTTTTATAGTAAATAGGAACTAACGTTCCCTCTATCCCTCACCTTCCTTACTTTAACAGTTCCCGAGTAATCGACTCGATCGGAACAATGAGTAATGCACACATTCTCATTTATTCTTTTTAATCTGAGATTTAAAACTAGATGGGAGACGAAAGCACTGTTCCAGGCTGGTCCAGGAAGCTCTTTTAGATAAAATGATTACAGCATGCCTAGTTCATGAATTAAAGCATTGGTTGAAGTGTAAAGGAGTTGGTATTTTGGGAAACAAGTGTTGATAAAAAGGTAAATTCAAAACTAACACTCAAAATTTTTTCTACATATAACGATTCTTTAAGTGAGTTTAACTTTAAGCTTTACGAAAAATAAAGTCAAATTTCAGTCTAAGTATTTCTTCTGAAATTTTTTTTTTTTAATTCATTTATTAACTTTCCAACTTGAGGGTGGAAGTAGGGGCAGAGGACCTTTCACTCACTTATTTTAGCATGGTTAGGTTAGGGACTAATCCTCACACATCTCCTACGAAGTTGCCAATGCTTATGCCCTTGACTTTACTTACATGAATGAAAAAATTAGAACTGTAGCCAGGAGAAAGCTGAAAAGTTTGAAACCATGTTAGTGAGGCAGTTTTTAATAATAATAATAATAATAATAATAATAATAATAATAATAATAATAATAATGGTAACATGAAAAGAGACTTTTATGCTTCACTGTGTTATTATAGCAACCAGTAAAAACAGATTGTTCCCACCATTTCAGCTTCGGGGTCGCCAAAGTACAACTTCCCCCAGAAATCCTAGCGCGCGAGTTATTCACAGATGACGAAAGAACCCAATATGCAAATCCACTATTGGTGAAAAGCAGATTTCAAAATACTTTCAAATTGACAGAAACTCAATTAACGGACGGAAGGAGAGAGAGAGAGAGAGAGAGAGAAAGAGAGAGACAAGGTAAAGAGAATGTACTTGATAATAAAAAAAAATTGCTGGTCCAATATTTATTGCATATGATATAATACATGTATTTAAGTATATTAAAATTATTATTTCCTGGCAAAAATATGAAACCAATTTTTTCTAATTTTACATTCCTTCAGGAGCATGGCAAATAAAAACAATACTGTGAACACCTGGGGAACACTGCTATGGCATGATATCATGACAACAGAAAACTTTCCATCTAACATGACTACAATGTGTCATGTCTGCAGTACATGCCAATTGAGCTGTGGTTCATTTAAACCTCATGTAAGTTTAAGTTAGACCCTGTAGTTAAAGACTATTCGTGATATAAACGGTCGACCACGTGCAGTTGACCCCAGATTGAAAGCGAATGTTCACACTAGTGACATCCCAAAAGTAAATAATGAAAATAGCTGGGTAGGATTGATTCCAACCATATCTCATGACCTGATAGTGATCAGTCCAACTTTACAGACAAAGTCTAAAATATAAAATTATTAATTTTTAAATATTTACCTGTATATTCAATTTTCATTACATCAACTCCAACTCTGCCTTGAAATTCAGCAGCAAGGACTGCATAATGGCCTTGGTGAGAAATGTTGAAATTTAAATTTCCATCAAATTGTTCAGGCAATTTATTTATTAAGAAAGGCTTCCCTTTGTCAGATCGTCCCAGTTTTATTGATGAATATGGCAAACCCAATTTCTGATGAATCAAATGACGAAGTAACAATCTGCCAGACTTAAGAATTTACAATATGTGAGAATTAACAGATAAAATACATACAAAAAAGTTTTGAATTATAAACATACAAGTGCCAATTATTACGATTGCATTTATTCAATTCTTCCTTTATTTTAGATTTAATTAGAGGCAATTTCATAATCTAAGAAATATTAAAAAAAAATAAAATAAATAAAAAAAAAAACACAACCATGGTTTAACAAAGTCATTCTCTCCTCTGAGAACATTAATTGCTTTTAGATATTACAAAGCAAAAATATATAGGGTGTGATTCCTGGGATCAAAACAAGAAAGAATGTTCGCATGAACATATGTCCTATAAGGCATTGTTACTGAGTTATATGCATATATAAATGCGGTTCATGCATGATGGGGCTCCAGCACAGTTCAGTTTGGATGTAAGTCAGTATTTGGAAGACACCTTCCCATGATGGGCATCAAGGTCCAGTGCATTGGTCTGTCTAGTCTCCTGACCTTAATCCATTGGACTTTTATCTGTGGGACATTCAACAATCTCAAACAGCTTATCAAAAATGTTCGTGTAGTTGTTTGACAGAACGCAGCTATCTTCGAATGGCTTTGCCAGTCCATGTTGAGGAGTTGCCACGCATGCATTGCTGCTCATGGCCGACCATTGAAATATGATGTAGTCAATGTACATCCTGTAATACCTTCGTATATAACTCTGTAACAATGCCTTTTCAGTCATTGGGATATTCTTTCTTGTTTTGCTCTCGGAATCACCCCGACATTTGTTACAAATGTATAGCCCACCTTGCAAACAGGAATGGTGAAAAAGTATGGACACTCCAAATTCACCTGCTAATATTTTTGTTTTAACAGATTATTGAAAATAATTTTTACAAAACTCTTAATGGCTAAGGTCTTTCTCAAAACAAATTAAACTAATTATAAACTGAAATCACTAATAACGGATAGCACCATGTGAGAGCCTCCATTGAAATATTAGTGCTGGGACTAAGAATATATGCCCGTCACGTTCGTTTGTGCAAGCAGCAGAACAGAGGCCACTTACTGTGGGCTCAAGTAGTGTTGCATTGATTAAAGAATAACGGATTTAAAAAGTAACTTATTGGTAATCCGAATTAATGATTGGTTTCTTTTGAGTAGCGTCGTGTGAGAAAGGCCTTATACAATACCCAATTCCATAAAAGTTGGGACAATATGAAAAATGCAAATAAAATATGGTTGACTAAATATATATTAGCAAAATTAAAAATAATAAATACGTTTGAAGTGACTGAAGTAAAATATGTACAATTTATAAATGCCCATCTCTTTTTTGGTCGTGTATAATTTTTTAATGAAATTGCCATTGGCAACATGCATCATAATAGTTGGGATGGAAGGAAAAGACTGCACCGGAAGCCACAGAAGTGACATGAATATTCTCGAAACTTCTGGAGAACACTACATCATAACTTTTCCCTCTTTAAATGCAAACTGCAATGTGGGGCCAGTCATTTACACAATAACATGGATCGAGGCAAGGCAGTAGGTCAAGATATGCACAATAGATATGCATAAAGCAACAGGGGCCGTCATTGTTGGAGTTTGGCATTGTTTCCCGGATGAAATTCTCGGAAGATCTTTGCCAAGCTCCAACGATGTATTGTTATAGGGCGAGCTGGTCTTCTTGGAGAATTTTTTTTATATATAGATATGATGGTATGTTAATGAGGAGTTGAATGGTCGGACATGTATGGTTTTATTTTAGCATTCGAGCGATCGAAAATAACTATTCTTTTCATATATGAATGCTTATTGAAATATATTGCCACTGAACTATGCAATTATAAGTTTTATGGAATTATAATAAGTTTGCGCAGTCATCTAGTAGAAGTATAAGTTGTTCTGTTTGATTGTCAACCTGAGCGACGCAAGGAATTACGGGAGCTGCGGCGGGAACAAAAGAACAACAGTGATCAAGGTTGCAGACAATCAAAAGGCATCAATGGTGAGACCGTTTCATTATTAATGTTTTACAAGAAAATCGAAGTAAATACATAGGAAACTTGACTCAGTTAATGGAATCTGATGTTGCATGCTCAAGATAAGCAAGACTTTTACATAGTCTATGTGGAGCATCGAGCGACAGTCCGTCACGTGACTCCGTGTTTGCTTTAAAAGCGGAATAAGTGGTGTGCAAACAGATAAGATAATGAATTATGGAACAGTGACTTTTGACGCTATATCAGAATAAGTATATTAAGAATCGGATATAGGCAGTTAAATTGCTGGCAATGAAGGAATTAATCATGGTAACTTTGCTCCCTTGTAAGCGATTGCTGTTTGTCTAATTGCATTGTCAGCGCTCTGAGCACAACCGATCTCGTTATCGTAATAGAACCTGTTGCCGTATAATTCGTATGCCTTATCGGTATAGTTCACGGGGCTGAGTTTTCACAATACAGACCACTATTTAGCCTCTACAAGGAAGGTGTCTGTGTGAGTTACTGTGTCCTCCCGTTTAAAAGGATCACATGATGCGTTCTTGCATTACAAACTTGGTATTGTTCAGACCCGTTCCATAGACAGAGTAAGGGATGTTGTGAGGTGAAGTGCGATTCTTGAGGAGCGAGTGACGTGTCTCCAGAATTGTCTACGAGGCACAACTGTTCATTCCAGTAACTGACGCCTACTCAAATATACATTATCAAAGAATAAAAATCAAGCCCCTAATTTTAGCCAATGATAAAACATTATGGTTACTGGAAACTTGCTAAATGTTATTTGTATATGATAATTAGTTAAATAGTTAGAAAGGTATACCTGATAAGTTATTGGATGATAATTGCTAAGCTGTAATTGTATGATAGCACTGATAGGAAGTTTATAAATACATTTTATGATAAATCAGTATAATTTTTGGAAACACACGCTCCCTCAATTAATATCAGTCCTGAACCCTTGACTCCTACCCCACCTGGCGGTCTCCTGTTAGGTATCGATAATCTTTATTGTGGGAGGGGTGGGCGGTCTCACCAGAAAGCAGTGCCATTCTTGAGGGTAAAATGCAGGCCAATCTGAGACCAACCATTACGACCATCCAATAGCCATACTCCTGACGTCATCCGGAAAGTTCGAGCTCTCATAACTGGATGTAACCCACCACCAGAACAAGCCATTGCACAGAAGGTAGAGATCTGTGTACAGGGTAAACTCAATTATCAACTGCGTATAAAAAGTGAAAATACATGGTCAACCTAGATAAGGGCTTATGTTTATTTAAGCGACTGCAACAAGAGCCGAGCCATTTTTACCACCAAAGGGGTTCTAAGAACCACAGTAAATGGTACTGTGAATGCAAGGAAGCATTTTCAAAAGGTTTCATGATCGTGGTGAGATACAGCTAGTTAACCTTACACAAAGTTGAGTCAAAGGACAAACTCTAACGTTTTAACCCCCATATTTACCTGTGACTCCCTAGTTTGTACAGTGCAGTTATAAATAAGTATGGCTGCACCAAAACAAGGCATCAAGTAACACTGCCACGTCAACTCGCCCATTTCTGGAACGCATACAATAAGATACCGGAATCCACTCCATTCCATTCAGCGACATACCCATGAAGTTTCTGAACGTCTCGCATATGGATTTTTGTGGTTTTGGGCTATGTAAAACAGGACCTCGGAAAGAGATGACCACGAACACTGGAGGGTCTTGGGAAAGCGTGTCAACAGGAGTGGTTATGAATTGATCTTGGGATGTGATTATAAATGGCTACCAGATTAAAAACACTCGATGGTGGCAAAAGGGGTTTTCCACCTTTTCTGGCCCTCTGTACTTCTTACCAAAGATCCCTAATAACCCTCTGTAAAATAGCGATCCCCAAACAGTGGCCTGCATGATATCACACTGGAGCACGTGGATTTTGTGTGGTCACGTTGTTTCACCCTAGACAAAGTGCCAGAAAAGGTTCACAGGAGGAGTCTATTGGTTACCGAGGTAAAAACATATCAACTTCTTGCATGTGATGCCTGCAATATCTGAATGGGCAAGGCTATTGGCCCGTCACATCAAAAAAGGTGGGTAACCCTTGTATAACAGTACAGTACAGTACAGTATAAATGCATTTAAATAAATAAAGACATTTTCAGAATATTCAAATCAAACTGGTAACATTAACTGATGTTACATTAGA
>JAHWFO010017072.1:225386-242794 GCA_023313115.1 Rhysida immarginata
TGTAAAACAATTAATAATATTTGGTATTCATTATCAACTCCCTAGGGCAAGTGTATATACCAAATTTCATTAAAGTCCAAGAAGTCAAGTGCCAATGTCTGCCTGAACTGATGTGGAATGACCCATATGGAAGCTTAATTAACTGTGCACAATTTTCCCCCAATACTGGAAAGTTTTATACTCTCCAACAATCCTTTACATGCACACTCTCTCTAATGTTAGGACTGTCTACAAACGGACAGACGGATAGCTAGACAATCCAAGACAACAGCACTTTAACTAAAAGAAAATAGGGTCAAAAATGATACGGTAGTGTAAGTTTATTGCGCCTTATGTGTTTCGGCATTACACCATCATCAGAGGCTATACATCTACAAGAAGTTAAACTGGCTGTGGCCAGGTATTTATACAGGATGTGTAGGATACAGAAACAAATAGGAAATATTGATATAATATTTGAATAGCTATTGGTTGGATATAAACAGGAATTGAATTTGATAGGAGGATTGTAGGAATGCGCGGACCTAATAGAGGGCTATGTGGGTAGCATCCGGTTTTTGTTCCTTGTTCGTGCCTCAGCATTGACGAGTACTTGGATTAGGTCCTCTCTTTCAGAGAACGTCTGGTTGTTGAGTAGTGTTGATGGTTGCGTTTGTCGTCTTTTCGTGATTTCTACCTCTTCACATAATAGGATCTTGGCTTTGTTGTTGTTTCTCCAAATGGCAGACATGCATTCCTCTATTCCTAACAATCTATGTTTGTTTCTGAGGAGATGTGTGGCATATACGGATGTGTTATCGCTGTTAGTCCATGTTCCTTGAATCTAATGTAAAAAGATCTGGCTATGCTCCTGAATCTAATGTAAAAAGATCTGGCTGTACATCCTATGTAGACAGCGTCGCAATCAGGGCATGACAGCTGATATACGCCCGCTTGTTTGTAAATATCATTGCCAGTGTTTTTCTTCTTCGTAAATTGCTTGCTTGTTTGTAAACTGCCAAAAAGCATCATTCTACTATATTGCTAAATACGTAGCCACATGGCTTAATGACAATTATCCACTAGAAAACAAATATACCATTAAGAATAGCACATCGTTAATCAACCAACTTAAAGATCTCAAACTTGACACACACATGAGGCTCTTGTCATTGGATACCATCAACTTATACATGAACGTGCCACTCAATGAAACGATAGAAGTCATCAAACAGAACTTAGCCAAGACGAGTAATGACCCCAAAGAATGCGATGATATCATCCTATTGCTAAAATTACTACGGCGACACAACTATTTCACAAAGCAAATTATTGGGAAACAGATTGTGACATACCTTCAAAAGGGTATGTAAGAACCATTTCTGTAATTTTAAAAGTCTAGTCAAATTATATGTGGATGATCCCCAGAAAATGATACCATAGCAGACAAAGAGTGTATCGGAGAGCAGCAAAGAAGTAACAGAATACGAGGCTCGTACAGAAAGTAAGTTCCGTTCGGTAATAAAAACAAAACTACTACATACATATTCAAAATTTTTTCTTTACCAGATTCTATGTACCTTTAACTATTTTTCCACATAGTTTCCAAGTTTATTTAAGCACTTGTCATAGCGCTCAATGTACTTCCCCATGATCATTTCGTAGAAGCTGCCGCCGGTGAAGAAAGTCACGCATTTTTCACTGTTCTTCGTCGCTGAAATGCATGCTGCCAATGAACTCCTTTAGCTCCCGAAACAAGTGGTAGTCACTGGACGCGAGGTCCGGACTGTAAGGCGGGTGGTCAAGTTGTTCCCAAACAAAAGATCTGATTAGTTTGGAACAACTTGACCTCCTGCCTTACAGTCCGGACCTCGCGTCCAGTGACTACCACCTGTTTCGGGAGCTAAAGGAGTTCATCGGCAGCATGCATTTCAACAACGATGAACAAGTGAAAACTGCGTGACTTTCTTCACCGGCGGCAGCTTCTACGAAGTGATCATGGGGAAGTACATTGAGCGCTATGACAAGTGCTTAAATAAACTTGGAAACTATGTGGAAAAATAGTTAAAGGTACATAGAATCTGGTAAAGAATAAATTTTGAATATATATGTAGTAGTTTTGTTTTTATTACCGAACGGAACTTACTTTCTGGACGAGCCTCGTATATAGGTGTCTAGGGAACTTGCTAAATATCTACAAAGACAGTGGCAAAGTAGTGCCACAGGTTGCATCCCACGAAAACAAAAATTGACTATGGACAGACGCCCTTACAGAAAGATCACTCACGGGAAACTTCGTTGCAACATATGGAATGCAAGAGGAATCCATCGAAAGCGCATCTAATTTTACAACTTCCTTATAAATTGGAATGTCGACATCGCCTTCGTGTGCGAGACACACTTGAAGTCATCTCAAATTTTCTGTTTGCCTGATTTTCGTGTCTATCGCAAGGATCGGCCTCTGGGTAATAATGCTAGTAAAGCGTTTGGTGGAGCAGCGATCATTGTCAAGGACGGCATTGACCATCGGAGATAGCCACCCCAAATTACGCAAGGATGGAAGCAATTTCCCTAATCATAAACGTTGCTGACGCAGGCGAAATTAAGTTCACCTCCTTATATAATTCACCTAAGCACAAGCTTAGTTTGTACGAGCTTGATGAGCTGCTGTCTGGGCCCATTCCAGTTATTATGGCGGGTGACTTGAATGTCAAGCACCCTGCATGGAATTCTAAATGCTCTAATCAAAACGGCAATATCTTACATGGATACACTGTGAACGAGAGTGATACCTTCGTTGCTGGTCCTCTTGATGACACATATTATTGTGACCACTTGCCAGTTAGTGACGTGCTGGACATTGCTGTTCTTAAGGGCTTCCTCAAGCCGTATAATATTTTTACAGTAGACGACTTAACCTCTGACCACCGACCGGTCATGCTTATCTTCGAGGGCCTAAACATCGATGTGAAGCTAGGGCTGCGCTCCAAGCAAGACTGGAAGCTCTTTAAGGATATTCTTCGAGAAAATAGCATTCCATACAGGGAAGTTATTGATAACGGGGACATCAACGAAAATATCAGTGCAATCACTCGTGCTATAAATGATGCTACTACTTCAAGTACCTCAACTACTGATAGGAAGCGCCCCGAGCACCTCGACCTCCCTCCTTACATCAGACGACTCATTCTTGAAAGGAATTCCTATAGATGACTATGGCAGCACAAGCGACTACTCTTTTTCAAGAAGAAGTACAACAGGCTTTCTCGCAAGGTCCAGGAAGAGGTTAAACTTCTACGAGCACAAAGGTGGAGTGAAAAACTGAAATCTTTGTCTGTCCAGGACAACTCACTCTGGGGTACTGTAAGGGCCTTGAAGGGTAACAGGCCCATCCAATTGCCGCCGCTGCTTGCAGACAATGGCAACTTCGTCACCAGTGACGGGGAAAAGGCTCAACTGATTGCGGATTCCCTGAAGATCCAATTTACCACGCCTACTGGGACCAAACTGGACAGTCTCTCAAACACTCAGCTTGTGAACAATGGCTGTATCGCTTACCAGTGCATCCATCGTGTTCCTACCCCTGAGGATGTCATTAGTATTCATGAAATCTCCGATATCATAAAGCGACTTAAAATCAAAAAAGCAGCAGGTATTGATTCCATCACCAATAGTGCTCTGAAGAACTTGCCTCCTAATATTGTCTCAACTATTACCAAAGCCATAAATGACTGCTGGAAACTTGGTTACTTCCCCGACCAGTGGAAAGAATCCGTCATTGTTACCATACAAAAGCCAGGTCTTAACCCTGCTCTTGCTGTCAGTTACAGACCCATAAGTTTACTACCTATGTTGTCCACAGTCTTCGAACGCGTCATCCTAAGGAGATTTAATGCTTTCTGTGTGGCCAACAATCTTGTTCGTGAGGAGCAATTTGGTTTTCGACCTGGACACTCCTGCCAACTCCATTGCATCTTCATTGGCTGTTTTTGGTATCGAATACGAAAATTCCGACAGTATCGAAGAGTATCGAGTATTATAAATATTCGATAGTCTGGGATTCGAAACTGAAAAATATTCGATACCAAAGTATCGCCCATCACTAATCAGAACTAGAATATCGCAATGAACGATAGTGTCAATACTAAAAGGAAACGTGCTTGTAATTTTAAGGTAGGTTACCGAATTCTCAATCATGCATGTATAAGCCAAAACAATTAGTTTGTATTGTAATGTAATTTATAATTGTAATGTATGTAATTTTGTATTCTAGAAACAATGTCCACGAAACAAGCCTATAGAGATGCGTGAGAACAAGAAGAGAAATTTAAAGAATGGATGAGCCGAGCCAGTGATAAAGAAAATGCTTTCTGTAAAGCATGCAATTCAATATGGTACAAAGACATAATAAAGCCATATACAAATCCGTCAAAAGTTCAAATGTCAATTATGATTCTGATAATGATGAAAATGCTGATGTGTTTAATGATCAATAAATTAATGTTGACAATGTAAAATGCTTCCGATTCATTTTTGTCCTTTTTTGTAGATAGGAATGCAATGCACGAAAATTTCAGAAATTATATTCTTTCTATAGTGTTCGTTATCAATTGCGTGGTTCGCGGTTTTTAAATCAAGTTTAATAATTTTTAAAAGTTATCAGAGTTTTTGACCACGTTTTTCATGTTCTGCGTGTCCAAATGTATAAAAAACAACTGTTATTTTTTAAAGAAAAATTCCATGCATGATCCCCATTCTCGTATATTAATTCTCGAATTGTTTAAGTCCACAGTTTTTAAAAACATTTAAACAGACTGTCAGAGTAACAATTCGTGTATGTTGATATTTATACATAATTTTCTATACAGTACTAATGTAGTACTTTCGCGTTCTGTGCGTAGTACCAAGAAGTACTTTTTGCCGCCAGGCGTAGTACTTCGGGCTTTAAAAATCTGGCAACGCTGGTCAGCGTTGCCACAGGGAAGAATTACAATGTTGCCCTCTTCCCTGGTTGCCAGCTGCCATGAAATTTCATGGTTTGTCATGAAATTCGCAATGTTTGCAGGAAAAATGATTTATGGTTCAAATTTCATTAATTTTAGGAAAATGGAAGTCTGCCCCATGATTTCTGATTAAATCCCTTGCTAAGTGGCAGTTTATCTCGACAAAATTCAAGATTATGTTGATTGAGCTTATTAACGCCCGGTGGAGCCAGTGGAGCTCAACGCATGTGAAATCAGAGACCGTTAAAGAAATGAGAAAGAGTCACTCAAGGTCAGCTTGGGCTAGTCGGGTTGGCTGAGGTTTCTAACACATTTGAATTGGAGTGAAACACCGTTGGGAATTTTCATTCCTTGAGTGACTCTTTCTCGTCCATTTTCTCAAAATCTTTCAAGGGGAAGGGTGTGATTAAAAATTGTTTTTAGACTAACGTGGTATTGCTCTACAGGGTAGTAATTGGAAATTTTTCTCTATCTTTAATAGTTTTCGAGTTAGCAAATGGATGACCTTAAATTTGGGGGTCAAAGTCAAATTTGAGTGCGGCAATGAATTCCCCACTCCCTTATTACCTATAAACCACACTCTTCAGATCTCTCCTACCTGGCAGCTTTGACATATTTATTTATTTATTTATTTATTTGCCATGTTACCAGACTTTTTGGACACCCTGTATAATTAAAATAATAATAATTATTATTAAAATTTTAAGCTAACGATTACTTTTTTGATATAAAATGCAATAAAAATCTTACATTTTCCGGGTCGTTGATTAATATGTGTCTACTTTAATGTATCTGAAATTTCATGATTTTCCATGATTTTTAGCTAAGATTTTCCATGAAATTAATTTGATATTGCTGGCAACGCTGATTAGAGTCTCTAACACGGCCTATTGTTGGCTCCACAGTGGTCTCTAATCATGCAGGCTGTGGTTCTAGTCAGGCATTTATGGTGTGCCTAAAAAGTCCGACCGGTCGCGAAATTTTGGCGCCAACAGTTCAGTCACTGTTGAGCCCGTCACAAAGCTCATTTTGGAGCCAACAGTGACTGACTCGAAATTTTGACTATGTCCGATCGACGCGGGAACGATGCAGGCATTTTGGATTACCGGTCGCGTTATGAATCGAGGGTCGTCCGAATCTGGAGAAAATTTAAAATGAATAAAGCCATCTACTACGTATGCCTGCATCGTTCCCGCGTCGATCGGACATAGTCAAAATTTCAAGTCAGTCACTGGTGGCTCCAAAATGAGCTTTGTGACGGGCTTTAACTGGTCGCGACCGGTCGGACTTTTTAGACACACCCTTAATCATGCTATGATTTAGATTTATTTACAGCTAAAAATTTGTAAAAAAAAAAATTGTGTATTTACAGCTTTTTTCACATTTCTTTCGTATTATTTCACAAACATTTAACGCATAATCCATATTTATAATAAACTGAAAATTCACAGGACAATAACAGTTAGGCCTGTTTCACATTGTTAAGGCTTCTCTGCCCCTTGAATCCACATTGTTTAAGGCTTCTCTGCATTTCTTTATATAAAGCAGCACCATAGCCTAATAATAACGGCTATGGCAGCACTCGGACGTAAACACCCGGATCATGTGAAGGCACTCGCTTCCACAGTGGTCGACTATAGTGCAGTCCGGGCAAACGCCCGTCCGGGACCCGGAGATTGGTAGCAGGGAAATCCGGGCGTTTGCCCGTGCCCGGATAATGTGAAAGAACCTAGTCTTTGCCATGTATTTCTATTTGTCCGGGTGACGGGCGAACACCCGGATGGGCAAACGCCCGGATCGTGTGAAAGAGGCCTTGTTGTCCTAGGTTATTATACTGCTTACTAGATACTAATAAAGGGTATCCCAAAATGAGTTGACACTTTTATTTTTTAATAAAACACTTTTTTCATTAAAAAATTTATAATATCAAGAACAGATGAAGGGTGGGGATAATATTTTTACATTATTAGAAAGTGAGATTATGGAGATACAAAACGTCTGACAAATGACCACCCCAGCCTTGGTAGCACAAATTCACTCTTTTGAGGAGGTTCTTCAACACTTTTACTTACACCGGCTATGTTTGCATTCAAACGAGCTGTACGAGGACGCCGTTGATTTTTTTGTTTGCAAATGAACCGATAGACTCAAATTCATTAAGTATGAAGAGATACTACAAGTTCACCTTCATGCAGCATAAAGTCACAGATGACCTGATATTCCAGCAAGACAATACATCTTGCCATTGAAGCAAGACAACCAAAACGTGGTTGGTGAACCAAAATATCACAACTTTAGATTGGCCAGCATGCAATCCCAATTTAAATCCCATAAAAATCTTGAGAAGGCAGTTTATGCCAATGGCAAGCAATACAATTCAGTTGCCAGACTACATGCTGCCTGGGAAGACATTCTCAATGAAAGAGTGTGCAAACTACCAGAAACAATGAATGATAATTGTATCGTGGCTATTTGATGAGCTACAAATGAAGTTAAAGTATGAGGTGACATTTGTATCCAACTTAGAACAATACTTGAATCTGACCAATAAAATATCTTACTTCGCTGATGCCTTAACGATAGTTGTACCTTTTCAACTAATTTAACTTTAAGTCCTGGTAGACGTTATGACAAATTTTACAAGGGATTCCATAAAATCCAGATTGTGGCGTTGTAGCGTTGGTGGGGGTCTTATCTTTCGAATTTCCTAACAGAAACTTCAATGAATCTGCGTGGCCGACGCTTGCTATATTGGAGGATAAGGAACACAATGTTGACAGGATGCCTCGTCTATCGAAAGATACCCTCTCTTTCTTTAAAGAAGTGGCTGGAACGTCTTCTTACACCCATTGAGAGCTTGTGCCGGCGTCCGATTCGTAGTCTGATAATCACGGTATTACAGCAAAGTGCATTAAGGTGACCAAAAAAGTGTGACATCTGCGAACAGTTTTCGTAAAATGTTCATCATTTTTTGAAGTGAATTTTTACAGCAAAAACAAGACGCCACCATGTTGTGAATAAACCTTGTGGAAAAGCGGTGACGTCTTGTTTTTGCTGATTTCATATCCACAGGTAATCTGGTTACTTTTTATTTCTTTGAAATTTTTACAATTTCTACACGTTCAATTGTGTAGTTTTGCATGATTTAACCTCAATGTTGAATGACAGCATATAAAAATATCTACTCTGGTTGTACCATGAAAAAAATGACAGCAAATTCAAAATCTCAGTTCATTTTGAGACATCCTTTAGCATGGAAGAAGTAGAATTTTTTATCGCTGCATTTTGTGTAAGCACTTCTAAAACATAGCTAAAAAAAAAAGCTGTTTCTATATGTGCTTACGTACATGTAATTTGTTTTCCGTATCTTTTCAGTTTTCTACTTAATTTATCCAGTAGTCTGCTGCTTCACATCTTCATGCCAATCGCCATTATTGATTACGTCATAATTCACTATGTTAAGGCAAGGTGTAGTCGGCGGGACTTAGTTCTAGACCTGACACTTAAAGGTAAACTCCACAGAAAAATTTGACTATTGTTTCTGCATCATAACATTAATCCAGATTAATAAAGTATCCGGATATCATGCTATACGTGCCTTCTATGGAAATGCTGTCGTCAGTATGCATTGGGCCACCCTTTGCTGCAAATGCTGCTGCAACACGAAGAGAAAGGCTATCCACAAGTTGTTTACACTCTGCTGGTGTGATACGGTCCTTTCGGTTGTCAAACAGTCCAGCAACTGATGACGCTTCGTGACCAGGGGCATGTGCATCCGTAGCGGCATTCCAGTACATCCTACAATGCTTCGATGTCTGCACGTGCGAACCATGCCTGTGTTGAACAAGCAGCAAGACATGGGGCATTGTCCTGCTGGAAGAAGCAGTCCGATGAGGTGCCATAGAACTCCACCATCGGTCCAGGAAGGTGCATTTCCTACATCTCTTGGTGCCGTAGGGCATTCAGTTATATGTCGACACCAGTGATAGGTCCTGAGCCTGCTGCACAGAACGTGGGCCACACCATGACTGAATCATCAGAGCCCTTCACTGTGGGTACGAGGCACTTTGGATTGCATTTCTAGTTTGGCCATCTCCTGACCCACACATGACCATCAGATTTTTGGAGAGTGAAACGGCTTTCATTGCTCCACATGACCTTTGCTCAATCATCACTAGTCCACTGACAACACTCCGTAGACTATCGTAGACGACGAACAGCATTCATCTTTGAGACGAATGGCTTCCTCTTTCCAGCTCTCCCACAGAAGCCAATGTATTGTATTGTGTGCACTGATGGGCCACAGGCTGCAGTAGGTGAGTAGGCATCTGGGTCCCCTACAAATGCAGCAGTGATGTCCCGCAGGGGAAGGGGAAAAATGAAAGTTTTTCATTTATTTTATTAATGTTGTGTTTGAATTGAAAATTTTTATATATGCTATCGGGTTATCGAGACCTTCATCTTTCATTTTAAACAAAGTTGTTTTGGGTGTGGAATTTACCTTAAGTCGAGGCTTCCGAATATAATCTTGCTTAAGGGTGTGTCTAATAAGTGCGACCAGTCGCAAACATTCCAACCTAAGTCTCATAAGTCCCGAAATGATTGTGATGTTCCAAAACTCTCAGATTCTTGACCAGGGCATCACAGTTGGGAACAAAACCACCTTTACTAAAAAAATAAATGTAATAACCTAAATTCCCTCATAAAACAACTGACGATGTGACTTGACTGTTCACGAAAACATTATTAATATTTAGTTGTTACATTATTTATATTTAGTTATTACATTTCTTTTTCATTGTTATCATTTTCATCATCTATATTCATACAGAATTAAGACCTAACATTGTTCCATTTAATTTATAATTTACCACCACATCCTACTGTGAGAGATTGTTAACCATCTGGGAAGAGACTCCAACGTTTAGCACCTATTACACAGTCATCTTACTACCATTTTCATCCAAGACTGGGTTATCATTGAATGTCAACATCTGTGTAGAATTTCTTTTAGAAAAGCCTCCAATGTTTGGATCTACAAGCAGTCATCGTGAGTTTTAACAACCGATTGGTAAAATTTACTTTCATCGAACTTTTTTAAGTACATTGCATCTATACATTTTATTACATGGAAAATATTATATCATTGTTTAGAAGAGTTGAATGATATATGCTAGGCAATACAAGGAGGGACCAAAAAAAAAAATAACCCGCTTGGATCCAAGGACAAATGATGACGTTCAACATCAAATAAGACATCTCAAATGGCAATGGATCAGAGACATCATCATAGACAAGATAACAGATGGTGTATAGACTTCTTGAAAATCATCTCGTATGAAATATTAAAAACGCCACAGCAATGTCTTCATACGAGATATAGCAGCAACATTAGAAAACTGATGGATGTCAACTGGAAACGTACAGGAGGTGCAACTGGCTACATTATCAAGTCATGCATCTTAAGTGGCCATAGCATATACGACCCAATTGGAATGAGAAAATTTGGAATATTGAGGAATAAAATGAGAAACCAGACCTTTTGAACAATCAAACTCCTAGAAATGTATTTCAAATGACCCTTGATCATTTTCATTTTATTATTACAATACTCATTTCCAAAAAAGTTGGGACTATGCAACATATAAGAAGAACTCCAACACATTTGTTTGGATTATTGTATTGCCATTTATTTCAACGCATTACAATACATAAACGATAAATTAGGCATGGGATCACATATCTTATATGCTTAAAGAAAGATACAGGTGGTTTTCCTGTTTGGCACGTGCAACACACTCCCAAAATAGTTGGGACAGCACGGCGTTTACCATGGTTAGCGTCACCTCTCCTCTTGATATGACACTGTAATCTTCTGGGCATCGATGACACCAATCTTTCTAACACCGTAACCGGAATTCTGTCCCATTCCTGTTGGATATAGGTTTTCAGCTGTTCAACTGTCCGGGGTCGTCGCTGTCGTAGTTTTCGTTTAATAATACGCCAAACGTTTTCTATAGGCGACAAATCCGGGCTGCAAGGGGGCCAATCCAACATACGAATGCGCTGCCGACGTAGCCATGCAGAAGTTATGCGCGCTGCATGCGGTCTGGCGTTGTCTTGTTGAAATATACACTGACGTCGTCCAAACAGGCGCCTCTTAGATGGCACCATAGCTTGTTCCAGGATCTGTATATACGCTTCAGCATTGACGGTGCCATTGCAGATGTGCAAGTCTCCCATTCCATGGCCACTAATACAGCCCCAGACCATGACAGACGGTGGTTTCTGTACCGAACGCCTGTAGCACGCGGGAATATCCTTTTCGTCTTTGGTCCGGAGTGTACGGCGTCCATTATTTCCGTAAACAATCGTAAAAGTTGATTCATCGGACCACAATATGTTCTTCCAGCGTGCTTGGGACCAATTGCGATGGGCTCGAGCCCATATCAGACGGCGACGTTGCTGTCGTTTGTTGATGTATGGCTTCCGTTGTGCACAGTATAACTTAAGTTTGCATTTGTGGATGCACCGGCGTACAGTATTCAACGATAATGACTTCCCGAAGAAATCGCGGGCCCACGTGGCTATGTCCGTAATTGCAGCATTCCTATGCGTGACGCATTGACGTCGGAGGATCCGAAGAGCTCGAGCATTCAGAATAGGTTTTCTACCTTGGCCTTTCCGAACTGTGATCTCACCACTATCTCGGTAGCGCTTGATAATATTATGTACTGTAGATGATGACAGGTTAAATCTTCTGGCTATTGCAAGCTGAGAAACGTTGTTTGTGAATTCTTGAATGATTCGAACACGAAGATCTTCACTAACTGGCTTGCCTCGACCCATCGTTCCGAATAAGTTACCTGAACGACGGATGGCAACTGTTATTTATACGGAATGTAGTACGACGTCATCATTCTAGATTATTCCCGAACAATTCGGAAGGTTCCACTACTAACGGCGCTTTCTACAACGTTATGTCCCTACTATTTTGGAACGTGTTGCAACACCCCCATTCAAAATGAACGTCCCGGCCACGATACAAAATGTTTTGGTGCACACAGTATATTTATGTCATTTCATAAACGTATCTGCTATTTTGTATTCGCGAGAAAGTTTTGTTACATCATCCCTTTTTGTTTTTTCTGTATATTTTGCACTGTCCCAACTTTTTTGGAAATGAGTATTGTATTTCCCTACTTTTAAGTTACCGGTATATTTTATTTATTGTATTTTTTTTTTTTTTCTATAAATTTAACCTATGGTTTTACAATTCATCCAGAAAAAGTGGCATATTGTACAAGATGTTAGGGTATTTGTGTACAAGTGATTGAGCACCTACAGTTATCTGTACTTTCATCTTTACAGAGCATCAATGGTGGACTACAGTATTAGCTAACGCAAGAAATGAAAAGACACACAGTGATCTTAGTGCTACATGCACAGCACAGCAATGTTGAAATTGCAGTGGCTTGATAGAAGACTAAATCCCCTTGTTTCCATAGTGCTTGAATTTCTTCAAGGAAAATCAGTGCCAGAATCATCTGCTGGTATTAAACAGAGTTGTTTTCACATGAAAGGCTACTTTTATAACTTAAGCTTTCCAACATAATTAAATCCAACAACCACCATGAAAAACTTTCTGTAAACTATCCTTTCATTCTCAAGGCCAAATATTGTAATAAGTTTCCAATACATATATGATTAAAGATGGCACTTTTTTTTTTTTTTTTGCTACAATCACTAAAATAGAGCTGGGTCTCATTAAGAGTGACCAGTTTCCATTTTTGGTCTGCTATTTTTCCTTTCAATCACATGCCTTGGTAACAGCTTATGAACTTTTACGGTAAATTGATCTTGTTTAACTGCAAGCCTTTGTCAATAATCTTGTTTTCTGTTGCGACAATTGACTTTTTTTGGTGGAGGAATCATTTTCACGATTTTCTGCATAAAGGGGCTTTTGTTCTGATGTGCCTGCTTTTGTTTAGATAATGCAGGATAGCACAATTGTTAAATCCTTTGACAATATTAAACACAATTAAACCTTTATTAAAATCAATCCATATTTTCCATTTATAATTTTGCTGTAGATGTAAGCACACCGGACAAAAAATTGGTCACTCTGAGAGTTCTATGATGCTTTTAAATAAAGTAGCTTGAATGTGCACGAGCACTTTCATTGCGAGATAGTAGTAGAGCTTTGATAACAGTAGTTTTTGTTATTCCATGTTGAACTTGGCTGCGAAAAATGGGTCGTAAGCCACACGTATCTCGGTGGCAAAAAGGGATCATAGCATTTGGACGGGCAAAAGGACATCTCGTGCAAGAAGTAGCTACTTTTGCCGGAGTATCAAAGTGCACAGTTATCAGTGAATCCAAGAAATGGTCCTCAGGCACGTCAGCTGGCAACAACCGTCGAAAATATGGTCGGAAATCAATGCTTACTGAATAGGACCAAAGACTAATATCATGCCTGTAACGGGCAATCACTTTCAAACCAGGCAAAAGAACTGCTAGAGAAAGTCAATTGTGGTCCGCATAGGCAAGCTTGTGAAAAAACCTAAAGGAGGCAACTGCATAAAATAGACATCTGGAGCCGGTCACCTCACAAACGTCCAATGCTCACTCCAGATCACAAGAAAGTTCGTGTACAGTGGTGCAAATGATGTCAGAACTGGGCTGCAGGCATTGGAAATGCATGATTTGGTCAGATGAATCAAAGTTTCATCTTTATTTGAATGACACTCAATGTCGTATGCATAGAAGAAGCATTGAAATCTTTCACCCTGATTGTAACCAATGTGTGGTGCAGGAAGGTGCCTCTGTGATACTGTGGACAAATTTTCAGTACAATGACCAAAGATTTCTCGTTGAAATTAGCACCAGGCTTAACCAGCGTGACTATAATGACATTCTGGATTGGCAACTGCTGTCTTTTGTGGATCATATCAAGGATGTCTATGACCTGAGCGATATTTACTATCAAGATAACTGCAGGCTTCACAGGGCTAGACCCATGGAGGAGTGGTTCGACGAGCATGATCAGACCATGCAGCACCTCAATTGGCCTGCCAAATTCCCAGATCTGAACCCAATAGAGAATTTGTGGGACATGAAGCAACATGTTAAGCAGAAGAATCACCATCTGACTAACATCGCCGACCTGCAGGATAAATTGTATGCAGCATGGTTGGAGATAGATAAGGACTATCTAAAGATACTTGTACAATCAATGTCCAAGCCCATTAAAGCTGTAATTAAAGCAAAGGAATGTGCAACGCACTATTAACAGCGGGCGTGCAATTTTTTATCTGGTGTGTTTATTTTTCAAACATGTACCCTTCTCTTTCAAACATCAAGCTTTCATGACATTTTAAGATAAAACGGCACTTGTTGTACCCTGCAGAAAAGAACAATCAAATTAACAGAAAATTTATTCTGATGCGAATGCTGTAGCAATAGAAATTTTCTAAAAAGATAATTTTATCTATCACTTTGTAAAAACAGCTTACGCATGATAGTTTTTACAAATAATTTATACAGAAATGTTGAAATGAAATAGGTATTAAATTATAATACATAAGCATTCTTACAAGAGGGGAAGAAGAAGGATAATTAGGGGCAGCTAATTCTTTAAGAAATTTGAAGTACAATGAATTTGATAATGGCACATGATTGTCATTAGCATAGCACTCAAACTCAAATGTTTTACCAAATTTTCGGGTTTTATAATGAATTTTTGAAACAAAATAGCTGGCAAAAAATTCTATGAAACTTTTGTGAACAGGTTCATACAAACAATTAAATCGATGTTTTTCAAATGAAATGTTTCTAGTCAAGAAACCAAGTTGCTTAATTTTTATTTGATCATCAATGGAACCCTGTAGTTCTTCTGAAGTGAATAAGAAAGAATTATTTAGTAGCTTATTCAGTGATAAACATGCAAAATCCATTAGCACCTTCATGTAGGCTGGACAATTTTTCTCTTCAAAATTGAACAGGTCAATTTCTTCATCAACTTGAATCAAATTTTCCTTCTGCAAGCTTCTTCTTATGACATAATTAACCACTCTTTTGTACAAATCAGTTATGTTGTTTATGCTTTCTATTTCATTATCTTCAACAAATATCATTATTAACTGTAAAAACAATGGACATTTTAAAAGGATTTCAGATTCAGTTGTTACAAATCTAGATAAAAGTTCTTTACATTTATCTAAGTCTTCTTCAAGATAAGCCTGAAGAAAATTCTTCCTGTTTTCTTCAGAAACTCCTTTTATTTGAATTCGAATGTCCCATAAATTGAAAGAATACGTCTCGTGTCTTTTGGCACCTATATGGAACAACCCATCAGGGACCGAGATCGTTGCTGCAACAGCAGCAACAGCAGCAACAGTAGCAGATACAGGCAAGTATGCTGCAGCAGTTGCAATTCTTGTAAATGCTGAAAGTGCTGCTCTGCTGGCTCCCGTGTAGCGTTCAGAATGTACTGTTAATTGCATTTCAGTTTCTCCAGTTCTAGAAGTGACTATAACTGTCATTTGGGAATAAATGTTGCCCATAAGCAGAGGATGCAAACATTTCTTCTTTTCTTCATCTATTTCATCAAATCCATCAAGAATGAGCAAAATTTTAGCTTGATGAAAGGTAATTACATCCAATAGTTCTTGTTGAGAAGTTCCTTCAGGACAATATTGTTCACACAACATTTCATTTACATCTTCTTTGAAGTAGCGCAAAAGTATCACAAAAACTATCTCAAATTTATCTCTAATATATGATTCACCGGCTGCCCAATCATAAGCTAATTTTAAGGCTAGAGTTGTTTTTCCAAAGCCAGGATCACCTTCAATTAAAATCCTTTTTGGAGTTTCACTACTTTCACTTTTAACAAAAATGTTCTTTAGTTTAACATCCCTTTTGTCTGTTGTCCCCATTAAATTTTTTTCTGTAATAGTTAATTCCACAAATAAGTCTTTCATGGGAAAAATTTTATCTTTCAACCATGGAACACGTGGTAGTTCTAGATGGATGTATTCTCCGGTCATCAATCTTTGAAGTCTTTGCAAAATTTCTAAAATAAGAAAAAAAAATTGTTGTAACATTTAAAATGTATTAAAACAGTTTTAAATTTAGACTTTTTTCCTAATAAATAAATAAATAAAAAAAAATGGAACAAAATTGAAAATTTAAAAAAATGTTGAATCTTATTCTATTAAACAAAAATTTCACTTATTTTTAACAATGACAATGCTTATACACCAGTGAATCACTGGTAATTTCAATTCTTAGATTAAGAAATGAAATTTGTAGAGACTTAACAATACAATAACGGGAAAACAGACTTTCCGACTATTTCGCCATTTATTCCCAGCTTTATCAGTGAAACACTCTAGAGGCTTCAAGCACTTATATACAGACATATGGTACAATGGAGTAATTTGACTGGATAAAATACAATGAATGCCAGGGCAAAGGCTTTGAGTAATATAGTTTGGGTACAAAGATAAAGACTGGATAAAGGTAGAAGCAAAATAAAGAGCATAGCTGTACACTGACTGGATAAGAATACAGTTGAAGAAAAGAAGAGATTGGGTACATCAAATGGTAAATAAACAACTGAATGAAAGCAGAAATTACAAGAACTGGATAACAAATGACAGATTAATATACAGGGTGGGCCATAAGTTTGTTACCACCCTTGTACAATTCGTGTTTGTAGAAATTGAGGAACAACCACGCTGTGGGAAGTCATATGATGCAGGCATAAGATTTAATACTAACTGGAGGAGGAGCTATCATCTGAGAAGTGAAGCCACTTTCCGCCAATGATGTTGGAGGGATCCGTTGTACTTTTTCCACTGCATTGAACAACAATATTTCTGATTTTTCACCTGATTTTTCAATCAGATAATTTTTTTTTACTACTTTTTGAATTTGTGTATTTGTTTTTTATTTCATACAATTTTTATTTCAGTATAGATATTAAAAAAAAAAAAAAAAGAAAAAAAAAAGCTATAATTAAATTTATATCTGCCTAATGGCTGGTTGCAACAATGTCAGTTAAAACTAACTCTTCGTTAAAGTTCCGGTTAAAATTTTTTGCCTTGCATCAAGCAATTAGGACTTAACCAGACGTCAAGTAGCAGTTTAACTTACAATGCTCCATGACAACGGTTTAGCTTCATGGATAGCAAAGCAAAATGGCATACCGAAACAGAAATAGATGTATATTTTAAACTAATTGGATAAACTAATTATCAAACTGATAAATGGATAAGTTAATTGTGCAAATTATTTGGATAAGCTTATTGGAAAGCCATTTGAATAGCTATTTGGATAAGGTCTTTGGATAAACCATTTGGATAAGATAATTAACAAACAGCTAAATGGATAAACCATTTGAATAGCTCTTTGGATAAG
>JAHWFO010017072.1:247794-269730 GCA_023313115.1 Rhysida immarginata
TTTTTTGGGGGGGAATTTTGGGGAAAAATAGACAGTAGTGCCCTGTTGCGCAAAAGTAGTGTGGTTTTATCGCGCTCAGGTTTTATGGTATGTAATCATTCCCATGGTGGCGCTGGCGAGCAATTTTAGAGTGAGGTGTCATTGTATAAAAATGCTGCAGGAGAACATGCATATTTTGAAATATTTAAGTTTACTTCCAGTATTCTAAGTCTTCCAGTATGCGCGTGTAGAGCGGGCTTTTTCAATGATGAACATTGTAAAATGTACCGTAAATTCTCTACTACAGGGTGATTATAAAGTCACTATACATTTTGGTGAAATCATTAACGAATTTCATTTATTTGCACACCCGAACACACCCAAAGTGAATGTGTGGATGGGAGTTACACAGTCAAAGGTCTATGGCCCCTTCAGGTTTGCCCAGGGGACTGTCAATGATACCGTGTACCTCGACATGTTGGAGCAATTCCTGGAGCCACAGTTGCGAGATGAAGGATTTAGGATACCGTTGTGTTCTAACAGGATGGGGTACTACCCCATTTGGCCAACATCATTGGGACTACCTGAATCGCACATTCCCAGGCAGATTGATTGGTCAGGGCTTGCCAAGACTGTGGGCTCCACAGTAGTTCCACAGTCCCCAGATTTGACCCCCATGGATTTCTTTGCGTGGGGTTTTATCAAGTCCAAGGTGTACCAGGTCAGGATTATGCACCATTGCACAGCTGAAACAACGGATTACAGCTGCGGTGGAGGACATTACACCGCAATGTTGCGCAGTGTTTTCCGGGCCACGGTGGAACGCTGGGAGCTGTGCTGGGATGTGCAAGGGGGACACATTGAAATTTACTAAGAATGTATCCTGGTATGATATCTGGTTGATGCATACTGCAATTGCTGCAATAAAACTGAGTTTTCACCAAAATGTATAATGATTTTATAATCACCCTGTATAATGCGAATAATTTTAGCCTAAAAAAGCACCTAAATTTCTTGGACCGTATTATACAAAAGGATTAATATTAGCCCTGCAACAACGACTGTGGCCAGAGGTTTTGTCCAGAGGGGATTTTGTTCTAATGAAATTACTGTGTAGTATACATTTATTATATTGAATATACAGTGACCAGTTCATTATACAACAAGTTAATTCACTTTTTATTTGAATTTCTCATCACCAACATCTAAAATAAAAACAACTCCTCTCAGAGATCGCTATTTCCAAATAGAGGCCATCAAAAATTGATGGTCTCTGCTTCCAAACTGCTTCGAACTACTGTCATGATGAAATTCACAACGAAAATACTGTGTTATATAGATTAATTATACAGCATATACAGTGTCCAGTTCATTATACAATAAATTAATTCACTTTTTATTTGAATTTCTTGTCGCCAACATCTAATACGAAAATAACTTCTCCCAAAGTTCGCTACTTCCAAATAGGCCTACTTCCAAACTGCCTCGAACCAAAGCCTACAAGAAAGCTTATGCAGTGAAGTTGTGAAAAATGTTAAAATGAATAAGGATTACTCGGTTTTTTTTATTAAGAAAATTGATGTTCTGTTGTTTTTTTTTTTTTGTTGATGTGTAAGTGGGAAAGCTTTCCCTATCAATGTAAGGCTTGGGGGGGGGGGGGGGGGAATTAAAACTTCCAATGAATGTAATGGGGGAAATGTCCCAAAAATAAATTGAATTTTGGTGAATTTAAACTTTATGTAATTTTGAACAAAGACAAGAAAGTTCAGTTATATGCATTTTTACATTTTTACACTTATTTGTAATAAAACTTTCGATTTTAGACGGTTTGTCGAATATCAAGAAAAATACTTGACGAATTGTCCTGACACCTCATATATTTCAGAGGACAATTCATCAAGTATTTTTCTAGATATTTCGACAAAACATCTAAAATCAAAAGTTTCCGATTACTTTTGGCTAGATAGTGTACATTAATTATACAGCATATACAGTGTCCAGTTCATTACACAATAAATTAATTCACTTTTTATTTGAATCATAACATACATTATTGGTAATTTTACGGTATATGCACAGATGAATCAGGTTTTGAAGGTTTTTGAATTGTAAACGTCCAGATTATTTAAAAATGTAAAAATAAAGATTTTTTTCTGCAAATTTTTGCACATTTTATTTCTCGCGAGGAATCAAAAATGGGATCGCATTACACAAGAGGACAGCATTTTTGCCGGTTTTTTGGGCTGAAAAAGTGGAATCGCATTATACAAGGGAGCGCATTATAGTAGAGGATTTACGGTAAATTAAGAAATTGATTGTTAAAAAGAACAACTGACCACATTATGAGAATATGGTATACACTTCAAGATGGTATGTTGAAAAAATTCAAGTCTGAAGAAGTGTATAACATCAATGATAAGGTGCTAGTAGATGAAATTTTGGAAGCTTTTGTTTAATGTAAACATGAATGCTAGGTTGTTCAAATGTAATTTAACAATTAAGAAACTAATATAATAAAGGTGTGATATTTTATTTTATGAAAAAAATTCAATAAATTTTGCAAAACTGTATTTAGTATTTTTCTGAATAATAGCGCAATTTATTATATTTAATAATTTACAGTATTTAACGTAAATTCACTTTTTGGGGAAAGGTTTCTGAAAATCTATGATTTTGGGGAAAAGTAAAAGGTGATCTGGGGAAATTTGGAAATGGCTATCTGGCAACGCTGTCCTCGGACAACATTGATGGCAGGATGAGATCTTGCAACATACCCAAATACCGTTCAGCATTGAAGGTACCAGAAATGATGAATGGACCAATTAATTTGGCGCCCCATACACTGAACTACACCATAACTCCCACATCTGACCATTTTGCAAGGGTCAACCCAGTGAGGATTAGTAGGGGACCAATAGTAACAGTTGTGTTTGTTTATCTCCCCTTGAACATAAAAATTGGCTTCATTGGAAAAGAGGATTTGTGTGGCAAATTAGAATGTGCCTCAAGCTGTGCCAGTACTCATTCACAAAATTCCAGGCGACGATCAAGGTCATCTACCGACAGATGATGCTACAGTTGCAATTTGATGAAAGACATGACTAGTAGCACGAGTATAATGAGAAAATAAAAACAAAGGTCTAAAGTGATACTGGAAACACGTTTCGACATAATGTCATCATCGGAGGTGAACAATGTTACAAAGCTTAACTCGCAGACAAAGCCCTATTTATATCTCCTTGGGAATTGGCAGACCTGATGGAAAGCTCTTTCTAAAGTGCAGACCTGATGTAGAGCTCTTCCGGTCACTCAGACTAACGATAATGTCAATTAATCCGTCCCTTTCGTATATCCACCTCATCGTATACTGACGATCCATATATAACGATGCTATGTAGATGACACATTTATTATCTATGACACTAGCTAGTGTTCATCGAATGAACTCCTGGACAGATTCAATCTACTACACCCCAAACTTCGATATACGATGGAAGAAGAGGAGAGCGGAGGATTAAACTTTCTAGATTTCCAAATTTCTCGAGACAAGACAACAAAACGACTGACATTCAGTATCCATAGAAGCAAGCTACCACCGCCAATATCATTCCGTTTGACTAGACACACCCGATGAGGCATAAGGCCACTGCATTGGACCATGGGTTTAGGAGGTTGTTGACGTACCCAATTAGCGACAATGCGCATCACACTGAGATATCCAACATATTTGAACTAGCCAGACTGAATCAATTCCCCAGGAGAGTTACAAACACCATACTCAGAAAGGCCAAACGGAGAGTGAACAACAATGGACAGGAACAAAATGAAAAACCAGTAAGCTACGCAACGTTTATGTACTGTGGAGAAGGCACACACAAGATATCAAACCTGTTCCGCGAACAGGGGTGTTGTTGTGGCCTTCTGCACACGAAACATCTCCAGGTAACTCTTGAATCGGACCAGACATTCTCACGACGATGACCCATACAAAGAAACAGGCATATACAGGCTGCGATGCCCGGATTGCGAAGCCATATCCACGCCCCGGTCTTTCAGTGAAAGATTCCGCGAACATAGAGCATGGGTAAAACGGGATAGAAAATCGGCATTCGCAGACCACCTTATCACAGCCAAACATTGGATGATAGATATTGACGCCTGCATGGAAATCTTATGGAGAGGAAAGTATAGAGACAGGATTTTATTCCACTAGGAGATAGAAATCAGGAGACAAGTGCGGTCGGACCACACCCTCCTCCTCAAAACCAAACATCTTCGAAAGGGACGGATTAATTGACTTTATCATTAGTCTTAGTGACCGGAAAGCTCTACATCAGGTCGGCACTTTAGAAGGAGCTTTCCACCAGGTCTGCCAGTTTCAGAGGAGATATAAATAGGGCTCAGTCTGCCAGTTAAGCTTTGTAACATTGTTCACCTCTGATGATGACGTTATGTCGAAACACGTTAGGCAATAAAACTTTGTTTCCAGTATCACTTTAGACCTTTGTTTTTATTTTCTCACTTGCAATTTGTACGGATGCCAATTGTTTTTCTTTAAGATGCGTCTGATGGACATGCAGCTTACACCACATGCCACTGACCGGCGATGGGTACTGCGATGTAGTGACATGGCAAGCGTTACCAATACTGCTACAGTGCATTTTCATCTGTTTCAGTCGTAGGTCTTCCACACTTGGGTTTGTCTGCTACAGACCCGGTATCCATGAACTTCTTAAAGAGCCAGGCAACACTAACAGGGAACACGGGTTGTCGATCAGAGTGCCGTTCATTGAATTCTGCTGCTACAGCCCTTGCACTCCTCCCTCCCCATGCCCTTATCAACTCTGTTCTCTACTCTGTGATTAGTGGCATGCTTTAGCACCTGCAACAAAGGGTAAATAACAGTGAGAATCGCCATTTGGAATGCCTGTAACTGTTGAATGAATTAAGTTATGAACTAACAGACTGCACCATTGTTTTCCTTGGGAAATTTTAGCCTGAAATCACGTGCCCCATAACCCCCTTCCCATTTAAAACCCTACGGTGCATCCCAGATGGTGGCTTTTAATAAAACTTACACCATTGGTTATACCAGCAGCCAACGATTTTTTATGCTCTGGGATATCCAAATTGGTGTCACGGTGGGAAAAATGCTTTGCCGTCAGTGGTGGATATATAGAAAAATAAGTAATGAACTTACTCCTGCACACTTAATGTAGTCTTGTTTGACCAATAAATTGCTGTGAAAAAAATTTGTGAAACAGACTTATTGATTTGCCTTCGTAGTTAGGTGGGGAAAATGGGGACCAAGGAAGAGTAAGGAGATTCATTTCTTGGGCGGGAATAGGTCTGGAGGTTTGGGCTATGTATACCGTAAACCCACCACATCCTCTAACTTAATCCATTATACTTCATCGCACCCCTCTACCCATAAGTATGCCTCCCTCTGCTTCCTTATTGACTGTGCTCTCAAGCTGCTACTCTGTCCCTCTTCTCGTGCCTCTGAATTCCACATTATCCACTCCCTCGCCTCTGAATTCCACTCTTCCACCTTTTACCGTCTACTGCATCGCAGAAAACTCGCTCTCCGAAACCCCAAACCTCCAGACATTTTCCCACCCAAGAAATGGGTCTCCTTACCTCAGCCTGAGGTTCAACCCCTCCATGAATTACTCCCATCTGGTCAGACGGTGAATCAGAATTAACACCTTCAAGTTTTCAAATACTTCGAAGAAAACATTTGGAAGAAAAGACCAGAATTTTGCTGCAACCAAGATTGTTTTGGATTTTTTTTTGCCTTCATGACAATGTGACAGCTCACTCAGCATTGTCAGTTCGTGAGTTTTTAGAATGACTGTGGTTCCTCACTGCCCAACCCTGTGGCCGCACCATATTCCCGATCTGGCTCAAGCAGACTTTATCCTGTTCCCCTAACTGAAGACAATACTGAAAGGGAAGAGATTTAACATCATTGAGGAGATCAAGAAAATTCACAGAGGGAACTAAAGGAGATTCCAAAATAAGCATCCCAAGATCAAGAAGTGGAGAATGGATACCACTGAGGAGAGAAAAGACGTTGACCTATATGTCGAATAATTTCTTAAAAAAGAAAATTATATTAAATTAATAGTAAAAATGTAGAATAAGATCAAATGATCTGGACAATCTGGATATAAAACATATCCTTGAGAAAGCATGAAATTACTTACATTGACTGACACATTTTTAAATGGAATCCGACACTGATCAATAAAAAATGTTTTGCATTATTTTCAAGACACATTTTTTGCTTATTAATAGCAAAATAGCACATCTTGTGAATGTTATTAATAAGAAGCATTTATATTATTTTGCAAAAATTATATTAAAAAAAATCTAACATTTTGTATACACTGAGCTACCACTTTATTAGGTATATCTCACAAAATTAGCAAATTGAGTGACTGCCTGATTTGCATTTCGCATGATCACAAATCACGGTATAACCTGAAGCAACTTTTCTACTGTTAGTTAAGCATGAAACCATAGCGAAAATGGGGAAAACCAGTGATCTAATGGACTTCCAGCATGGCATGGTGATAGGCGCAAGACTGGCTGGAATGAGGTTTTCATGGGTTAATCAAGAGTGGGTCATGTAGCCATCATGACTCCTGTGGACGGAAAACCCTTGTTCTGATGAAAGAAACCAGAGGAGAATGTCAACATTTGTGCGTGAAAACAGAAAGGCAACAATCGCACAAATTACTGCTCATTACAACTCAGGTAGCCAGAAAACAATATCAAATGGATAACTAGTCTCACCTTGGCTCGAATGGATTACCAAAGCCAAAGACTCTCTCGGGTACCAATGCTGTCAGAGAAGAACAAGCAAGCACACCTCTTGTGGGCACAGCAGCACAAGGATTAGGTCATTGAGGATTGGAAAAAGATTGCCTGGTCAGATGAATTTTTGTTGATGGAAGGCTTAGAAAATGGTGAAAACAACGTGAAGCCATGGACCCCTCATGTCTGGTGCAGATTTTGCAAGATAGTGGAGGTGGAGTAATGGTGTAGGCATGAATCGGGTCCTCTCAATGCCGTATTCACCAATCGAAGATTAAAGCTAGGATCACATAATCCAAGATTCAGGATTACATTTCGCATTCACCAATCACGAATTGAGTGATTCTCGGATTAATCCACAATTCTTTGTAAGACTCAATCTGAATGGTTATGACGCGATATTGCAAACATTCTTTTCGTTTTCAAATTTCAATCCCTGCCTATGTAATTGGAACAGTCTTACAACAATGGAAGGAGCATCCCATTATTACAAGAAAACATTATTGCAAGAACACATTGTAATTCACTCCTGATTATTGTAGACCTATGAGCTGCTCTTCAAGGGAAAAAAAAAATATTTTTTATGCAGTTTATAGTGAAAATAAAAATTTAAACAAGATTGTATGTCATCATTTCAAACTGAAAATATTTTTCGAGCTTGACTCTTCTTAAACAAACCTGTTTCTTGAAGAAATACTAAATCGTTGTAAGTGTTGATAAAGTCGTCCATCTTGTTTCAACCAAATCCGGATGCGTTAATTCTTGATTCTATAAGTAATCCATCGGACAACCTTGAATCAAATGTGATTCTTAATCTGAGAATTTTGTCATGGTGAATACGAAAACTATCACTCATAGGTGATTCGAGTGTTAATCCTTGGTGGTGAATATGGCCGTAATATCTGTAGGTGGTCGTTTGAACATCAAAGCATACACAAACATTTTTGCAGGTAAGTTCACCTCTTCATGCTCACAGTTTATCTGCACACAGATGGCTTCTTCCAGTACGTTGGGCCAGAATCACTAAAGATTGATTCCAGGGATATGGCATCGAGTTCTCATTGATGCAGTGGCAGCTCAGTCTCCAGATCTCAACCACATTGAACATCTTTGGGATGAGCTGGAAAGGACCGTTCATTCCTCACCTACACCTCCATCCAAGAATTGCGGTCAACATTCCTGCTGAACATTTTCAGCATTTCGGTGAAACTATGCCCAAACGAATACAACCAGTTTTGAGGGCTAATGGAGGTTCAACACGCTACTAGACAGGTCAACTAATCAAGTGATAGCTCGGTGCAGACTTCTACTTAACCTGTTTTATACATTTTAAATACTAAGAAGGTCACTTAAATGCTGTCTGATTAAATACCTGAAAGTCGAAAGGAAATTTTCTCTTCATCTTCAACTTCATACATATCTACCAAAACCCTCTGGAGCTGTTGTCCAGTTGCAGCAGAACCTTTCATTTGCTTCCATGTTAGCAAGGTTTGGAAAATTATCTCGTCAACATTATAATTTCTGTTATCGTACTCGATGCGATCCAAATCCTTTTCCTCAAGTCCCAAAAGTCTTCCCAACTTTTTCCAATCCTTTGGATTTACTTTGGTGCTTATTTCTGTTAATTTCTGTTCACTTAAGTCATCTGTTAAGATCAATATTATTAATACATTAGGTAATTTAACTTTACTTACATTTTATGGTCCCCAGCATGGAAGGAAAAGGAAACTGATGCATGCATAATATGTATATGTGCTTATCAACTGCTTTATTCAGAGTTCCGGAAACATGGTCTCAACCTCATTCATTTGCTCCAGGAAAATCTATAAACAGTCAAGCTAGACCCGTAATTTATAATGTTTTTAACTATTTAAAAGAGAATCGCCTGGAAATAGTTATAATACAGAGGCTGTGCTGCCAATGACCCCAAAAAAAATCAAAGTGGCAATATTTATTTACACGTGGTGAAAGTTGGTGGGGAAAAAAAAAATCTTATCTTCACCGTAATCTTTCCTAATCGCCATTCTCAGGTGGGGATATTCTTGAATTACTCCTAGGGAGTTTACAATTACTCATTTAATGGGAATATGATGTAATAATTTCTTTCTTGGAGTCACTGTACAGGTAATTTTATAAGCCATAAATGTTGACGTCATACACAAGTTTTTTCATATTTATCAAATATCGCGTTTAGCATAACAGTTAGTTTACGTCATTATCTGACATTTGGCAATTGACATGTGCAGTAATTGGCAAAACTGTGGCTAAAAATATACAGGGTGTTTCTAAATTATCTCCCGTATTATACATGTTTATTACTCAAAAACTATTACTGATTTTAATGTGATTTTTTTTATTCACAAAGAAAAACACTCAAAAAGTTTCTTAGCATGACTTAATAAATTTCAATATGCCCCCCATTTATGGCGTGAAGGACGTCAAAGCAAAACTCGATTTCCTCCTATGTTCGCACTAGCATTTTGGGGGTGATTTCAGCGATTGTTTTAATTATTCTGTTCTTGAGAGTTTCAATGTCATTAATGTTGGTCTTTCACTATCCTCAGAAGAAAAAATCCAGAGGGTTCGCACCAGGTGAGCGAGGGGGCCAAGGGATTGACCCATCCCTTCCAATCCATTGTTCTGGAAAGTTCTTATCAAGGCACTGCCTAACTTGCAGGCCCTAGTGAGGAGGTGCTCCATCTTGTTGATAGACTATGTTGGGCTGCAGTTCTTCTACCCGTGGAATCAGGAGTTCTCCAGGTAGGTTGCAGCGGTAAAGGTGTCTTCAGCGAAAAAGAAATGTCTGATTACTCGATCATGCATTAAACCGCACCAAAATGCTAGCTCGAACGTGGGAGGAAATAGAGTTTCACTTTGACGTCCTTCATGCCATAAACGATGGGGGGGACGTCCCACATTGAAATTTATTAAGGCAGGCTAAGAAACTTTGAGTTTTTCTTTGTGAATAAAAAAAAATCACGTTGAAATCTGTAATAGTTTTGAATAATAAACATGTATAATATGGGGGATAATTTAGAAACGCCCTGTATATAAAAAATAAATTAAGCAAAAAAATATATACGAAAGTGGTTAGAAAAATAGAAAAGTGGCTAAACAGTGACTATAAAAAAGTAATTCCACATCCCTGTAATACAATAATAAAAGACCAACATGGCAACAAAAGTGTTGTATTCAACCTGTTGGTCAATCACTAATTGACTTGTACCAGAATCATTTTGGCTTCTTTTTACCTGTGATTTCAATTTAAGAAAATGGCAGGAATAAGCAATACTACATTTCTTGTCCATTTCTGATTGGCTAAATGAGTTTTAATCATTTACAACGGCACCAGTTTCTTTTTTCTTTCATGAAAAGGAACAATAATAATATTAATTTTTACCTTCACACAGTTTAGAAATGGCTGTTCTTCTTTCCATTGTCTCCTAATTAATGTTACTGCTGTTATACAATAAATTGGAATTTAATTTTCTGGAACTTTCTGCATGTTTTATTCACTCCCTTTTAATCCATTCCTGTGGGGGAAAAATAGTAATAATAAAATCTACCAATGTCTGTTATTAAAAAAAAAAAAAAAATAAAAAACCAACACTTAGTTTGAACTGAACTATCATTTTTTAAAATTATTCTGGAAGCTTAAAATTTTAACCATTATCATGCCATAATAGTGGAGTAGCTAGAGGTTAGGCACTCAAAGCAGTTCTTCAGCCTGCTCCCCCTGCCCCCTCATGTAACAAAATAATACACATTAAACTTTTAATAAAATAAAACTGTACAATGGGCAGTTCTAATCTCCCAATAGAAAAACAATTTTTTTCCAATTCAGCAGGCCAAAAATGCCACCCATTAAACGTGATCACCCCTCTGACACTCCTGTGTCCTGAGAAGTTTAAATTAATCTAAAATTCGGAGGCAAACACTACGATAACTAAGAGAAATGAGGCAACATGGAGCAGTGAATACATTTGGAACAATCTATACACCTAAACAGAAAAGAAAGGTGTGTATTCACAGATATTATTCTATATTCCAAGCTCCTCCACCACCACCCCAACCATGAATAACAGTCAGCACCTTAATAGTAGAGTACTATATACACTTCTGAAACAAAATTTTAAACCCATTTACATTTTGCACAAAACTAAAAGACAGGCCCAATGATAGGCAAATCTATTCAACTATCAAATGACCACTAAAACTTGTCATTTTTTGTATTCATAAACTTTTAAAACACAGAAGAAAAACAAAAAGACATACATTCAGCTTGGCCAAAATTATAAACTCAGTCTACAAAACCAAGGCACAAAATGTGTGGAAACAAATTGTTTCCAGACATTTAGAGCTTTGTGAGGCCTTCATTATATCTGAAAACTTCAAACATTCTAATACTTACGGGTCATTCCATGTCAAGTGACCAAGAGGTGTCTTAGGTACCTTCTTCAATTTCATTGAAATTTTGTATAGTTAATGTTGGCTGCATCTACTGATATTGTGCAAAATTTCACTCTCATATGTAATATAGTAAGGGTCCCAGGGCCTTATGAAAAAAAGGCCCCCTTCAGAATGCGACTGCAAATTTTGCAAATTTGTGCCATCACCAAACTGATTTTAATTGCACTGCAGAATGGAATTTTTTTGCTACAAGTCATGGTAAGTCCCCTTGTAATGGTATTGGTGGCACTGTAAAACGCCAACCAGCCTTCAGTGCCCCATTGATGACCAAATTTTGACACCAAGAAATTTATTTGACTACTTTAATCAACAAATAAATGAAATCACGTTCTTTTTTATTCCTAAAATCAGAGCCAGTCAAGAAGAAAGATAGATTTAAGGATTGCCATACAGTTGCAGGTACACATGAAAATCACCACTTTATGCCCATTAATGAAGCTCAAATTCGAATTAGCAGGATTTCGAATGATACAACATCATTTGTAGCATCCCTGTACCCATTTGCTGTAATCAGTTCACCATCCCTCTCAGTTGCTAATCTTACACTTCGCTTGTGTTTCTGACAACAAATGGTGGATTGACAATATTTGTGAAGTTTCAGTTGAAGAACATGATGCTTTGGTCAGTTCAATGCATCCACCTGTAATTGCTCGCTCATTTCATTGGCCCTCTAGGAAATTTACCTGTTGGATACCTGAGCAGCCATATTATAGCCAACATTCCTGCTCCTAGTACAATAGCTATGGGAGGAAGTTTGGAGGAAGCATTTATGCTGAGCATAAACAATAAATTTCAATTAATTGTGAAATAATAAACAATAGTGTGACAATCATTTAGAGACATCTATTTGCTGAAAAGTGTATCAGGATCCAGCGTATCACAACAGTGGCTTGGGATCCATAAAGAAACCCACCGTAGGCTTGGGATCCTAGGATAAGACCTTTTGTAGAGTTAAATTTCTCATGTGTTGTGACCAATCGATTTAATCTGACTCCATTATTTGATATTTAGAAGGCTAATTTAATAAGACTACATACTAATGATACATTATACTTTTAACACTACACCATTTAATAATAATAACAACAACAACAACAATGTGAAATGTATAAAAGTTCAGATTGCTGACAGATTGGCCAGGGATCTGCCATGTGTTCCGATGCTGACAGGTACATATCTGTGTGAGAGGCAGTCCAGGTAGTTATCTGTTGACTGACTGTCGATCCGGAGCGGAGTTCTGGTTTTTTTCCCAGAGTGCCACACGTGTTTTTTGGAGTGGCTTCTGGTGGCCGCAGAGCTCGCCATAGTATCCCCCCCCCCCCCCCTCCGACTGCCGGAGGTGTGGTTCGTTACAGGTATCTGGGATTGAAACGTACCTCCCTACCGGATCGGGTGGTGGTGCAGACAATGGGGTTTGCTGGAGCTGTAGCTGCAGGTGACACTGTCTGTGTGGCTTGGGATGGTGCAGTCATCGTCATAGTTGCATAGGTTCAGTGGTGGAGTCAGTCCAGATGAAAGCGAGTTTTAGACAGTCCATGTGGATGGTCTCGTCCCAGCCATGTCTGTGGATTGTGCAGTGAGTGGTTGTGCGTTTTGCGACAGGGAACGGACCATCGTACGGGTTCGATAGCGTCGGTCTGGCGATCTCAACCTGCACGAACACATGCGAGTGAAAGCACATTTTCTTGCATTGAAAGAATCAACCCCGAAGCAAAACAAGACGATTCTTGAAGCAAAAAGCCTGCTATTTCCGATGGCAATAAAAGATCTTGATTGGAGAAAACGATCTTTGAAATTTGGTTTTGAAATTAGGAAAATTGGCTGCAAAAAATTGAAATGGCAAGTTCAAAGACACATATCTCTGAAGCTAAGAGAGCCTATCAGCTGAAACTTTGGAAGTTTAAAGCCAGTAGTGTGCTTGATTGGCTTGCCAAAACACAAGCTTCCAGAAGGTTTTATTTCCAAGTTGTGAGCAGCAAAATTCTGCTTTAAATTTTGTGTGGCAAATTATTTTCCTACTTTGCAATGGCATAGCACTAAAAATAAAAACTTCCAAATCTTGATACTGTAACCACTGTGTAAAGAATAAAAGGTTGTCCACAATTACCAATTTTCAGGATAGTAGCTGCTGTAGTTCCAATACAGCAGCACTTGAAACTTGGCAATTTATTTGTGCGCACAGTTGCATTCCAAAGGGGTCTTTTTTCAGGAAGCCCTGCCACTCTTACTATACTACATACGAGAGTGAAATTTTGCGCAATGTCAATAGATGCATCCAACATTAACTATACAAAATTTCAATGAAATTGAAGATGGTGACTTTTATCATTTTTTCAAATTTGGGACACTTGACATGGAATGACCCTTACCCATCCACCTAAAATTGCATTTTTCAGTTCTTTAACAGTTTGAAGCTGTCTATTATCTTTGTAAACCTAACGTGCAAGCTCTCCTCAGACATTTTCAATTAGATTGACATCTAAGAAAGATACTGGCCAGGCCAAAAGGTTAGAATGATTTTCATGAAACCATGTTTGAGGTCTGGCGGGAAGCATTATTTTGCTGGAAAGTCCAATTTTTTCCAGCATTTTTTATTTATTTATTTATTTAAAATTGTAAGCAACAGGCCGAGTGCCCAGTAACCTTTTCCAGCATTAATCATGTATTTAAATGTTATAGGTAATATTTGGGTATATTCTCAAACACAGTTGCTTTTTCCAAGCCTTTTGACCACTTAATTCAATAAACAAAAAGTTTTATGAAACTGCTTAATGTTTTGTTCTTTTAAATTTTCTTCACAAGCTCTTCTTATTTCAACTCTCCTGGTAAAATTTTCTGGAAGAGCACTGAAGAGGATAGGTTTGGGGCCTCAATTCTTCATATCCATTATAAAATTAGCCCTTTATAATTTATAGCCTTTAAATCTGAGTAATGAAATACAGAAAATACACTCATGTCTGAAAGTTAAGCATATTCAATATCAGTATAAAGTCCCTCTATATAATATCAACAAAGTTCCCATTTTAATTTAATAATTCATCCCAAACTTAGGTGACTTATCTGATTGTGACGAACAAAATTTCCGTTTCACCTTCTCCCGACAACAGCAATTGGCAACCTTGGAAAATAAACATGCGGATGCTTTGCTATGTTTCCTCACACAGATAATTAAAAAAAAGTTGTTAAAGAAATTTTGATTACATATGGATCAAGCAGCTAAAAAAATCTGAGAGGAATTAGGCACATAGAATTTTTAGATTGTCAGGAGAAAGATATTTGATAATTATCTTGGCGATGCTATAATTTCACTTTAGCATACAGTCCTAAATCCGCATACAGTCCTATTCAACAAGTTACTGGCATGGCTTTTGACTAAATGGGCACCTTGAGACTCAGATGCACCAGATAATTGGAATAATGCGATGATGATAGAAGATAGAGAAAATATCAAAAACTATCGCCCTATCAGCATTTTTGTCAGTTGTTTATAAGATCTTCAATAAAGTCCTGACAAACAGACTTGATTCAGCATTAGACTCGGCACAACCAAGAGTAAAAGTGGGCTTTGGAAGCGGATATAGCACAATCGACCACATTCAAGTTATTAGAGAACTTATCGAACGCCACAACGAATATGAAGTACCACTTTGCTTTGCCTTTATCGACTTTGAGAAAGGCTTTCGACTCAGTATTCACACCTGCTGTAGTGAAAGCTCTGGAAAGAACGGGAACAGCCAGAAGTTATATTAGTATTCTCCAGAAGATTTTTAGTAAAGCGGCTGCAACCATTCGTTTGGATAAAGGAAAGCAAGGATCAAGCTTGGAAAGAGAGTAAGTCAAGGAGACACTATCTCACCAAAACTCTTCACAGCAGTTTTAGAGGAAGTCTTCAAGGAACTGAACTGGACAAAAAAAAAGGACTTAAAATAAACGGCAAATTCCTTAACCACCTTTGTTTTGCCGATGACATCATTATCACAAGTAGTAGTCCTTCTGAAATGGAGGAAATGTGACAAGAACTAGCAGAGGCTAGCCTGAGTGCAGGATTGAAACTGAACACACAGAAGACAAAAGTTATGGTCAATGCATTTGCATTTAATCATGGCAGGCAGCATCGTGATTGAAGAAGTACAGAGCTTCATTTACCTGGGACAAGAGATCACTATGGATGGCAACATTCTGAATGAAGTTAACAAACGAATTAGAACAGCATGGAGTGCTTTTGGCAAAAATAACATTATCTTGAAGAGCAGCATGCCACTTAGCCACACTCAAAAAGTTTTCAACCAGTGTGTTTTACCAACACTCACCTAAGGAGCTGAAACATGGACTTTATCGAAGAGGACAACACAAAGACTACAGACAACACAGAGAAGCATGGAAAGATGTATGCTGGGAATTACAAGAAGAGATCTAAAACGCAACAGCTGGATAAGAAGCCAAACGAAGGTGATTGAGGTCATCGAACGTATCAAACATTCTAAATGGCAATGGCTGGTCACATCGCTAGAAGACAAGACATGAGATGGACCATTCTGGATTGGTACATTCGAGACCTTAAACGCCCAATTCAATAGAAGAGGACGACCCCATTCAAGGTGGCTAGGCAAAATAAGGAAGGTGGCTGGCATCAACTGGAAATCAAAAGCTTCAGACAGAGAAGAATGGAAGTGTTTAGAGAAGACCTTCATCCAGCAGTGGATTGCAAATGGTTGACTGTGATGATGATGATACAGTCCTATATCCATATACTGACTTCGCGTTATGGATATTACGCTAAATTTTATCTAAATGCATAGTCAGGGAAAAGTTACTCAACAGAAAGCACAGGTTGTAACAGTTCCAATGCTATTTAAGTAATCGAAACAGTGCCACTTGTCTGCAACTACCAGGCCGAAACAAAGGGAACTTCCACTCTTGATAAAACCTCCTTCCAGCCTTGGTCGTGCTGCTCCAAAGGCTTCTCCTCCATCCCAACCCACTCATGCTTTTCGTTTGACACCCCGTCTTAAATGCTATTTTATTCCTTTCATTTAATGTTAGACATATGCATCTTCTCATGTTCCTAATGTGCTCTTATTCTGAAGGGTAGGGTTGATCTGTGTCAATGTATCACAATCTGGCATTGCCAATATTTGACTTGTCAAAGAAAAAAATAAAAACAGGCATTTACTTGCTGCATGCGCTGAAGGCATTCATTGAATAGAAGAACAACTGCCATGAATGTGCCGTGCAAAAACGGGTCTTTGAAGAAAACCAATCACCTTGTAGGAAATTAGATACAAATTATATTTTATCTAAAGGCTAGATTAGAGATCGTTGAGTGAAAAGTCCTTAGTGCTGTTACTATCAATAAAATTGGTAGAGACCTTACAACACAATAAAGGGAGAACAGAGTTTCAGAGTAGTTTCGCCATTTATTCCCAGCTTTATCAAGGATAACACACAAGAGGCTATATGTTTGTTATCTTACCTTCTGATCCCACCCCTAAATTCCATAAGTCGATCATCTCTGCTGTCATTAAATCCCCCCACTTCAAGTATCTCCGACCCCTAATTCCACCCAACCCCCGTCCACCGACCTTAAATGCCCTCATCAAAATCTATAACCCAATATGCCCATATGCCCAGTGGTCAATTACTCCCCCGCCCCTGCCGTCGCCAAATCTCTCTCCTCGTTCCTCTTCAACCTAAAAATAATACCTAATACTTACAATGTTTCAAACTTCCTTGCCCTCACAATGTCTCTATCCTCCTTCCGTACTGACGAATACATTCCCTCATGTCCCTTGATATTACTAACTTGTAAACTAATGTCCCTGTCCCCGACACCCTCTCCATCCTTGAACGCCTCCTGCTCTCTGCCTCCCTACGCCTGAGGCCATCCACCTCATCTCTATTCTCTCCGTCATCTCCACACAAAATTACTTTTCCTTCAATAACACCTTCTATTCCCAACCATCTGGCTTAGGAATGGGGTTCCCTCTAAGTATCTTCCTTTCCGAGGTCTTCCTACAAAACCTTGAACTCACCTTCGTCTCTCCCCTCCTCACTAATTCCACTACAGTCGATTCTCGATATAACGAACCTTCGATATAAGGAACGCCTTGTCATAACGAAAACAGAGTAGCTGGTCCCAACCAAATTGCCTATACATCTTATGTATTTAGCTTCTCGATATATATCAAACCCTGATATAACGAACATCTTGTTTTAACGAACGGTTCATCTGGTCCTTTCACTATCATGCAATGGAAAATGACTCTCGATATAATGAACAGCAATTTGATTGGTCATTAAGCATGCAGCACAATGACATAATGAGTTTTTCAAAAATGCCGGCGAAATGGAAATCAATCGATTTGAAAGTTGAATGTGTTACATACTGTATTACCTGTCCTCTAGCAATCTGATACCATAATGGGTTCTCATTATGATATCAGCAGAGCAGTTTGTTGGGAAAATTGGGATTAATAATATTTTTATGTCTGATACTGGGTTTAATATTTTATGTTTTAATAAATATATATGTTCAATTTAGTTATAAATTGATGCCTAGATTTTCTTGTTAATATGTACACTGATTGTTACAATTCAAATTTTTATTATTGTTTTCGCAAAATTTACTTTTGATGGTCCGCGTGTGATGTGGCAAATGCGTTCTTTCCCTCGCGGCTAATTTCCTCGACCGCAGGAAGTTATGCAGTTTGATTGTTGGCAAATTATAAATTTTTTATTTTTTTTTTTTTTGCTTACAGTTTATTCTTCATTCACCTCTTGCTCCTCTTCCACCCTACACGCCTCCTGTGCAGCATGGCCGCTGATCAAACCTCCCCGCCAGTGGAATATATATATTTTGCTATAAAACCTCCTGCCAGCTCATCCTCCTTCTGAAGAAATATTGCTGTTTCTCCATGGCATCCATATTTTCATGCCTGGTTCAGATTGATTCTTTGACATCTTCCTCAAACATCTTTCTCACCCCATATCCAATTCACCTTTGAGGCTGAAGTTAACATGTCTATCCCGTACCCTAGAGAGATCGGTGCCAGACAACACAAGTAGATTGGCACTCAACTGAGCAACACTGAGCTGAAGACCAGATTCGACAAGCACATCTCTATGTAGACCGATCTGGCCTCCAACCACGTGGCCAAGTTCATCTCCTGCAATCAGCAAGCAATGAACTGAACTTTTAATTATTAGTTTTTTATTACTGTACTAGATGTTGCCATCGCTTCGCTCGTGTAGTGAAGGAAAGCCAATGATGACGGACAGAATAACGTTTTTTATATAAGTTAATTATCATTTAGTAGGAAAAAAAAATATGTATACCAAAACAATAGTTATTAGATCGGCCTTTTGCCAAAAATTAACACCATATAGAGTCACAACTTAGTCATTCACCACATGCACACTAACAAGGGAATCCCACATAGCTTATCCGCTTTAACAATGGAGTCCTTGTATGGCTTTGTGTGCTCAAATTTTTTTGTTTTCGCGGTATATTTTGAAAGAAACAAAATTTCGTGCTCTCTTATTTTGCAAGCATCTATAGTAGCCTCAGGTGAGTAACATATTTCAATATGGTGGAAATCTGTGACATACATGTTCAAGGGATTCCCTTGTAAGCACTACAGCTTAGGGTGTGTCTCAAAAGTCCGATCGGTCGCAACTGGACGAGGCCCGTCGCGAACAGCTTACCTATAGAGTAACATGACCGGAGTCCAACGCCGGTCGGCTGCCTCGGTAAATAGAATCAAATTGGCGGATGAAAGTAGAAAATTCAAGTGTTCGAGTGCCCGATACGTAATAAATATATTTTGGAGAAAGGAGATGGCGAAATACACATTGGTTTGCATCAAGAAACGAAAAAGAAAAGACGGGTGAAGAAAATTTATGTATGTACACAATTTTATGTCGTACTAACTTAAATGATGAGGAAACTTGATGTGACGCCATTTTGAAGCAGAGTGCTCACAACCAGTCGGACTTTATAGACACAAACAAACGGAAGCAAACGGCCGCTGACCAATCACCGATCGTACCACGTGACCTGTTGACAACTGGTCGAACTTTTTAGACCTGCCCCTATTATACCTTTAAATTTTTAAAATATTACCAAAGGCCCTGTTTTTTTTTTTTAAAAAAATAACCCCCCCCCCCCCTCTGCTTTCATCCATTCCTGATAGCATCTTAAAATGAATAAGCACTTTAAAATTGGACAAAGCTTTTTAGAACATCCCATATTGCATGGGGAATTTTTGAAGCACCCTCCATGTCAACATCTAATTGTATCGAAAATTTTGTATTTTCATACACAAAATCGAGTTCACTCATGGACGCTGCCATTTGTATTAATACTGATGCAACAGAACAAACAACGAAATGGGTTGCTGCAAATTGTAATCTCGAACCAGTGCGCCAGAATTCTAAAATAGCTGGACAAAACTAAAAATGAAAAGATTTTTCAAATAAAAGCGTTTTTTTATAATAAAGTAATGAAAAAAAAGGGAAATTTAAAAAATTACTCGATATTTATCAAATTTATAAGTTGAAAATATTATAAATGTTATATACAATGAATTAATAAATGCCTATATAGTACGGCAAGTCTCAAAAATATCTTTAACTGCAAAGTTTTAAAACATATAAAAGACGTTTAACATAAATTATTGATAAGTTATTTCAAAAGTTTTCTATCCAAAAAATAATAAATAGTGAAATAAACAAAAAATGTTAACTTTTGTTATTAAATTATGGATATTCATATACTTTCTGAATCAGAGTCAGAGCTCAACGTAACTTGTGAGCTTCGAGATTCTGGCAAATCAGAAGTTGGCTTGGCAAGTAATTTCAGCACTTGAGAAGAGAGTGTCCCTTTCTTTCTCTGTGGAATGAGTCTCACACTTGATGGAACTAGATCTGAAGAGATTAGTAAGTCATGTAGCAGATCCATGTTAGTAGTCTCATGTGGTAATTTTCTTGTATGCCCGTCTCTAAACTTCATGTCCTTATTTCTCACTTCCCGAGCTTCCTCAGATAACTGTCCAATAGGAAGTATTGAAGAAGATATCACTTGAAAATTATGAATTAATATTTTGTGAACAATTTGTACGTTTTTTTTTTCATTTTAGTTGCCCTTTGTAAAGCAGATTTGGCCGCTTCCTTTAAAATATCAGCTCATTTCTTTCACCAGACTGCTCTAAGAGGTAAAAGTAAGCTCCAGCTCGCCAGTATTCTCAGTCAAATGTTTTGTCTTTCATTTCTTCGTTTTGTAGCTCGACTTAGAAAAACTCTCAACGACCTGTTGATGGTCCAACGACATCAAATTATGCTGATGGCATATCATTAAGGTGTTGTATAGCATCATAAACCTATTCTGGAAAAGTGACATCGTTCTGCAGCCAGCTAGCATTTTTTTAAGGAATCGTTCAATGTCTCTGTAGCCATCAGACCACCTTTTAGAAATTTTGCTTGAAAGTGTTTGTAATACTTGTTTTATCACAGCTTCAATTTCTTTGGAACACTATTCTAAACCAAATTCATTGTTAAAAATGGTAAATAAGCTAGATGCTACTTCATCGAAAGTACCTTCATGACGAATAATTTTGAAAAGCTGATGACAGCTGAATGACGGATAGATCTAAAAAAGTAAAAATAAATTTTGAGAGCAACTCTGAGCAGCTAATTGTTGTTAATCCAAAAAACAGATGTATTTAACGTTACTTTAAAACCAATTTCACAGTGGTATCTAGCGGAACATTTTTGTAGCTTAAATATTTTTAAGTGTTTTCATAGCTTAAGAAGTAATTTGTAATACACACTGTTTCGTAATTGCTGTAAACAGCTGCACTAAAATATCTTATTCATGATATAAAATTCAAAATCTGCATACCTTTAGCTTCCTTTTCCATCCTTTGTTTTGCTTCTCAGCCAAAAACTAACCCCTTCAATCGTAGAATGAAATGTAATCTTCTGTTGAGGAGGTGCTGTGGACTCCGTTATGACTACAGACTTGTACCAACTTGACACCTCAGTCAGTCGATACGTCCGTGCAAACAAAATGTTTTAATTATTATTATAAACAGTTCCTTGCACATCTAAGAACAATTTCCAACCATTGTTTCATCAAAAAAAAAGTTGAAAAAATAACTTTTGTCCAGCTAATTTTTAAATTCGGCCCACAGTGCGCTGCTGCATACGTCAGAGCCTTCAACAGGGCTTTTAACAACTCTACTGTTGCAGCACTGAGCAACTGTTGAATTTAACAACTCACGGATAGCCTAATGGGATATTTAATTCATCTGCCAACTACTAGAGCAGCCTTGATGACTGTATGAAAAAAAAAACCTTGCAAGTTTAGGAAGTTTCACTTCCAGTATATTTCCTCCATGTGACCAGCATTACCAACCTCTAAAAATAGGGGCCCAAATTATCATATTCCTTAAAAGTTATCTTAGAAACTGTCATTCCATTCAACTATTACAAAAAACAAGCTACTTTAAAATCTCGTCCTGAAATTGAAACCGAGAGTTAAATAATTTGTTGAAACAAACTTCTGTCAACAGACTCATCAATAACAATAGGAAACATGTTTTCCATCAATTTTGGTTTCAGTTGTTCTTGCTTATGAGATTTACTAATAGCATTTCTAATCACTCC
>JAHWFO010017072.1:269830-319907 GCA_023313115.1 Rhysida immarginata
AATTTCAGATGTTTTTACTTTTTCATCTACAGGAGGGGGCTTTACTTTATATGCTACACTGCTCAAAAAAATTAGGGGAGCAGAAGCGTTTTATTGCAGTTCGTAACCAAATCAGGATAACAATCAACAAAACTTTACACGCAGTCTTCCTGCAACCCCTCCAGTTGACAATAAGTCCTATCAGTATGCAAATTTTCGTCCGTGACGTCAAAAGGCGATAATATCCATTATCCTTAAAAAGACAGGGTTCTCCGTGGTTGCTTTATTAGAGCTTAGACAGCAGCAAGAGTCATTTCTTGAAGTTTAGTCCGTTCAAAATATGGCTGAGCAACATGATTTACCGGAATCCATGGCGTGGAGAGCTATTGGTAGGCTGGAAGCAGGTCAGACACAGCGAGTTGTAGCCGAAGCAGTTGGAGTGTCGCGAAGTGTCATTTCCCGACTGTGGACCCGCTTCCAGGAGACAGGAAGTGTTCGCAGAAGACCTGGCCAAGGTCGTCCACGGGCAACTACAGCACGGGATGACCGTTATTTGCATTTAACAGCTCGTCGTAACAGACGCCAGAATGCTACCCACCTTCAGCGAATGCTTCTAGCGGGAACAGGATGCAGAGTATCGACACAGACCATCCGCAATCGGCTTCACCAAGTCCGTCTTTATGCACGTCGACCGATGGTATGCATCCCATTAACACAGGTTCACCGTAGGGCCCGTAGAGAATGGGCTGAAGAGCATAGACTTTGGGGGCTTGTGGAATGGCGTTCAGTTCTCTTCACAGACGAGTCCAGATACAGTCTGGAGTCCGACGACCGACGAATTCGTATCTGGAGAGAACCAGGAACGCGAAATAACCCGGCGTTTGTGCAGGAAAGGTCAGCGTATGGAGGCGGTGGGCTCATGGTGTGGGCAGGCATAAGCATTGGTGGACGTACGGACCTGTACATTGTAAACGGCGGTTTGACAGCCTTGAGGTATAGGGACGAGATTCTGCGACCCTTTGTCTTACCTTATGCTGCAGCAGTTGGTGAAAATTTCATTCTAATGGATGATAATGCTCGACCTCACAGAGCCCGGCTTGTGAACGACATGCTTGAAGAGGAGGGAATCGAGCGTATGGAGTGGCCCGCATATTCTCCGGACCTGAATCCCATTGAGCATGCCTGGGATGCTCTTGGAAGACGTGTTGCAGCTAGGCCTGCACCTCCGCAGACACTTCAAGAACTCCAGATTGCTCTTGTTCAGGAGTGGGCACAAATTCCACAAGATCTTCTTGACAATCTCATATGTTCCTTGCCAAACAGATGCACAGCGGTCTTAGCTGTTCGAGGAGACCATATACCCTATTAAACTCCATTCACAATGATCAAAATGCTATTGGTTCATGTGAAAAAAATGTGTCTTTTTTCCCATGTAATGAGACATCATGCTCATTAAATTCAAATTATGGAATCATCCGTCGTATTGTTTCCAATTTTTACGAATTACTGTTTATTCTAAGCTATAGAAACATAAAAACTATATTTCACATCGTCAATAAAACAGTTTCATCAAAATAACTTCTGCTCCCCTAATTTTTTTGAGCAGTGTAGTTTAAACGTATTGTTTTGTAGTTGATGGATTAAAAAGTTTCATTTTGTCTGCATGCTTTTTTGCAAGATTTGTGATGATTTAGCCCGGTAGACTAAATTTGAAGTAATACCTAAAATTATCATTTTTTTTGTATGATAATCAACCTATTATCGTATATCTTATATCAAGAACAGATGAAGGGGGCGGGGGGTTGTATGATAATCAACCTACTTTCATCTGTTTTTGCTTACACTCTAAACTACAAATACATGGGCAATTTTTCAGCAATTTAAAAACAAAATAGGGTTAAGAGAGGAAAATCTGTACTAACCAAAGAATTAAAACTTTATGTTCATCTTCGATTTTAGTTGACTGAAGATCCATCGCAAGGCCAACTCCGGAAGTAAAAAATGACATCTGTAGGAGATGCAGAATGAGATTCTTGTTGCGATGAGACGACATTGTCGGCTGAGAAAATACCGAGACCTCGTAGTCGTACTGAGGATTCTAATAATAACTACAGCTGTACAGAAAACAGCGTTAACTCCAAAGAACGTAAATACAGTTTAAAACGACAAGTGTATTTACGTTCTTTGGTTAACTCCATATTTCTCTGAAAAATAGAGCACTATAGCAAAGAACGTATAAGGATAGAGAACGAATTACTAGTACTGCCATCTGTTGCGAAAAAGTGATTATTCATCTTATTCCATTCCATGTTCATGACCTTTATTACCTTTATTACATGAATAATATGGAGTAACAAAAAAGAGGCCATGCCCTAAGAATGACGAGGATAGTACAAATGAAAACGAAAATTTTTTTTTTATCCAAAGTGTATACAAGGAATTTAAAAATACTCTCCAAATGCGTTAAGGCATTTATCCCACCGTGTAACAAGGCGTGTAATTCCTTTATGGAAGAAGTCTTTCGGTTGCGTGTGGAACCATTCCAAAACCTCTTCCTTCACTTCATCGTCCGACTGAAACCTGCGGCCTTTCAGATGTTTCTCGAGATGTTTGCAAACACGTGAAATCACATGGGGCTGTAAGGTGCACGTGGATGTTGCATTGCTTCCCAGTTGAACTTTTTAATGAGGTCTATCGTTGCTTTCGAGGTGTGAGGACACGCAGTCGTAGAGAAGAAGCACTCCTTCTGTAAGAAGTCCAGGACGCTTGCATTTGATGGCCGCGCGCAGTACCTTCAATGTTTCCCCACATGGTGCTGCTTTAACTGTGGTGCCTTTTCCAAGAAAGTCCAGTAAAATCGGGCTTTTGCGATCAAAAAACACGGTCAACATCACCTTCCCCGTGCTGTTTGCGATAGCTTTTGATTTTTTCGGGGGTGGTGACCCATAATGCTTTCATTGACGACTTTGACGTTTGCTTTCGGACTGGAAATGAAAGCACCAAGTTTCATCCCTTGTAACGATTCTGTCGAGAAAACTCTCCTTCCTGTTCATAGCGAGTCAAATGTTGCAGGGACATGGTCAAGTTGTTCTGATGTCAAATGATGCGGGACCCATTGTGCACAGATTTTTCTGTAGTGCAGATGGTTCCTGATAATGGAGTGAACAGTTCCACGACTAAGGCCAGTTTTAGCAACCACGACATCGATTGTCACTCTTCTGTTTTCCTTTAAGACAGCCTCAATTTTGGCTTTGGAATCATCCATGATGGCGCGGTTTGCTTGTCCAGGTTAGAGTAGCTTATAAGGATGACCGTCCTACTCTAGTCCAGGTCGTTGATCATCTTGCAATGATGACCGTCCCTCCGAAAACCTCTTGTTCTATGCCCAAACACGAGTGAAGGTTAGGCAGTCATTTCCATAGGCGTTCTGCATACGACGTGAATTTCAGAAACTGAAACTCCTTCACATGTCAAAAAACGAATTACTGCTCTCTGTTCCTGTTTCGTTGACTCCATTTTGTTGTTTGGACGAAGCGATCACTCGCAGAGCTTCGAAGCGCGAGCTATCGTTCTTTCTTTCAATTTGCACGTGGGGTTTCGCAATTGTTGAAAACAAAAACTTACGATCCTACACGTCGTCTTTTTTTTCCCCCACACAAATTTTCGTTTTCATTTGTACGACCCTTATATATCCATGGCTCCAGATTAAAATCTCATTTGTGGTTTCTGTTCTTATATACAATGTAGTTTGTTACTGTACTATGGTTACCCCAATGGGTAAATTCTGCTTAAAATATGTCTCCAAAATCTCGAATTAAGATTTAAAAACTGTGGATACTATTTCCCGGAGACCTAGGCAGAATATGTAGAGGATGTCTTGCCGTTTTTGATATCAAAAAATAAATATACTATATGTATAACGCCAAGAAAGGATGATTTTAAACCATATTAAAGTCAATGTCCAGAGTGTTAAATTCAGATATGAGATGGAAGAAGATCAAAGAACCCCTTTTCTGACTTGGATCATAACTCGTTTAGAAGGAAATTCATACTCTTATTTTGATATTCGTATGATTTATGTACTAATTGATTCATACTACGTTTGGAGATTTAAAAGAAAACTCCTTTCATTTTTATTTTCAACAAAGCAAGAAAGATTTACACTGGAGCCCTCTAACTTTGAAAAAGAAATGGTCAACATTACGAACCTGAGAGAAATTATTTATTCAAAATGCACCAAATCGTTGCTTTTATTCACTTTATTTATTTATTTATTTTTGAACCACATTTCGGGGCTTAAAAAATTGTTCTTTTTCGTTTCTCCAAAATTCTTCATTTTCCTTTTTTGATTTGAGCAATTTACCTGTTGACTTGTTTGCGATCTAACTGCACTGCTCAAAAGAATTAGAGGAACACAATATAGAACGCCTATGTTATTTAAATGAATGAAAATATCCGTACAAGCCCATGAACACGTGAAGCGGTCTCAATTTATTCAACAAATAAACAAGAGTATGGCTTAGTTTTCCAAGCATCTTTCGAAAAAACAAATGACAGACGTAACCCCTGGTGAAACTAAAGTGAGAAAACTGTTCTCAAGAAGGGGTCTCAAGACATCTCTGGATACACGTCTCCCTAGAAGTGCTCTCTAGTAACGTGTATTCCCTCCACCAGCTCTAAGGACCTCTGCGCATCTGCGATGCATTCTCCGCACAAGTCGATGGATGTCTTCTTGAGGAATGTTCTCCCATTCTTCAATGAGGAACTGCGAAAGGTCGCGCAGAGATTGTGGACTTGTTGGACGTTGCCTTATGCGTCTTTCAAGGATGTCCCACACATGCTCGATAGGATTAATGTCCTGACTCATTGCTGGCCACTTCAATATTGGAATGTTCCTTCTTGGAGAAATTCCTGAGTGGCATGTGCCGTATGCGGACGAGCGTTATCCTGCATAAGAACAAAATCAGGGCCCACAACACAAGCAGCTTCCAGAATGTCCCTGATGTAGACTTCAGCATCGAGACAACAAGGATGCTGGGACAACAACGAGATCAGTACGGCTGTCGATAGAGATCCCCCCCCCCCCAAACCATGACTGAACCACATCCCATTCTGTCGTCTGTTGCATTGTTCCTTATGCAAAGCGCTCTCCAGAGCGTCTCCACACATGATGACGTCCATCACAACGAGTTAGGCGAAATCTGGACTCGTCTGTAAAGAGAACAGACCGCCACTGATGTGTTGTTTGGCAAATCGACGTTGGGCTTCTCGGTGTTGGCGCGTGAGATGAGGTACACGATTCGGGCTTCTGGCTATCAAACCACCTTCACGTAGTCTGTTTCTGGCTATTTGGTCAGAAACAACCACTCTAGATGCCGCACGCAGGTCGTTTTACAAGTCTCTAGCAGTTGATATTCGTCAGCGAAGAGCAGAAGAAGTTTGAAGATATCGGTCCTGCATCCTTGTCGTTATGCGTCTGCGTTCTTGTCAAGCCCTTCGCGAATGACGACCAGTGTTGGAAACGATTCCATGCACGATGGATCACTAAAAGTGACCCTTGAAGCCGTCTGGCGACGGACCTGATTGAGAAGCCTTCTTGGAGTAGCGTAACAGCTCTTGCAACTTCCTCCAGCCTGAGATGTCTCATTTTGTCTCAATTAAACGTCCAAATACTGTATCAGAGCTTTAACATGCAAATTAATACTCTTTGAAGACCATGTGACCTTTGTCATATGGTTATGACCATTCTGTTTTTAAGGGGTCTCTGGCATTATGGATGTTTAGATTTAACCTCCATTTAGCAAACCAATTCTCACACTGATGTAAATGATTTTGTAACAGAGATAATGACGTGAGCGGGATCGTGGGCAGTAGTCATGATGAACATCTCGTCAGCAAACAGATGTAGCTTCCACTTTATAAAAATTGGGAAGTCATGAAAGAAGTTAACTAGGGTTAGATATACAGCAGCTAACCTTGACACAAAATATCCTAATCCGACAGAAAGAAAGTAATTAATCAGATAGTCAGGAAAACCACAAGTAATCATCTTGTATATGAGGCAGTTATGCCAGACCTGACCAAAAGCTTTTTTCGGGCATCCGAAAAGAAAAGACCACCGTACTTAGATCAGCAACAAATCTCCAAAGCTGTAGTTGGCAGGAGTGACCTGGGTGAGAACCGAATTGCTCCTCACGAACAAGATTGTTGGCCACACAAAAAGTGTTAAACCTCCTTAGAATGACACGTTCAGACTTTTGACACCATCGGTAGTTTATGAGGCGAGAGCAAGGTTTAAACAAGGCTTTGGCATGGTAACGATGACGGGCTCCTTCCACTTGGCAGGGAAGTATCCATGTCTCCAGCAGTCATTGATGACTCTGGTAATAGTCGAGACAACATTAGGAGGCAAATTCTTGAGAGCACTGTTTGTGATGGAATCAATACCTGTCGTTTTCCTGATTTTAAGAAGCTTGATGACATCGGAGATTTTTCCTAATTTCCTCACGGTTAGGAACACGATGAGTGAACCCATAAGCAATACAACCATCGTTGACAAGTCGAGTATTTGATACTATCCAGGTTCCTCACAAGGCGTGGTTAATTGTTTTTCCAGGGAGTCGGCGATCAGTTGACCTTTCGGAAGCGCACTTTCATTGAAGATGATTCCATTGATGAGAAACGAGGGTTTTTTTGGCACGAGAAAGTTTTACGAACTTGGCTGAAGTAGATATCAGATATCTATTACCAGAAGTTGTACGAGGGGCGTTCAAATTTGAAAAAAAAAAGGAGAAAAAAAGTTATTTCTCAAAGAACTCTGCTTGCTTCTCTACACATGTTTTCCAGCGTTCTGGGAGCATCTGGATACCGGTTCTGTAAAAATCTTCAGGCTGATCTCGAAACCACGCCAGGACAGTCCTTTTCATCTCCCCATTGGAACCGAACCTCTGCCCGTCCAAGAACTCTTTCAATGGTCCAAAAAAATTGACAGTCGCAAGGGGAGATCCGGACTGTAAGGAGGATGTCCCATTTGAGTTCCGTCAGTGTGTCCATAGTCAGTTTGGTTGTGTGTGGTCTAGCATTGTCTTGCAGAAGACAAACTCCACTGATAAGGAGTCCTGGTCGCCTTTACCTCAAGTGCCTGTTTCAGGGACGTCCTCAAAATGTTACTGTAGTAGGGTGCATTTACGGCTCGACGTTCTTCCAGAAAATCGCCATGACCGATACCCTTAATGTCCCAGAATAGTCGCCATCACTTTCGTTGCTGACAGCATCATCTTGAATTTCTTGGGTCGTGGTGAGTCAATGTGTCACCATTCCATGCTTGCACGCTTGCTTTCAGGAGTTTGGTGATAAATCCAGGTCTCGTCGGTGGTCACAACACGCCTTAGGAAGCTGTCACCTTCCGTCATATCGCTACAGCAGCATGGAACAGATTTCCACCCGGGTGGTTTTGTGATCCTCGGAGACTTGCTTAGGGACCTATCTGGATAGTTCTTGCTGAATTTCATTCAGATGATGGTCTCCTCACTGCCAGTGCTGATGTTCAGTATTGAAGCCAATTCTCGGAACTAAATCCGCCTGTTGCCCCTTATCAGCTCATTTGTTCGTGCGATGATGCCATGCTGGCCTTGCCTTATGAGGTTCATTGCTGGTGGATTCTCGCCCTCCTTCAAACTTCTGGCACCAAGCAAAGACGGATGACCGAGACAAACGTGACTCTGTGAACTGTCTTTGAAGTCTCTGATGACTTTCATATGGTTTCACACCTTCGTTGCGCAGAAACTTGATTATTCGTTGTTCCACTTTGGATGACACATCACTGTCCGCCATTTGATTGCCATGGCAACAAGATGAGTAGTGCTGGATTTGCATGACAGGTGGTACTTGCCATCCCAACAATGAAAATTTAGATCAGATATGAAATTTACAAAAAGTCCAGATCAGATTTGAAAGCCCCTCATATTTTTCTTTTAAAAATTCAAACTTTCTTAACTATTTATAGTGTTCTTACTACTAATTATAATTTTCTCAGTTCCAAGTTTCAACCAAAAATTTGGAACAATAACACAAGGCCTAAAATTGCATAATAGCAGAAATTTTAATAAGAGCCGACGCGTTTCGGTGAAAGCAACATCACGGGCAAAAAAATAAGCACAAAGGAGATAGCAACAAGGTGAAGAACGTATCTACCAATCAGGCATTAAAAAAAATGATTTTATTATACAGGGTGGCCCAAGAAAAATTTGCACACTTGAAAGCTGGTAATGGTTTTATTAATGAACCGATTTTAAGGATAATTTAAGATGTTCATATTCGCATAATACAGAAAGGTTTCCAACCATAAAACATGCAAATAAGGGATTTACATTTTTCACTGGATAACCTACTGGATATGGCTACCTTTCTCTTCTTTCACCAAATTTAAGCAGGTAACGATATTGAAAATGGCAGATTCCAAATTTGGCTGAGATTTAAGCTATCTCTCTTCTGATGGAGTCTTTCAGGTCACAAGAGTTGTTGGTCAGGAGGCCACACCATTGGAACATTTCGTCCAATCAATCAGTCTTCTGTAAAAACAGAAAACAAGAAATGTGTTAAAGGATAGTTGTGTGGCAGCACGTCATCATGTTGGAATATTACCTATCCCAATATCCTTGATGCTTGATGTAAAAAATAACATGATCCTGTAAAATCCATAGGTAGCGGCCACCTGTGATTCTCACTGTTACCAAAACACCATCGTTCTGTTCTTCGAAGAAAATCGGTCCAATGATAAAGTTTGTGGTAAAGCCACACCATACAGTTAAAACCACTTCTGTGCTTAATTACACACTCAAGTGACCAAAAAACTATTTAAACTAATTTGCATATTTTACGCGATTGGAAACATTTCTGCCTATTTGAACATGTTAAAAATATTATAATCTTTTCAATAATAAAACCGTTACCAGCTCTCAAAGTAAGATTTTTTTGGGCAGCCCTGAACTTACTATAAACATGGACTTAATCGAACATCCTCAGAGGATAAAAAACTTGATGAAATATAGCGAAATGCTAAATATGTAAGAGAACCTACAAGCCAACTTGAGACATGTAAAAAAATAAAATAAAATTAAAAATAAATAAATAAATAAATAAATAAAAATAAAAAATGGTCTGTCTGACTACCAGCACCCTTCCTCATTGACAATAAAGCAAGCCTTGATCATGCCCAAAACAGGAAAGAGATCCAGATTTAACAGGCTAATCTTAAAAAATGATTTTAATGATTGGACTGGACAGTGGTTGGGTTTTAAGAAATTTATTCAAAGAAATCCTGTACCAATGACATTATCAAAATATTTTTAACATAGCAGATTCTATTAAGAGATTAATTAACAGAGTTTGGTAAAGCATACAACCTTAAGGATGCCAAAAAAATTATTTACCATTTCTAACCATAAACAATGGGACAAAAGAAACTTAAAACTAATCTGAATCATCCTTACAGACAAAATTTAAAACAAAATTACAACTTAAACTAAACAGTTATCAATATTTTTTTAATTTTTTTTTTAAATTTTATTTTCACAATTGACCACATTATATAATGGAGGCTTGGTTTTTACATAATTCTAACTGCTGAAAATAACCAGATTTCAATAATGTAGTAAGAAAAAAGAAGACTAAATATTAAAGGAGGGTAAAAGCAAGCTTATTTCAATTAATAAGATAATGCGAAATTTCACTGAAATTGCTTGTCAAGGAATTATTTGTACAAATTTCTTTTTTTTTTAAATTTTTTAATGATGAATTATGACCAAAAATAAAAAAATAAAAGAAACTAACGAAAAAACACGCAATTATTATTTTACAACATTAAAAGAAAAACATTTTAAAAATATCCTTAGAACTTCATTTTGAAACATTTTTTTGATTTTTTCCCCCATATTTTCATTGCAAGCAAAAAGATGCACTGTAAATACACAGATATACACTCATTTTAAGGCCTCTGGCATTTTATAAAGGAATGGGACGGGAAAGAAAAAAAAAAGAAAGAAAGAAAACAGGAAGAGGAAAAGAAAGAACTTAATGAAAAATACAAAATACTAATCCTAAAACTAAAATTACAAAATGTGTATCACTACTACTCTTATTCCGCTGTTGTCTTATTATACAAGCTGTTATAAAAAACACGAATATTTTAAGTTCACTCGTCACGAAAAAAAAAAAAATATATATTAGTTTCGAAACTGTTTAATTAAACATCAATAATATACTAATGTTTATTTTTAGATTCATTAAATTTTATATTTTTAAAAATAAAAACTTTTGTTTTGCTCTTTTTTTTTATTTTTTATTTTCTAAGTATAGGGCTTAATATAAGCTGCATGCGCCACCCCCTCACCACAGATGGACAAATGAATCCATTCGGAGGAGACGTAGTTTTTACGTTTAAGAAGAAAAAAAAAGAAAAATAAAACATGAAAAAACAAAGAAAAAGTATAAACAAACAACATAACCCTTAGATTATGTTAATTATCAATACATTCCCATTAATATTCACTCGACTTCCTCCTTAATATTCTAGTTAACCCTATGTAAAAAACACATTTAACACATGTTATTTCAGAAAATAAAAAACAAATGTTATTCATCAAAAACCTTTCTCGTTATAAAATAAAAAGACAGAGTTTAAGGCTTGAAAACGTTAATGGTTAAGAGAACGTTTTAATGCAATTTCAAATTACATTTACAATAAAATATGCATTTATCATTATTATCATTAATTATTATTATTATTATATATGTATATATATTATATATAAACGTGTGTATCTTTGTGTATGTATGTGTATGTATAGATTTATATATGTATATTATTATATATATTTATATTTAATATATTTATATTTATAGTTTTCTACAAATACAAATTTGTAGTTCTGTCCCACCAAAACATACATACAAAAGTATTCGAGTTGCTGTCAAAAGATGAATTGTAAATGAGAATAAGAAGGAAGAGGTGGGGGGATGGGGATGGAAATGGAAATCAAATAAATTAAAACACAGTGACAAATATTTCTATTTATTATAATTCTAACTTGAAAGAGCAGTGGGATAGTTCTTTTTTTCTTTTATTTTTACCAACTTCATTTAAATATTTGCTTTCAAATTAACTTCAACGCTATATACAAGAGAATTTTATTAAACACTCAAAAATCGATGAATTGAAATAGCTTCAACTTTCATTTTCAATTTCAGGCAAGGAAGCACCATTTACGCAACATTTTTAAGTTTATTTAAGAAAAAGAAATTATTAACAAGAGTTTATAAGCTATTTCAATCTGGAAGGGAGGAAGGCATCACATCACTTCCTCGCATTTATCATTTCACACACAACCTAGTTAAAAAAATAAAAAAAATTATAATAATAATAATAACAAAAAAGAAAAATACTTAAATAAAATGAATACTACTAACGCCTCTTTTTTTTCTTCTTTTCTTTTTAATCTCAAAGAGCCTAAACAAGGAAGAAGCAAAACCTATACTACACTCTACTTGTAGACTACAATTAAGGCAAGATAATTCACATCTGGAACTAAAAATACTCTTTCTAATTGGGGGAAGGAAAACGAAGAACTTAATACAACAATACTTGATCTTTTTCACGTTTCATCCACAGCAATTTGTAGCATTTACATTTCCAGATTATACCGCCCTGGATATAGATTTTATTCGACCATAATATTATAATCACAGTTGCTTAACTGTAATATTTACACGTTTTCTAAATAAATTATAAAATTTATTAAGTTTATCATCAATTATTTCACAATCAACGAAGGAAAACTTAATATTGAGCATACTTGACAATCGTAGAAGATTGTTAAAAGTAGTAAAACAGGAGAAGAGAGAGAGAGAAAGAGAGATAGGAGAGATATGTTTCTTCAAATGGACCAAAAATCTCAAATGCTAGAAATGTAGCTTCATTCCTAATCGTAACATAAAGACAGTTGGCAATGGGAGTAACAAATCAGTCTAGTAAAATAAAAGGCTACCGAGCATTTCATAAACCTAGTATTAACATGAAAAAGTAACTTTTCTTTCTGTTTTTTTTCCACAGTTTTTAGAACTGCTAATCAAAATTGTTTTTAAGAAATTTCTACAAAAGTTTCGGTTTGACAATCCAACCAATTTGAAATTAAAAGGAAAAAAAAACAAACAAAAAAAACCCTCATGCAAACCAAAATAACTTTTCATGTACAAGGCACAAAATAAGGCTTCCAAACTCTTTCCAGACAAAATGCACTTCTAATATTAAACAAATCACCCTTAAATTAATGAAAGGAAGAAGTATGTAACTACTCTGAGGTGAGGAAGGAGAAGGAAGAAAACATTAAGTAAATATTGCACAAAGTGGTCAATGAACTTAAGAGATAAAAAAAAACAAAAAAAAAAACAACAGGATCCACACCTTTGGTCCTGTGGACTCAATAAATAAAAGCAAAAAAACAAAAACCGAGCAACTCAAATTCTTTATGCAAATTTACACAACACACTAAAAGACAGAAATGACTATTAAATACTCCTGGGTGAAACAAGGAACCCATTTTTATATTAACTCAAGCTAACGAGTTAAAATATCACCATCTGGATTTCAATGTAATAAAATAAATCAGACAAAAAATCTTATTGCTCTTAAGAATCATGTTAAACTCTTATTATCCACCTCCCATAACTATTAAAAAAATGGTTTAAAATATACAATATCTGGTGCTGTAAAAACACAGAATATTCAACGTTAAATGCTTGAGGAAGAAATAAACCAACAAATCCCTACAATATAATGGATAATTGAGAACCGTTTGGTAAATAGCAATGCAAATTAAAAAGTGGCATCATCAGATCAAGTGGAATATTATCTTCCCTTTCTTAATAAGTTTGTGTTTTTTCTTTATTTTTTTTTCATCTTTTTGATAGTAATGTATTTACAACTACACAGAATTAAACACAAGTGCCCACAGTTTATCCAAAATTGTACAAAGGTTTTTACCCCCCCCTCCCCCCAATTTTTTTCTTCCCAGTTTTTGGTTAAAGTACAAATATTTAACGTAAAAGCAAACATTTCTTCCTTGAATGGAAATCATACATTCTAGAGAAAGAAAAAAACAAAAAGGAAAATTCAAGACATACAATATATACATGAAAAAATATCAGCTGCTACTTCTGTTGGTTTGTATTTTTTTTTCCCTTCATGTTAGGATGGTCCAAAAATTAACCTATAAAAACGTTTATTACAACAAAGCAGAAGAAAATGCTTTAGCCTGCACCTACAAACAATACTGCATGTTTAGCATCTCATCAGTTATCTACTTTAAATGTAATTGCTTTTTTTTTTTTTAATGAAAATGGCAATAACGATATTAACAAATATCATGAATGTTGATTCAAAGTTCACTATTTGCCTAAAGTACTAAGAGGAACATAATTAAAAAAATATTTGACAATCATTTCTTTCTTTGGAATTCATAATTATTACAAATACAATCGTATATGTACCTGAAAGAATCATCAGTTTGAATCTGTGATATCAACAAAAATTAAAAAAGATTAGTAATGTGTACAGTAAAATGAGGCAAATAGAAAGAAATAACGAAAGGACTACGTCCAGTAACATCTAAAGAGAATCACTGACATTTCACGGAACCACGGACACATACAGAGCAACAAGCAATAACGGAACAAATACAAATGAAAACAGAACTCAATGTACAATTTTAAAATCAAAAATATATAAAAATACATCACCAAATCACACTTGAAAGTTTATGGCAGGCTTTAAAGTTATTTCTTTTTTCAATTATTTTCCCACTCTTGCAGAAAAAAATAAAAGAGGAACTCTCAGGTGAAACATCAAATAAATAAAACAAATCAGGAAAAAAAAAAAAAAAAATTTCCACCCCATCGTAGATAAACCGACCTCATTGTTAACTCCTTTTGTTGACTAGTTTGCATTTGAGCTAAGTTCGGAAGCATTTGGATTACTGGAACCACTCGTAGATGACGAGACACTCTGTTCACATGCCGAAGCTGCGTCGACAGGAGATGTGAGTGATGTTGCCAACTGGAAACCGTTATTTTGTGATTTTTCTACCTGCTTCTCCTTTTGTTGTTGAACTATCCTATTACGGTTACCACTACTCGTTCGATTCCGTTTATGACACGAGTTCACAGTCGTAGAACAAGTCCGAGATGTTCTGCTTGTGGTGTCGTTTTTTCGGTTGCGTGAATCACCCGATTCTGAAAACCATCTACACCTCGTTATCTTGCACTCCTCGTGACGCTCGGAATAGCTATGGTGGCGCTGACGACTTTTATTTCCATCGGCATGATCACCGTTTCCAACACCACAATTGAAGGCCACTGATCGACTCCGAGTTTCCATTTCTCTTTCTTCTTCCGTAAAGAAAGCAGGCTAACGGGAGAGAAAATTTAAATTTTTCTACTATTAATGATACAAAATAATTAAAATTACATATAAATAGAATTAGTACATTAAGAGACTGGAAGTGTTTGCAACAATCATTTCCCTTTTCCAAAGTACTCAGATTTGAAAAACTTTAGTCAACAGCAACTTTAGCGACTTTGCATTTGGGAAAACATAAAACAGATTAAACTACTAACATTTATATTAGTCTACTTTAATTTTTTTTTAATAAGAGTTGTTTGCAAATATTACTATAGGGTAGTCCAGAATTCATGATGCTCGGTTTTGTAAGACTATAGATTTTAAAAAACTTAACCTATTTAAGATTTTGGCAGTTAATATGTATTAAAATGCTTATAACAGTTTTCCAATCAGTTTATATTTCCTAAGTGAACAGATTTATATCTATACTGTATAAATCAACAAAATAAACTCACATCAACTCTAAAGTCTTCAACAGTTTTATAGTTCTTTAGCCAAACAACGAGTTTTGGATCCACCTCCAGACGTTTACTACGTTTGTAGTATTTAAGAAATGCCCAAAACTTTTCTAGCCCATATAATTGACCTGCAAAAAAAGGAAACAAAACAAAAAAAAAATTTGGGTTAAAAAGTAACTATAGACATCATTAAACTTATTAAAAGCATTTAAATCCGAGTCTTTAATTCCAGTTTCTAAAGTTTAGCAAAGAATTAATTATGTAACAAGAACTTCTTTGGATTGTCAAAATTATCAATTTATATAGAATGGAACCTCCCTATAACGAAATTCAAGGGACCAGCAAAATTATTTCGCTATGGAGGTGGTGTTTAATTTTGCATAAAAAAACCCTCCGAAATTAGGATTGAAAAAAAAAAAACATCACCACAATATATTTCAGTTTGTGGAGATTTGATTGATTTTCCAAAAAGAAAAAAAAAAAAAACGAAATAATTTCGATCCCAATTTCGAAGGTGTTCCGCAAATTTCCGCAAAACCGCTGCAATTGTTCTTTAAGTCAAGCGTTTTGTGTTCGAAAGCGTACGACTTTTGGCAAATTGCAAATCACTTCCTGCCATAGACAACGATGTTAACTTCAACAATAGAAGGAATAACAATGGCAAATGGGAATAGCTCTTTATTGTCGAGACCAAAAAATCCTTATGCTATAGGGATAATTTACACTATAAAGATTTCGTAAATCAATAGGAATTCTTGCCAGGACCACAGAAAAATTAGAGAAAATTTTGCTATTCGCTACTTTCAGTGAATATAGAGGGCGCTGCTATTTTTGAAAAATGGCCACGAAAGTAGGATCCATCTCACAATTCGTTTTCCATCAACATACTTTCAATATTACACTGTGTGATATTTTTCAGTACGTTGGTAGCAAAAAACACTGCTTAGTGGAGTTAGAAACAGGTATGAATGCAAAACATATTGTCGCTTGTGGCAAAATAAGTAAAAACAATTTATGGCACCGTTTGTTTTCAATATTTCGAAAGAGAAAATGCCTGTTCTTCAAAGTGTTGACTTGGATTACGTTTAAAAGCTTAAGCTGCTTATAAGGCAGTCTTGATGGCTTGAAGTCATCATAGCATTCTGAGCATTTTCATCCATAAAATCATTAAATAATTCAGTGATGCATTGAGTGTTGCAGTGGCGTAGCTAGCTTTTTAGCGCCCGTATTCAATTTTTCATTTTAGCGTCCCTAATTAGTTGCGCCCGTGTACTTTGCATACCTTGGCCGCCCTTAGCTACGCCTGTGGGTTGATTTAGGCAAATCAGTTGCTGTATTTTCTATATCACCAGCTTCATCTTTATAAATAAATAACGAAATTTGTTTGTTCATCATGATTGTAAAACAAAAACAAAAACACATCATACAAATGATAAGTTAATAAATTAAGTTTTCTACTACAATTCTAAGTACACTTCTAGATTCAGCTCTAAATGTCCGATTTGTTTTCTGAAGGACAAGTTTGTCAAGTGGTCGATGTGGTCCGATTTGTTTTCTGAAGGACAAGTTTGTCAAGTGGTCGATGTGGCAAATACCTGCTGGTTTCAACTTTACTGATGGCATACTTAAAAAAATTTTTAGTTGTTAATTGAAAAGTTATTAGGGTATGAAATATGAAAGTTATTAGATTTAAGATGACAATCGTTCATAATAATAATAAACGACCTAATATTTTGCTTAACATTGTTTTGTTTGTGGTTCATTATTATCAAAATCTAAATATGTTATCTAAAATAAATGCTACTGTAACAATGCAACTGACAACAGAACTAATGATTTTTACCATAGACTTTCGTGTTTGTAACCGTATCGTACGTGAAATAAACTTTTAAAAACAAATATTTGAATATTATTTCATTTCTTTTAGTAGCATATGTAAACAATTTTCATCTTTTACCCTACCATTGCTAATTTCTGCTTATTTGGTGGTGATAGAAACAAATCCTGTTGAGTGAAGTGTTTGCTGCAGACATGTGATAACTGTGGCTTTTTTCCCCATTCTAAGTTTTACTTCCCAACTTTTTCTAATGGCTTTATATTTTGGGAAAAAATATAAACTTACTGCATGTAAGATTGTTTTTGATTGCAGACATACACACCACTGTATTTGTTACTTTTTCCCTTCTTTAGCTGTAACAACGTGTTGAGCCATGAATCCTACTACCATTCTTGTATAATCCTACCGCAAATCCTACTTAACTCAGCTCAAGCACATGCCACAAGGGCGGCGCCACTCAAACTGAAAGTAGCAAATATCGCCGTTCGTTATACAGAGGTTCCACTGTACAAGTCTTTAAAAATATCTATGTCATACAGATACAGACTTTTTTTTTTGTATCATGATCACCATCTCAAAAAGTTTTTAAACTGCTGGTACAGTAGAGCCGAAGTGATGTAGACGATACTAACATCCGTCATATTGAAAATGGCATCTGCATGGCATTAGTACTATCATACTCAATGCATTCAGAGTAAAGAATGGTGTCCCCCCCCCCCCCCCCAAAGTTCACCACCACGACAACTTTTGTTACATGGGACCCCCCCCCCCAGTAAAAAAATGCTGGGTACGGCCCTGTTCGCCACATTTGACATTATCAGTTCGTGAATTCCTTGATTCAATGTTTCCCAACCAACGGTTTGGAAGAGATGGTCCTACTCCATGGTCCTCTGGACATAATATTCTTATGTGGGGATATGTTAAGGATAAAGTGTTTGCTGTACTGGTCCCTGATGTGAACACAATAAAGGCAAGAATAACAGATACAATACTGACGATAACAGAAGACATGCTGGCAAATACGTAACGAGAAACTGAATATTGCCTAGAGGTTCTCAGAGCTATGCAAGGTGCACATGTCTAAGAATACTAACTATGTGAAGAAAATCTTTTTGAAATGAACATCATAATGCAAATTTTTTGGTATACGATTTGGCTCTGTCGATGAAGGTTATTCGAAACGTGACGGCTAAGTAATAAATCATATGCTGTATTGCTTAACAAGTCCCGTTATTTTTGTATTTATCTGCAATACTAGACCCTACTATGGAAAATCCATATCTATGTATCTATCTGACAGTTGTTTTTTATTATTATTATTAATTTTGTTTATCAGATGAAGACTTTATGTTCACCCTATATAAGCTGTGAAATTGGCTATACACCTACAAACAATTTTTAACATTAAAACGAAGCCCCATTTTTACCCTTAAACAGAAACACCGGTAAATAGTACATAATTGGAAACACTGGGTCACTTAAATGAAATAGAACGGCCAATAGAAACACTACTGGTGCTTTGCTAACATCTTCATACCGAGTAACTTTAAAAAAAAAAAAATCGTTAAATCTTCTTCTTCTTTAGTCCCTTTTTCTTAGGGCCTTTAGCAGTCGTTTCTCCTTTTATTCATCCAAATTTAATTTCTAATTCTACCTGTTGCTTACATATTAGTTTTCCAAGGGATGGGGCCTAATATTTTTCCTAGTAAATTTGAATTTATTAAAAAATGTCTTAGAGCATCTATTGTTCTTCTTTGTTCATTCATGTCATTATTTTTTAATGCCAATTATTCCTGCAGCTCAATTTTAGTAATCATTTCACGTTTTTTTTCTTTTTATTTATCTCTCTCATCATTATTTCTATATGTTTCTTCAATAGATGGCAGTTCAGCAGCAGGTGTTCCACGGTTTGTACCTCCCCACACAAGCATTTGTTGTTGTTGGAGATTTTTAGTTTGTGTAATAGATGTTTGAAGGGGACATGGCCAGATCTTAATCTATGCAGTGCTGTTTGGTCTATTTTTGTTATTCTAAGTATCCTTCTTTTGTATGGTATTTCTGGTAGTAAATTTTTGTAATGTTCTCCCATTGTACTATTCCTCCACTCCCTATTCCATACGTCATGTAGTTGGTTTTTTAATATTTTATTTATTGTTTCCACAGATAAGTTTAACACTGCCTTGGGTCGGTTATCCATTCTTGCCCCATTAGCTAGCGAGTCTGCTTTTTCATTTCCATATATCCCTTTATGGGCAGGTATCCACATAAAATTTATTTCAAATCCTTTTTCCATTAGATTTAGGAGCTTTTCTATTATATGTCCTATGTTAGTTTTAATGTACCATTTCTGCAGTGTTCACTGCTGTTAACATACTTTTTGAATCTGTTAGTATGATCCACTTTTTTTGCTCTTGTTCCTCCATCCATATCAGGGCTAAATCTATCGCAACTATTTCTGCTGTTAACGGATCAAATATTGGGCAACATCCCAAGGCTAAACCATCATCCGGTGGTATGAACACTCCCATCCCTCCTTCATTTGTAACCAAGACCTTATTGCTGTTTGAACTTCTTTATCAAAACTATAGTCTGTCCAACAAAAGAAAGACTGGGCATTATTTTCATTCCCATTTAATTCCCATTTTCAATTGTTAAGCATTATTTAATTTTAACTCCAGCAATGTCTAAGAAGTGAAATTGGACATTTAATTAGGCACAATAGGTTTTCTTTCATTGGATATACCCTAATTTGCGGCAGTAGCGCCGCAGCGTTTCTGTTAATAAAAGTGAAAATTTTGGCATATGCGGCGTACCAGCCGCCACGGCGTTACTGTCGGAGATTTTACAAAAATAAAAAAAAAATAAAAAAATAAAAAATAATTTCTACCCACAATTTTAGGCCTACCTCAAATCGTTCTCTCAACGATATAAAATGAGTAGTGACAATGTATTCCTTGATTCATATTTATTGATGAATTTATCGACGAGTTCACATCCTATTAATTAAAAATTCACTCCGATAGCGATCGGCGTGAGCGTTCATTGACAGTGACGGATTGAATCACCGGGTCAGCGGCGGATTGAATCCTGATGGGCCAGACGGATGCTTTTACTTTCTCGTGATTGAGGGCCGCTTTCGCCGATTTTTCCCGGTACCTGCCCGATACGATTTAGACTGCCAGTCCGCCCATGTTCATCGATCAACGTGAGCACTGCATCTAAAAACTTCCCGCCCTTATCGTTCACTACACGACCAACATTATCAACTTTCAACTCTGATCACGTTCAAACGTACCTGTTCACTTTCGCTTTGAAATAATGGCCGACAGTGAAAGCGTATCCTACCTTGAAGTATGTTCTGAATGCGTTTATAGTTTTATAATGAATCTGAAGGCACAAAACACGTTTTTTTTAGGATAAATCTTCCCTTTTAGGTGACGGCGACGCGCACTCGCTTCGCTCCCGCTACACATGTCTGCACAACAGCCAACTCCCGCAGCCACACGGATATAGTGAAAACGGGAAACGAAATTTGTCTTTAAGGAGAACAAGTTGCCTGTTGGCGTATTTCTTTTGTGCTTTTTAATTAAAATTTCTTATAGCTGGATACACGTTAGGGGCGAAGGAGCTGAAGATAAAAGCGAAGATTGTTTTATATTTTTTATTTTTTAAAATTTTTTCAATTAGGTTTCGAATTTTCTTTAAAGTTTCGTTTTTCTCGTACGTAGAATTTTGTGTTTTAACGTTCGTTTTTGCATTGAAATCTAATAAATCCCCACCAGATTATAATATAGGACAATAAATAATAAATAATTATGCTTAAAACGGAAAGTTTAAAAGCATAACGAGGTTCTGTGGCAGTTAACTCTTATCAAGAACAGATGAAGGTATGCTCTTGCTCTTATTCACTGATTGGATTTTCTATCTCGATGCTCGGGGCTGACCATCAAAAAGTTTCACGAGCGCGCTTGAGCGCACCAGTATTTTATTATTTTATCATTATTATTATAAGCAAGAGCACGGTGGAGTATATCTTCCCCTCCATCGGAGGCGGAGAAAGCAGCTTTTAAAGTTTAAACTAAAGTTTTTAGATTACGTGTGTGGTGGGGGTGGGGGGGACGCAAACCCCCCCCCCCCCCCCCCAAGCGGCCTCCGTGGCACTACTGTCGGAGATTTTACATTTATGTTAAATTTTTGCTGCTGTGGCGTATCAGCCGCCATGGCGTTACTGTCGAAAATTACGGTAGTTTAGTTTGACCAGATTTAAATAATAAGTGGGAATGGAACACAATTCCAATTAAAGAAACAAGAAAACAAATAAACTTACCACATTCAAAGTCTTTTATAGTCTCTTCTTGAAAGTCTTTATATATGTCCATTCTAAAATGTTTTTCCAAGCCATAACTATAAAATCGGAACAAGCATTCTAGCCCGTAACTGCAAATTACAAGTAAAGCAACACGGTCATTAGAAATAAATGAAAGTTTCACTATTCTTTTTCACGAAATAGAAAATGAATAAAACTATGATTTGGGTATAGCAAAATTGAATACTTTATTAGAGCAGAGATGTTTCGATAACATTATCATCACAGGGCATAGGTAAAGGAGAACATAGTGTCAATTTATTCTCGATTGATGGATCAATGAGAATTTAATTAATTTTTATAATAATTTTTGAGAAGAAAGAAATTATGTTTAAAAATTTTGACAGATGCAAATACTAAATTTTTTTCTTTATATTCAGTTTTCATGAATCTAATAAATATAAATAAACAATCTATTTGAACCTGTCTAAATTTTCATGAATAAATTCCTTTCTCCTCAACAATTATTAAATGGGAATAAAAAGCCAGGTCAGGGAAGAGGTAGAATGGGAAGCGAAGCGAAGCTCATTTGTTGAAATAAAAGCGATCGTAGCAGTACTGTGCGGTAGGTTCGGAAACCGAATAAATTAACAAAACCACGTGGTCAGGTCATAGAGCACGTGATTGCTTTCTGTCCGTAAATGCAACACCGACGAGAGATAGCACACGAGAGGAGGATGCACCTGCTAAGCACAGCCGTAGCCATTACAACAGTGGGAGGAGCCCAATAAAACTAACAGCCATTAGTTTCCGAACCTGGCGTTGTAGAGTTTGGTGGCGCTTTTTTGATTTCAACGAAATAGCATTGGAACAGTTAAGAGCTTCACCTCCCGTTCTATTTCTTCCCTGGCCAGGTATAAAAGGTGAAACCAGTTGTTAGCCATTTCTCCAATAAAAAAATACATTATAAAGCCTCTATCTTCTTCATTAATCAACCCAATACAAGGACTTTTCACAATTACCCCTCCCACCCAAGGGAAGAAGGGGTAAATACTTGCATAGGTGAATACTTTCTTTGTTGTCACTATACGTATGCATGTTTTCCTCTTTAGCTTCTTATACTTCAACCTTCTCCAGGGTTCATTTTAGACGGGGTTTTTGGGGTGTGCCGGTGTTTGCCCATTTGATGAAAAATTTCCGCCTGCTGCCCACTGATCCTGATCGCACGCCCCGACACCCGAAAATGCACCCGCAAAGAAAAATCTTAAAATCTTGTAAAGGGTTAAGGAACTTCGAAAAGAACTATGAATTTTTTATAGAAAAAAATCTTTTTTGAAAACATAACGCCCTTTTTAGCCCTTAGCACTCTGCCCTTTTTTAAGTTTAGAATAAACCCTGCTTCTCTAATATTGTATTTTAAAAACAATAATACTATTCAAAACTCACTTTGTAATGTGAATGAACTTTCAAAATTCCTCAAGTAGTCTGAGATAATAAAATATTGCACACATTTCAAGAAAGAGCTTTAGCTGTGACAAAGCGATTGTCACATGCACGTGCCTATGTCAACAATGCTTAAAAGATAAACAGAAAGTAATGTGTATTCATCCTTGATGAATTGATTATATGACATGCCATTATATTGGTATTCTTTATGGTCAATGTATTTGCATGACCAATTGACCTGAAGGGGTCCATGACTAATTATACATAAAATGTCTCTTTGGGTAATATCAAAATAAAAACAGTACTGGACAATATGTTCCTGGTGAAAGTAATTAGTATCAAAATTATTTCTTTCCTTCTTTTTTGTGAGGCCATTTATTTGGTTCAAATTTTTTTATTAATTATTCGCACAAATAAACATAAATGATAATTTTTTTTCTTTGTTCTTTTGTTGAGATAGTAGTTTAATTCCGGAAAATTGCAATTTAATCTCAACATATTGCTATCTTATTAAAAAGTTAATCCGTTTTTAAGCTATAGTGCAAAGGGTGGATGACCGAACGGATAAACATACAGACCAAGCGAGAATTTTTATAAGTATCTTTTTGCTAAAGCTCCTAATAAATAAAATGTTCCATCTTCCTCATGGCTCTGGAAGCAATGGCTGTAGCGTGAAGCGAGAAGTTATTGGAAACAAATTCATCTTATGTGATAACATTCTTAATAACCAGCAATGTGGTTAGCAAATCTGTTGTCCTCTATAAATATTGCCTCCTTGTAAACGCTACCATTCATGAATATAGTCATGAAGCACAACGCATAGGGATCGTGCACTCTGAGCGAGGATTAAAGGTTCATAAATTGATCTTCAATGGCTTTAACTACTCTAAGCCAATTTATAGTACTGCAAACTTAGGATTAATCCATGGAACCTTTCTAACCTAATATAAGCCACAAGCTAAAAGTTCCAAAAAATTGCGCTTGTATGGACATATGGGGATGAAGCCGCTCAAATCAGTCAAGAAGTCATCTAATGGCATGATCTTGTTTCTAATAATAAGTCGAACCAACATTTTCATTGCAGTGAAAGCACTCTGGTTATGGTGCCGATTTTCTGCTGAGCTGGCGATTCTTTTTTCGAAAACAGTGAGTGATCATGGGAGAACTTGCATCTAATGGAACCAGTTAGTAAGATCTGGGTTACCAAGCAAAAATGAAATTAATCTATATGGTGCATACGAGATAATCAAAGTAAAACCTTGCAAACATTCCAAGAACGAGTGAAGGGGCCCACGAAAAAGCCTGGAAAGTTGATACAGCTGAGCTAAGACCTTGATCTACATATTGTTGAAAACAGAATTTGATAAGGTCAATCAGTTTTCAAGTTATCATGCAAATGGCAGACAACCTATTAAACATACAGTCAGAGCTTTTTGCTAAAGTTCCTAATAAATGATTGGAATGAAACTGTTACATTTCTTTGCGAGTTGGTAATATTGGATAGGCTCTGGGGAAGTTTGTTCTCTTTTAATATTTTCTCTTTTTTCAGCTTAATTTCAAACTTCATTTCATATAAAATGCATTCACATTATTATCATGGTACATTAAGGTTCCTAAGGCAGAACTAACTTAAGTAGGTCTTAGTCTATAATAAGTACACAAAGGAAATATTTGATATTACCATATATATTCGTGTATAAGATGAGACTTTCTTCTCCAAATACTCCAAATAATGCCTTTAAATGTCAAATTTGACTTATTCAAGGGTCACAGTAGGAAAAAAAAAAAAACAAAAAAAAAAATTGGTGACGACTTCCAATTTCACTATTTATTCCTTTACAGGTACAAATATCAATAAAAGCTCTCGTTTAGAGGTCGTTTGTGGGGGGGAAAGTCTCGACTTATACGTGAGTATTTCCTGACTAAAATAATTATGTGTAAATTTACTGAATTCAATTTCCAGTAAATTAAATTGATCTTCCACAGTGGTGAACACATGACTATTAATAGAGTGATAGACATGTTGCTTAACTGTGGAATAGAAACCATTAAAAGAAGCCTCATATATACGAGGGGCGATTGATAAATAAGGTCTCCATGGCTGTAACTTTTTTATTTGTTAACCAATTTTCAAAATTCTTTTTGTATCTTATACTCACATTTGTCCTCTATGTAATGCACTATTCACTTTTCGACATAGTCCCCATCCCTTTCCACGCATTGCGCCAACGCGTGACTAGTTGGGTGAACCCGTCGGAGAGGAATTCCGGAGTTGTTGCCGACACCAGGATTGAATGGCAGCTTTGGACTCTCTTCTGGAGTACGATAACGCCCACCCGCACACGAATCACCACACACCAGAGGCATTGCAGCGCCTACAGTTCAAAGATGAAAAATTGCAATTCAAAAATGAAAGACTTTGCACATTGCGACTTTCACCACTTCCCAAAGAAGAAAGAGCCCCTTAAGGGACACGAGTTGGTTCTGACGAAGAGGTAAACGCTACCATTCAATCCTGGTGGCGACAACAACTCCGGAATTCCTCTCCGACGGGATCACCCAACTAGTCATGCGTTGGCGCAATGCTTGGAAAGGAATGGGGACTATGTCGAAAACTGAATAGTGGACAAATGTGAATATAAGATACAAAAAGAATTTTGAAAATCGGTTAACAAATAAAAAGGTTACAGCCATGGAGACCTTATTTATCAATTGCCCCTCGTACATAATAAACCCTACAAAAAATCAGTGCAGACATTCAGTATAGGAAATATATTTTTTTTTGGTGTAAATACAATAAATATGCTAATTAATATATATATTATTAATATATACAAAAAAAAATACAGTAAAAATCTTTTAATCTGGCACTTGGTGGTTCGAAACATTCGATGATCCAAAATTAGGAAAACGATCCAGTTTCCAGATTACTGGAAAATGGTGCACATCTACAATTTTATTATAGCCTTCAGTCAATTATATTCAGTTGTTTTTTTTTTTTTTTAAAGATCAATTACTGAATATCAGGGTGTCTACAGAGTTTCTGAAAGTCAATTTAGTGACTTTTTGGAGACGTCTAAAAAAGTTTTCCTGACCTAATTAATCATTTTTTTCCATGACCAAATTTTAATTCCGTGACTCGGAATTTTTGTGACCTATTTTCCAATTTCGCCACTTTTCCGGGACTTTCGTGACCAGTAGATACCCTGAACATACAACTATGAGGGTTGCCCAAATGCAAAGTGTAAAGTGGACATGTCCCATAGCATCATAACTACAGCAGTGACAACAATGCTCTAGTGAAAATGTGTGGTAGTAGACTCCAGGAGGACAATGTGCCATGTCACAAGACCAACATTACCTGCGATTGGTTTGTTGGAGCATTCTGAACAATTCCAACGAATGGAATGGACACCTAGATCGCCGGACATGAACCCCAAATCAAATATATTTGGGATATTATCATCAAATGATCCATTCATGCACAAAAGCCTGCATCTGCAACACTCATACAATTATGGGCAGCTATCGAGATTGCATGACTGAACATCTCTTCAGAGGACTTCTGCCAAACGAGTCCATGACATGTCAAGTTGCTGCACTTTGCCAGGCAAAAAGAGGTCCTACATGATACTGAATAGGTATCCCATGACTTTTACCACGTAAGCTACACAATTCCATAATTTATAAAGATTCTGGACTGACAATCTCAGAGAATTTTATTTGCAAGGAAAAATAAAATAAACTTTCCCTTTAGACTATTTCATGATATAAGGTCTATTGCAGCAGTTCCCAACTGGGGTTCTGAAGAAAAATTTTATTTATACAAAGAAATATTTCCACACTGATGATTTAAAGTCTAAAGCTAAACTTATAATTAATCCAGAATAACATTGAGTTTATTATTTAATATAAATTAATAATAAGGATTCAAAATAATGTCATAAGTCTGAAGGGTTTCGAAATAAAATGAAGTTGGAAACCACTGGTCTCCAGAATAATAATCTATTTTCCAAGTTTGTTATCAATTAGCTTACCGATAACCAGCCTTTGCATCTTCCCATGCATGCTTTTTAAATTCTTCATACATTTTCCTGTTGAAGTTTTCTCGCAGGAAAAATGACCAAAACCTGAAGAGGGTATTCATTTCTTGAGATTGTCCAATTCCAAGTCGCTTGCGTTCTAGAAATAGTTTGATTAAAATAATTTAAAATCAATGCAGAAAATTATTTTCCATTTTTTTTTTTTTTTAATTTAATAAAATAATACCCTTCAGGCAGCGCTGACGATATTTATGGTACACTTGCTGTGTGAAACCATTCTCTTTGAGCAATGCATGTGAAGGATGTTGGAAAAGCGGCAATGCCTGAGGTGCACTTCCGTAACTGGAAGATAAAAGCGCTTCGGATGGGCTTGTCTCACTATAAAAATTTAAACAAATTTAAATAAATAAGATGGTTCATTTGGGGTTTAAATTTGTTGCATTTATTATAAATATCCATAATATATTAACTCTTAACTTTCTTGGTAATAATAAATAATCTAAACATGCCATACTAGTAATATAAAAATCAAAATTTTTCATTTAATCCTTAAACTTCATTATGAAATTTAATATTATATAGTAACTTGCAATATTAATACCTTTAATGTAAGACATGACATTACAAGATAGGACCAAATGTATAGCCTTGCTTTGAAACGGGCAGCCAGTAAAAATGACATCTCTTAAATTATTATGAGAGTTTATATAATTTATAAATTAATATTAGAACGCTTTTTAATCACTTTTAATCACTTAACGAAAGAATGCCATCATTCGCGGATCTTTCTTTCTTTTGGAAAACGATAGATGTGTACAATCGCTCTTTTGCCTCCTTCTCGAGTAGCGAGGAACTCGACAATTTCACATCTTATAAGTGTTATAAAAACTGTCTATACATGGCGATTTTATTCCATCTCTACGTTGGACCTAAGTTAAATCCCGAAGCGAGAAGACTCTTGTTTGGAACCAATTCGAGTCACGTGACTGAAGAGCACCCACGATTGACTTGACGTCACAAGTTGCCCTTGCATTCCCTATAGATTTGCTTAGAGAGTCTCATTTGATGGTCTTCATATAGTGTTATCAGAAATTGCGATCAAAGAAATCTTGGATTCTAACAACTGCAAGATAATAAGTCTCTACTGTATAATTATGAATGAAACTGTAAGAACATAAACATGGTTTATTCATTAATTTTATGCTATGAGAAAAAAAGATGAGGCCCTTATTATCAAAACAATCTACAAAATAGTATGTAACAAACTTATATCAGCATTGAAAAACAAATGTTTTTGATATTAACATTAATTTTCTATTCATTATTATTAAATCATTGTTAAACTTAATCAATCTACCTGAAAGAATTTGACCGTGTGGGGTGTTCTCTTGAATCCATGATCCAGCCAACATGGTGTTCAATAGGAGGGTTACTACTGTGACGTGTTTTGCGCTTCCTTGGCGTCTGAAAATGTCAACATTTAATAGTTTATTTTATTAAGTAATTAATTCTAGTGAGTTCTGTCTGTTAAATTGCATTATTAATGACTTTCAAATAAGTGTACGTATGGAGAGAGTAATAAATATGGATAAGGAAAAATGTAGCATATGCAATCACTTTGATTGTTAACTCCCCAATTATTAATTTTTTTCTAATTTGATAATCCACAATTCATCTGGCACTTTTTTATTTCTTAAAAACTAAAAAACTACACAGTACTAAATTATACAGCTACTCTTTCCTTTGTTCAAAGATATTTAGCCCCTGGCAATTCCCGTTTTGATTCTAGAACAACCCTAAATCAAAGTGTAAATTTTTTATTTATGTTATCTAATTCTACTTAATAGACTCCTTAGGCTTTAGACACTATATAATTCTGGCCCTGATTTCCATCTTTATTCATTTACTCAATTAACTCTTATGAAACACTTTACATATAATGCAGCATTCAGTCACATTACTATGACCATCGACCTGACAGCCAACTGTAATGGGAGGGACTCAATAAGGTGCTGGAAGGTTTCTACCGGCATCTCTGACCATTGTAACAGTATTCATTTATAAAATTCCCCAAACTGTAACACCACTACCACAGGCCTGCCTTCTGTCAACAACATGTCCGGGCGTTTCACGTCGAACAGCCACTAAGTAAAGCAAAATTCATAACTCATCTGAGAAGACTACCTGCTGCCACTCAGCCAGGGTCCACGCCTGGTACTGCTGCACAAACTCGAGGCATTTTATGCAAACAGGCTTTGGCAAGAATGCTAACCCCAAGCATCCGTTTCGGGATCAACTCTACAACAGGCTTCACTGAATAACCATTTAAAAAAGTTTACAAATTGAAGATAACCACTGTGAGTAGTCATTTTGGAGACCTTTCTGTTGACCCCAGTTCAGTTCGATGGTCAGTTTCCAATGTAGTCCACCAATGCCCTGATTAACAGTTTTAGTCAATGTTAACCTCCACAGTCATATATCAGGTCAGCATACCAGTTTATTAGTCTAGTCTTATTATGGTTTCACTACTGCAGCACCTAGAACACTTCACCAGTTCATGGTTCCTGAATTGCTGCCACCCTTGGTTCAAGATCTGATAATCATGCCCTTTCCAAGCACTGTTAAGTTGTTACAGATGCCAAGCATCAAGCCGTATGTTGTTCTAGAGTGCCAACTTTGTGCATATGCAGTATAATATTCTAGGGGTGTTCCACATCTGCTTTGGTGAAGTAGTCATAATAATGTGACTTGTCCTTGCACAATTAATAGTAATGTCAATCAATAAATTTATGTAATCCAATAATGCATTTTTTTCAAGAAGAAATTATAAGATAACTTTAAAATAAAGCACAAAAGAAAAATAAGGATATCTTTTTACTTTTTGGTCAATAGGCCTTTCCTCCTTAACAACTGGGTAAAAGCGTGGTGCTATTTTATTGTCCTTACGACTCTTCGGTGTCCTAGGCGTGCGAGGAGAAGCACTGGGAATTTCAGCCATTTCTGTATTAAAATGTAATGTAAAGTACTTTATTTAATATTAATTCATCTAGCACATAAATTGTTATAACCTAATCCCTTTTAAAAGTCTACATAATGGAAAATGTTTTGAATTTGAAAAAAAAAAAAATATTCATGGTGTCCAATGGCAAAAGCAATACAGAACCGAATGAAGGGACTGATTTCTCTGCCGCCTTTCCACTCTTTCTCAATAGTCTGCTAACTCTCCATTATCTCCAGTTAGTGCTCATTTTTAAAGATTATCAAAAACATAACAGAGTCCTAGATAAGAAATAAGGTAGATTATTTTAATTGCAAACACAATTCGATTTAAATGAGAAAATAAACTACCCAGACGTCTCCATATCTAAGAATATGGTAGAAAGACATTCGAATTTGAGATATACACAAAAATGTGAACTACATCGAATATCATAAGCTTTCATTCGAATCATCCAGTAAAGCATAAAAGAGCCGCATTAAAACACTCCTTCAGTCAGGCCATAATGTACCCCATTACCGACAGCGCCAGAAAAGACGAGATCACCACGACGTTTGAATTGGCGAGAAAAAACGATTTCCCTGATCACATAACCCAATTGATTTTTAACAAGACCAAACATCCCCTAAGATGCAGCAAGGTAGACGATGCTGACAAACAGAAGGATTTCAATGGCCCATCGATAAATAAAATTACGATTTACAGATTCGGCATTCCATTCCATACAAGAACAACAGCAAGAACTTATTAAATGTTAAGAAGCCAAATGACAAGGATGTTTTCAAAGGTTGAGGAGTGTTCAAGCTAACATGCCCGGATTGCAGGTCATGTTATGTGGGGTCCAGTAGACGCTCTTTTGCTGAACGCTTCAAAGAACATAAGACGATTGTGGACAAGTAGTGAAGGTAAGTCTACTTTTGCAGACTATTCGATTAAAAATGGGCACTGGATGGTGTCGATCAATGAAACCATGACAATTTTGAAGACCAAAATCCCAAAAAACATCCTTATCCAAGAAGAGCTGGAGATGCCACCTAAAAGACCAGAGTTTTTTTTATTAAATGATCTAATCCTGGGCATTATAAATAGATTCCAGAACGAACAAAGGATATGCTGTCACGTTTAGCTCTCTATTTGGTCCAGCTTGTAGTCCACCAGTCAGAGCTTCTGATTGGTGGACATATATTTCTATGTATTATAAATTCCTTCATTTTGTGTTTAAGAAAACTTTGTAGCTGTATTGCCTGCGAAGATGATGTAAATTGACATGTGTCAACAAACAAAATACTCTAAATTATTGCTTATTCAGGACCCCTTGTTATGTTTATAAATAAAAAAAAAAAAAAAATAAAACCAGGGACTATTTTTTTTAAAAAATCAAACCACACTTTCAATACGATTTATAATATCTCCTGTAGTAAAAGTTATTATATTACTAACACTAAAATAATAAGATTTGAAATTACTCTATTATTGAGTAATTTGAAATACTAACGCTTTAACCACATAAATAAACGAGTATATGAATAAAAGGGACCTGAAGTGACAGAAAACTTTTTTTTAATTTTTTTATTTATTTTTTTAGTGATTTACAATTGTTGGACTTTCAACTTTATTTTAGACTAAACAGAACATTATTATAGTGAACGATTTTTCATTTATTAATTAATTTTCTGATGCGCATCAGGTTCAATTGACTCTTACCCCTTTGAATTAGTGTTTTTTTTTGTTTATAGTTGTAAGACAGCTTTTGTTCCGTGGCCTTGTATCTAGAAGGTGTTGGCTTGCCTCTCTGCTGCGCTTGTGTTACTGGTAGAGAGCTGCTTAGCATGTCCGTACATGTCTTCAAACTTTGAACACGTTTTTTTTTCTTCAAAACCTATTATATTCCCTTCAAATCCCTTTTCACGTGACCACTCACATATTTTAATGTGTCGCCCCCCCCTCCCCAATATAAAATTTTATATATTTAGCATCCACTCGTCAAGCCCTTTACAACAACATCCCACACGCCCTTATCATGCATTGTCATTGGCACCGAAAACGTGCCCCACGTTTCAGCTGTCTAGTTTGTCAGGATATTGGTTTAATATTTGTACCATAGAATAAAACAGATAAATTGGTTGGAGAATTAACTGAAAATGTGGAAAAAATAAGCCCTTTCTTCAAATCATATTGTGCATTACCATCTAGACTCATGTATAAAAAGTGGAAAATAAAAATTAATATATAAATTAATGTTTTCAAACCTGAACTCATGAATGGTGGAGGTGGTGGAACAGTCTGATTGACAATTTTTGGGGTAGGAGGTGCTATGCTATTGAATTCTTCTTGAGAAATGACATTGACAGTCTTGAACTTCTCTTCATTCTGTTAAATGTTTTATTTTTTTTTTAATTATTTGTAAAGAAATATAAATTCTTAAATTACAATAAAAGTCCATTAATCTTCTATCTCTTAGTTTGGAAAGTTTGATTTCCCAAAAGTTGAGAAAAATGGTCCCAGTTCCATCCCTGTTGTTAGGATTGATGGACGTTGTAAGAGTGATTGTCTTGATTGGCTGCCATTTTTAAAGAAAGGAGGGAAGGAAAAAAAAAAAATCTCCAAGGACCATTTTCCAATTATTATTATATTATTATTCGCCATTTAATAGTAAAGATAGTCCTGGCTTGCGAACAAGGAACCACGCTTTAACCTATGCACATAGGACATGTTTGATAATGACAGCTTCCATGTCCACGGTGGCTTAGTGGTTAGAGCATCGGGATGGTAACCCGAAGGTCCCTGGTTCGAGTCCAGGCCGTGGAATTTTCTTTACTATTTTTCACTAAAAAAAAATCTGCTCATTGCATGTGTGTCAGGATGCATAGCTGTTGGCTACATTTATCAGGTTATAGTCGATAATTTGTCACTTTTAATGACCCAGCAAGTCAATTCGATCCTATCTGTGATGGATTAAAGGACTTTTACTATAGTACAGATATATTTAATGCTGACTTACATATTCAAGTTCATCCCATAAATCTTGTTCATAATAATACAGGCCATCATTAATAACTTTCCCCAGTTCTTGAGTCATTTTAACTCTAGTTATCCAATCACCAGTTCGGTCAAAACCTTCATGTTTAATACTTTTTGCTGGAGGAGTCTGAGCAACAATTATGATTTTGTTAACCTCATGGTCACTCAGTTCATAATCAGAATCATCTGACCTAGAAAAAGAGAAATAATGTCATTTATTATCAGGATAACACAAATGGCTCCCAAATTTATACATGGTGAACTAAAACAATGGGCTTGGCTTATTCACATGGTTAAAATTTGGAATAAATTTATACAGCAAACTAAATCACTATACAATTAATTATAATACAAATTCAAAGCAAGAAAATTTTTTTGTGAACGTTCTATTACTTTGAATTATAGAGAGATCTTGGCCCTGGAACAGAAGAGAATATACTGAACCTAAAAATAGGGAGGAATTCGATTTATCGAGGTTCTACTGTGCCATTTAAATTGATCTTTGGGAAGGATAACAAAATCTAAGCACAGGAATCCCTTTTCTAATCGTTATCGTAACTGTGGAGTGTTTTGCCACTAAAAATCTCCTGAGATCCAACAAGTAAGAAGACCAAAAAATACTATATTCACTAAATTTACAAATTCAGTTTTATAAAATAAATAAATAGCCTGAATTTCATATTACATATCAAGAATAAACCTACCTATGATTTATAAGGAATTGTAGCACAGATGATAAAATTGGAAGAAAAAAAAATAATAATAATAATCAGGGGGAGGGGAATATCTTTTGATACGGAATTTTTTTTTTTCTTTTAATACATAAAACCTTATGTGACAGTCATGATGACACGTCACAGTTATTGTCTGTGCAACAGCTGACAAAAGATTTTAATCAAAGCTGTTCCCCGAGCCATATCTGGCAGAACCATGCGCCAAGAATTGAAACATCCAAATGGAAGTTGCATGCGCTTACAAAAACCCTTCATTTCCACAAAAATCAATGAACAAAAAGTAATGTCAACACGGTAAATGAACAAGTTTTGTCAGACCAGGAGTCTCCACATACTCTTGACTCATCGAATTCAATAAAAAAATTCTAAGAGCAGTTTTTCACCCAATTAACAACCTATGCAAAGCCACTCGATGCATTTCTCAAAAAATTCATAAAGTGTATCACCAATGCATACAGTTTTTATTAGAATCCTACTCTACAATTTGGGTATTTATAAACTGCACACATTGGGATAAACAGAGCTTGACAAAATATTTTTGTAGTTTTAGACAATTGGCTACTAGGTTTCAAAATTCTAGTAGCCTAGTAACAAAATTCAGCAGCCAACATTAATAATGCGTGTGGTGTTAACTAAAGTATAAACGAATTCCCAATTTTATCAATATGACATTAAAATTATTTTATTGAATCTGCAAAATTAAAATTAATTAACACAAAATTTGATCTTCAAATATGTTTTGTTTCGTCAGTAAGATTTGTATCGTCAAAAACAAAAAAGTAATGCTTTCAACGACCACAGATGTATCATGATTCTGAAAAAGTGAAGCTTGCGTACATGGTGAGTCCCTGGTATGTTTTGATAACAGTGATGTATTGCTGGTTTTGGATCAAAGTTAGACATACAACAACGATGATTGCACTTTTATCTTTGTGAGTTTTTGTAGCGATTCTTTCGTCAGCCTGGAAATGTCAGTTGCAGTGATGGAGACAAAAGATGAAACTAGCAGATATGATCACTTTCAACATCCTTTTTGCTTTTGGTGCAAGTTGCTATTGAGCTCTCCAAATGAGTTTTTATAATTTCAAAGTTATTGAGTAATGACATAGTCTCATGGTTTGCTGCAACCCATATTGCAATGTTGATAGAAAATCTTCTGAAATCTTCAAGAACTTCTGCTACAGTAGAACCTCCGTACAGCAAAACTCAACGGACCGGCAAAATCATTTCGCTATATAGATATTTCGTTGCATGGAGGTGGTGTTAAAATTTGAATAATTTTGATGTATAAATTGCTAATAATTGCATTTATATATGTATATATTTTAAATTTAGTATTTATATATAAAAATTTAGTGTTTTATATTAATTTGAATGCTTCTCAACATTAAGAACAAAACTTTTTCGATACTTGACATCGCTACCTATCTAAAGTCATCTAGGCCGCCATTGCTGAAAATTTTGTTTGGATGACGATTATTTTTCCTGAAATTATTAAAATTTGAAAGCAGACGGGTCGAAAATAATATTGTAATATGTATTTTACGGAAAAATACTGATAGAACGTATCCATAAGCGGGTATATTAAGGCCGACAAGTGTTTTTTCGTCGGCCTCAGTAAAATTACATTTCACAAAAATGTTTATGGGCTTAAACTTTCAATAAAATAAATTCATAAATTTGAACAAATATTAAAGTTTTTAATATAAAAAATCTTCCGAGTTTCAACAGCTTTTATAGTAGTTCTCGTGCTGATTCTCATAGAAAGTAAATTTTTAACATGCTTGCACATTTAAACTCCTCTGCAGGCCGCCATTATTCCTGTGCAGTGCATCATGGGTAGTTTGGTGCGATAACATTGTTCTTGAGAACTCTTCGTAAAATTAGCCTAATGCCAAAGCCGTAGCCGACTGGGCAGAGCTTGTGACGTAAGAACTTGTTTTTAACTTCGTTTGCGACAATTTCGTTCGTTGGTTTTCATGCTAAGTGAGGAACCAAATTTCGTAATAAAGAGCTAAAATATACCTTAAAATTTATTGTCTGGACCGAAAAATCCTTACGTTATAGGGATAATTACGCTATAAAGATTTTGCTATATGGAGATTGAAAAGGCATTAAATCAATAAAGTTTTTGCCGGGACCACAGAAAAATTTCGTTATTGAGAGAATTTGCTATATCGACGTTCGCTCTACGGAGGTTCTACTGTATTTGTTCCACTTCACTTAAGTTTTTTGGTGAACCGAGGTTTGAAAAATTATGATATATATGTGTTGATCCTCTTAGGTAACAGCCAAATGGCTACCACACATCGCATTTTAGTAGCCACCTCTGAACATTTAGTAGCATTTGGCTACCAGGCTACCGGTTTTGTCAAGCCCTGGATAAACTTTATGGACTCCTTGTACAGCATTATGATATTTAATGCAAGAGCATTTAAATATGGAATTCAAGAAATATCGATGCTCCAGGCTAATTGTAAATAACTAGTAATTGTAATTTGCTTACCACTCTGAGAATGTATTTTGTCTACCACTGGGAACATCAGCCAATTCTTCATCAAACTGGAAATCTAATTCTTCACGGTCTTCAAATTTCACTTCTTGCTCTACTTTCTTTTCCTTAAAGATAATTAAAAAAAAAAAAATTAATTCCCTATAAACGTAAATAATTTTTTTAAGTTTACAAGATTAACTGGTACCTTAATTTTAGGCGACACTTTTGAACGACGCTTCACTTCTTGCCAACTCTCTTCTCCTTTAGAATTTCTGATAGAAACTTGTTTATTAATGTCATTTTGACCCAATCTCTCAGGTACCCGTTTTCTTTCTTCCATTGGTTCCATCAAGTGTATTTCAATTTCCCTTTCACTCGATCTAATTTCTTTGTGAACTTCAGTAGTATCTTGAAAAAATTAATTAAAAAAAAAAAAAAATCAGAAAATTACATTCATCTCAAAATATACATGTCCAAAATTAAAAGTTTATTTTTAAACGGAAATGACTACGAATTATATTTTTCGTGTCTTTTGTATAAAAACTGTATCGGGATAGGTAATTTCAAATCAATTTGACATATGTACATTATATGGCCAAAAGTATCTGGTAGGTCTGGCTGTTCACATGGTCTGAATGGCTATCAAACAATATAAAAATGTTGTCAGAAGATCAGGAGCTCAGATATGTATGTTAAACGGGATGCCACCATTGTGGCAAATCAGTTCGTGAAATATTGGCCTTGTCAAATTCCACTATAAGTGATATAATTTTAAAATGGAAATGTCGAGGAAGTGAAAGTGCAGCAGGATGAAGTGGTAAGCCAAAGAAACTTACTGATCGCAGATCTCGACCTGAAGAGGGAGTCCAGGAAAATCGCATTTTCCTGATAGCATTGAGCATTCGTGAGTTTCTAAATGCATCATCGCTAGCAGGACTGTTCATGGAAAGCTAAGAAACGTGGATTTCAACAGATATGCAGTAAAGTGACGGTTGCAGTGGTGGAAAGCTCACCATGCCTTTTTTTTTTCAATGTAATTGTCCTGTGTTTACCACACTTGCAAAAGGTGTCATGCACCATCAGTGCATCCAATTCTGTAGATGTCTCGAAGTGACCACCCTATGGCATGAATGATGTCGATTTTTGTGTTGTAATGGTTCCCTGTAAGTGGCTCTTTCATTTTGATGAAGAGTTCGTAATCTCATGAACTTATTTTAGGCGAGTATTGCGGATATTCCGGTACTTCCCATTGCCACTCCTCATGCTGTCATGAAGGATGATAGGGGTAGTTTCCAGAAAGTACTGTTACTTTCTCCTTAAACAGTCTTTTGCATTACTACCTCATGCAACCTGAATTTTGATCGAAGAACATTGTTCCAACTTCATACAAACGTTGTTAGGGCGCATGTACTAATCTGATACTTCACGGCTCTGCAGTATTTGCCTGAATATCACAAACGTTACCACCCACTGCACTAGCTCATCTGACCTTTCGTTCTCGATTCCACAACAGCCCAAGCTCATGTGGCTCTTAGTCTCACTTGACTAACAACGGAATCCCTCGAACATGTATGTCACAGATTTCCACCAAATTGAAATATGGTACTCATTTGAAGCTACAAAAGATGCTTGCAAAATAAGAGAGTGCGGATTTTTGTTTCTTTAAAAATAAACCACGAAAACGAAAAAATTTGAGCACACATATTCATACAAGGACTCCATTGTTATGTGACTGAGGGTCAGTGTGTGTTTCGTTTGGTGGGGGCGGTGCGTGTGTGAGTGGATTGCGTATATGGAGTTGGGTATGGAGTTGGTTGTTATAAGTGTTAGCGCGCATGGTTAAATATTTTGACTATTATAATGAAAATTATCGTTTGTAAAATAAACAAACTGTTATTGTTGCTCAGAGATTGAGGTTTCCCTCTTCTACAACAATGCCATAGCCAGAGAGGCTGGGCTTTGTTGTACTGGGGAGAAATTCTCGGTAAAGTTGCAACCTTTCTAAATTTTGGTAGTTTTGTTAAGTTTTTGTAGATGTTAAGCGATAAGCGTCAGCGACGGACGTGTTGTGGAGTGGGCGCTGAACGATGCGCGAAAGCTATCGTGGTTGAGATTCGAAAATGGCGAGTTCGCAAAAGCCTTTTTTCGATAGTGATAGGAAAAAAAAGTATGAGCTTCGGCAGCGGCAGCAGACTGTTTTAATAAAAAAAAAACATCTGAACCCGCAATAAGATGTCATTTTGTATCAATAACGAGGAGGCAAATCTGCACGAGTCGTATTTTACAACATAGAACGATGTGAATGCTCTTTTGTCAACTGAGATGAGAAAACACCTTGCCAACGAGAGCGGTGAGATCGTTTAAATTATATTCGATGCAGCGTAAAATAACGTTTTAACGAGTTCAAGATTGAACATAAATCAATAAAAGTCACTAATGAAGATTTTGAGTCCAAGTTCGCGGAAATATTTTTTTATGCACCTTTAGTGTACGCGAGCGAAAGGGCAAAACCTATTAAGTGAATGCATACCGCTTTATAGTTAAACAAGGATAAAAACTAATAGGACAGTTATTAAGCTAATATTAAATTGAACTTTATAATTCTTAAAAGTCTAATAATTTAGTCTTGTCTGTACTAGTAAATATGAATAATTATAAAGTAAAAGTTATTTATATAAGTGATCATCGCAGTGCTAATTAAGTGTAAAAATAGGGATTTGGACAGGTATACACGGCAGCTATAAACCCCAGTGACAGAGAAATAAGGAATATAGCTAATTAGATAAGCTATATAATTGGTATTACTTTCCCAGGGTTACCGTATCCCTCCCTCATTTAAAAGGGGTACACGACGCTTGCGTGCGTTGTTTATATAGCTGTTAGCCATAACAGGATCAGTCAAACGGGCCACTCTACTTAATAGCAGGTCACTTATATGAACCAAACACAGATGTATGATAGTAATAAGGGTATTATAATCAGATTACATACACAATATGCCAATCTTTAAGATATTGTTCTTAACTTTGTTAAGAGACCCCAGATTTGTAATAAGTTATTAATTATTTTATTGATATTAGATTATTTCCAATTTGTTTGAGCAATCTTTAGATAAATATTAACGTCATTAGTAAACCGAAGCACACTGGGTGTATGTTTGTTTTTTTTTTTTCAACCTCTAACGAGTCCACCTTCCCTTGCTGCCACGTACGAAGGTCGGGTTTGTCCCACGACCCCATCTAGGTCATGCCCCTGCACGTGGGTGGCACAGTTAAAGCGGTGTACTAATGCTCTTAATGGAACTTCTTCCACTACTCACAGCAATAACTACGAACCCAATTCAGATGAAATAGACAGCAGCAGATGGCAATTGAATGGCTTCTCAAATTTCTAAACAAACTTAGTTTTTAAAATAGATTATTACAATTAGCTAATTGCCTTCCAGTAAAAAATGTCTAGAGTAATTAAAAACCATTTCCTTAATTTATTTTTTCATTTTATTAAATAATTCGGTAATCAAACAAGGGGCTGGCTTCATGTGCTACGTCGAGTAATACGTTGCGTTGGTGAGGGGGTATGTATCGCGGTGCTTTATAATTTTAAATAAAAATAGTATTCACGGATGCCTACCTCATCTTATAAATTATTTCGAGACGAATAATTGTACAGCAAAATTAAGGTTTTATGCTTAATAACAGTGCTCTAACTGCAATTCTTTATCGATCGCCGCTAACAAGTTCGCTTATCCTCTTTCCGACATGCTTTTTGAACTCTGCGCACTTCCAGGGCGCTTCACTGCCATGCAATGCTATCTCTTCCACGGTGTGCTTGCGCGCAAAAAAAAAGTGCATCGGAATTCTATGTGGGGTTCCCTTGTAAGTGTAGCAGCAATACTGCATTATTCGTAATTAAATATTAATTTTACACAAGAAAATAATTTTTTCTACTTAACATGTAAACTTAAGTACAGCCACATTTTTTTTTCATGAAGGCAGGATAGAACATGAAAATTTCCCATGTAAAATTGAAAATTAAAACTTTTATGCAACGAACTAAAATTAAAGGAATATGGAAAGAGAAATAAAATATTTTATATACCATCCATTTCTGTTTCGCTGTCCGCATCTCCACCAATATCATCTGAAGATGTAATACTATCAACGTGATCAAAATTATCAATGGAATTGCTTCCTGTAATTTGAAATTTTAAAACATGAAAAGATTATTAAATCCAGTAATCGACAAAAATATAAAACAAACAACAATTGCAAAAAACCAGAAAAATATAAAAGGGAAGAAGAGATGTGGATATGTTCAATACAATAAAAGAAATAAAAGACTCTTTAACCACAGGTTGCATTTTTCTTTTTAAAAATTTGTTGTGGTTAAAGAGTCTTCTACTTCTTTTATTGTATTTTAAAACATATGTTAATAAATTCTTGGAAATTCAAAAGTGATGAAAAATATTTTTAGAAGAAATAATTTCAAATAATAAATTCACATTTCCATATCAGTTGGACCCACAAACAATATGGGAATGAAATACAAAAATTTTAAATGAACATATACATAATAAATGAGGGGATAAGCTCTAAAATCCATTTTATAATTATTCAACGTAATTTTTTCGTGACAATTGTGCACATTTTCATGCAAAAGCCCCCTAGACCACGGCCTCCCCATAAAACTTTCATAATGAAATTTTATTGCATTGTTGATAGACTCCCTCTGCCAACGTAAGAGATGGAGATAATAAGTTTTTAATTATTTCACTATTTCTTGACCTAATTTAAAATCTCTATATGAAACACTGGAAATGACCTTTACTACGATATTCCTGTATGTTATTTGCTTTACAGAATGTAAAAATTAAATTTCGCATGCTACCTTGAGGATTGTCTCCTAAGGACAAAATAAAAGGAAAATGTTCTTGGAAGTTTCTTAAAAGCATATGTTTCGAGAAAAACGACTCTGAACTATGACGATGTTAAGTTTTGTTCGTAACAGATGGGCTAGCAACTCAGCTTCTATGCCAGCTATCTATTACATCTTGGCATTGAGTTTACATGTTTCCATGGGTAACAGGAGATGATTAACATATATCCTCTATTCAAGGTACGTTTAATTCATGATAATCTAATCAAAGCCCCTTAATCAATGTAGGCTTAGCTTCTCATCTATTACTGCTATGAAGTATCAGGTCTAGGGGAAAGTATTTTTTTTTTGTTTTTGCAAATATTACTGGCGCTCAGATTAATGCATAAATGAAGATATTATTCATCGAAATAATCTCCATTATCAACAGCCTTCTCCCAACGAGATGCTAAATCATAAATTCCTTTTTAATAAAAGCCACAAATTTTACAGTTGAAAAATACATCCAGTTCATGTTTTAGTTCTTCTTCTGTGTTGAAGCACTTGTTTCTCAAATGGTTATCGAGAGATCAGAAAAGGTGATAATCTGTTGGAGAGATATCAGGAGGTTACAGTGGATGAGGTAACACTTCCCAGGCAAGTTTGTTTATTGCCTGACGGGTCAGCTTTGCCGTATGCAGACGTGCGTTGTCAAGAAGAAAAACAACACCCTTACGGTTCGCAAGAGCTGGCTGTTTTTGTTTGACTTTTTCATGTGTACGCTGAAGCTGACCAACATGCGCGTCTGCGGTGATAGTTTGTCCTGGATTTTGGAGCTCATAATGACTACACAAGGTGTTGTCCACCAAACACTCAAGAGAATCTTCAAGATGCTCATCACCAGTTCTAAATTTTTTGAACCAATTCTGTTTAGTCTGGTCGATGACAGAATCATCACCGAATGCTATACAAATGTTACGAGCAGCCTCCACTGCTTTATGGCCAAGTTTAAATTCATATAACAGGCAGACTCGAATTATTGGTGATGTAGGTGCCATTTCAGGTGATTTTTCAAAATAAAATTGAATGTTTTCACTTAGATAAGTAAGTGCAAAACAATGACAAATCATTGTATGATTTGTATAAAAAATTTGCATTATTCAAATTATCCTATGAGAGGATTGTAACCATTCAAAAAGTAAGGGTGAAGAAACGAAAAAAACTTTCCCCTGGACCTGATAATTCATTACTTGTAAAAATAAAAAAAAAAACAGGTGCTGGCAGTTGGAGGCTAGTGATAAATGTGATAGGATGAATTTGAACTATGACGTTTATTGCTCAGACAAGGTCACCCGCCAAGTTGTAAAATATAGACTGTACATCTTGTAATTTCGGAGATAAGTGCTCGGTGTGGACATTATTGAATATGAACTACTTCAGAAATTAATAAACGTACATGCGTATAAATTGGAACGATTAATGGGCTATGTACTCCTGGCAAGCCGTCAAATTTTTCTCTAAACGTTTCTAGTCTATTAAAAACTTTCAAGAACATTTTTGTCTTCAGGAAACGATCCTCCAAATAGGATCTAACATTTAATTCACACACTGTATAGGCTATAGTTCATCCACCCTTTCCTTGCGCGGGATATAAACAAAAGCACGTGGTGAAGTGCAATTCTATTGGCTGATTGAGCCTTGCAACTTTCGTGTTCCTGGGCGCACACGAAAATATAGTTCACAAAAGAAAACGTGAAAACTGACTTAAAACTGTAACAATCAGTTCTGAAAACAACTAAAATCATTAAATGTTATTAATTGGGCTAAAAAAGATAATAAATTACACATAAATTGATCATTTTTTAAAGAAATATATATATATAAAAAAAAAAAGAAACGGGAGAAATCGACAACTCTCGTGCCAAACGACAGGACAGAAATCACCATCATGGGATTAAGGGATTAAGTGATTAAACATACTCCATGGAAAAGATTAAGATTGTTGTGCAGGAAAGAAAATATGTGTAAGATTATTCTTCATTAATTTATTCAAAAAATCGACTGTATTTATGACCAGGGCGGGGCAATTGTCCATATTCTTATCGTAACACATTCTGAGACATACTGAATACAGTACATGGCTTTTATATGTCTTGCAGCCAAGACTTTTATTTAGGATTTATTTCTCGTGTAATTTATTTAAAAAATCGACGATATTTATGAAATTGATAATGATTATTTGAAAAGCACTGATTATTGATATTTATAAAGTCAACGGGATTCATAAAATTCAAATAGACCAGGGCGGGGCAATTGTCCATATTTTTATCGTAACACATTCCGAGACATAAAGTAAATGGCATTTATTTGTCGTAGGGCCAAGCTGATTTTATTTATTTAAGATTTATTCTTCATGTAATTTATTGAAAACATCAACGATATCAAGCATGTTAGCTCTCTAATAAGTCCTCAAATATTCGCAATAACATTTTATCATAGGTATCAAAACCAATTACAGGGTCCGTACTCTTGATTAAAGATAAAATTACATGACTTTTCCAAAACTTTTCAAGGCAATTCAATACATTTTCCAAAACCATAATTTTTATATTTTTAAGAATAATATATTTACATCATTTATAAATAATTATTAAGAAAACATTAAATCTTTTCAAAAAACACTTTTTCCAAACTTTTCCAAAACTGAAGTCAGAAATCATTGATTTTCCAAAACTTTCAGGCCTGGAATTTTTTTTCTTCTTTTGATTTTCCAGGACTTTCCAGGTTTTCCATGACCCGTACGAATCCTGAATTATAAAAAACATATATAGCCAATTGTTGACAGAAGAGATTATAATAGCTGAACCAATCAATGCTATCAAATCTGATGTTCTCTTGGTGGTCCGCACTTTTATTGGAGTATAAATGGACGTGGTTTCAGTATCAATATTCAGTTCCAATATTCATACAATTCGTCCAATTCCAATTATTCAAATCCAACAGCAATTATTCCAGTATGTCTACTCACTTGGAATTTGTTGCGCATCGTCCAGGGAAACCTTTGAGAAGTGGTGAGAAACAAATTGTTTTGAATGTGTTCGTTAAGCTTGCGGAAAAGTACCCGGTTATGAGAATTTGTGACTTGGAGGAAATGACAGCCGATTTAACAGGGGTATCGGCACGAGCATGAACTCGGCACGTTCAGAAATGGAACATAATGGAAGTCTGTCTACACCTGGGAAAAAACGAAAGCGTCAAAAGCCTGTGAGAGAAATTCTTTGTGATGATTTTACGAGAAGTGCCTGAGCGACACAGTGGTTGATGAGCAGAATTCGATGGCAGGAATCCAACCCATTTCTGATAGGGATTAAAATCCCCAGAGGTTTGCAGATGATGGAATTTAAGGTTTGTTAAATGAACAACAAAGGTAAAATGATTTTTATCAATGATACATGATGATTAATATTGTAGACATTTTGGTTGTTATAGAATATTATTTTTATATTCTATATTCCATTGTGACCATGGATTTTTATTTCATTCTATAGTGTGTGTATGTCATGCTTAATTTCAAAATCTGTTTTTATTTTCTTTGTTTTTTCTCTATATATTTTGATCTATATGTTATAAAAAAAAGCATAGAAGGTAATAAATTTTCAAATCATCTCTTTATTTTGTTTAATAAGTTGTGCATGTCATGCTTAATTTGGAAATTTATTACAGGGTTCGTATGGGTCATGGAAAACCTGGAAAGTCCTGGAAAATCAACGGATTCTGACTTAAGTTTTGGAAAAAGTGTTTTTTGAACAGATTTAATGTTTTCTTAATAATTATTTATAAATGATATGCATATATTATTCTTAAAAATATAAAAGATTATGGTCTTGGAAAATGTATTGAAATGCCTTGAAAAGTTTTGGAGAAGTCATGGAATTTTATCTTTGATCAAGAGTGCGAACCGTGTATTATTATATTTTCTGTGTTATTTAAATAGAAATTGAAATATATCAAAAGAAAAATAATAAAATTCCAAACAAGGCAGGACAAACAAACCATATTGATATATTAAATATTCCCACAGTCGAAATATCCATAACAGAAATCGTCGTATACCATTGTTTCAACAATCATTCATTGTTAATTTTTTAAAAAAGTTGTTAATTCCAACATCTGGGATGATTTTATGATGGAAAGCAAATATGATAAAAAAAAATTGCACTTTCCTGCTATACTTTGGACCTCTCTAAAAAATTCAATATATATATTTTTGTTTGATAATTATTTAACATATATCGTACAATAAAGAATATGTCATGATTTTCATAAATTAATGTCTATCTTTTATAAAGCTTGTAAAAAATGTTTCAATGTTTTTTGATTAAATCGTATATCGGATGATTTTCATAAATTATTTTTTATTTTTTATAGCTTTTCTTTAAAATAGATACTTTTTCTTTTTATAATAAATAGTAAAAAGCCCTAAAGACTTACAATTGAATCTTTTGAGGGCATAAGGGATTAGTGGATTAAAGGATTAAAGGATAGAAAGATAGGGATTCATCTGGCCTTGCCAAGCCATGTGTATCAGGGGGAAGCTAAATTGATTCCTCCAATCACAGGAGCCTGCGCAAGGATACCTGGTGATTTCGTGGTGATTTTTTGTTTACATCCCGCACAAGCTTACGATGGACCGAGTTTAGTTGCATAGGCGGAATAAACGATCGTTGCGCTTACTCGTGACGATTGTTAACAACATTTAGATGAGCCACAGTAGGCCTTTCATTATAATCAACGCAAGGATTCGTTTTATAACGCAAATTGTGCCTCCTATTAGTTCTTCATTGTAGTTTTCAAAGTGTGAATGTTGATTGATCTCGACGGAAATTTTTATTTAAAGATAATTTATTTATAAAAGCCATTAGTAAATCAGTAAAAAATACTTTAAAAGACATGAGTCACCCTGCCTCTTTTAACCCCATAAAGCTTCATTCTCTAACGCTAAATTTCGAAGAGCATTTTGAAAGTATATTAACAAATCTCTTATTAGGCAAAAAACTATTTGAAAAAGGCTATGTTCATCAAATTGTTCAAAGAGATGAGCTTTTTTTAGTGGATTGTATTCCAAAATTACAGATGTTTTATTTTAATTACTTTCTTCCCATTTTATATGCTGCTAATTAAAAAAAATAATATAATTATATAATTATAAACAAAAAGATATTTGTAATATAGCAATTTATTTCTTTTCAAATAAATAATATAAAGTGCTTTTTCTTATGGCTTTTCCATAATATTCTGCCAGCCAGGTGGCCGAGAGGGCTAGGGCATAGGCTTTCTAGTTCCGCCTGATCGTGGATTCGAATCCCGCCATGGATGTTTGTGTTTGTCCCGGGGTGCGTACAGATATAACTTGTGTAAAGGCGCAAGATGACCTTTGTAGTCGACGCCAAAATTTCTAATAAACCAAACCGTAGTATTATTCTCTTTAATTAAAGGAGGTTGGCTGTTAGCAATGATACAGCATAAGTGTATTATTGCATCTATATGAGGTTGTAGTGCTATGAGAATACGGAGGGTTGATTCAGATAAAATGAGACGACTTTAAACGCCATGTATGACCTTGACGGAATGTGATTTGCATGACTCGTCCACTATTCATGGGGATTAGCTTTGTATACACTTGTTGCTGTTATTTGGGACATTTCGTGCTGAAACATGGCTTCCAAAATCACAGCTTTTTGGGAAGGGTATATGTTTGGCCTTTCCGACGCTAACTTCAGTCTTTCGTGCATTGTGTAATTATGCAAACGAAATGGTATTGTGGTATCCAAAGCTACTGTGGGTCGAATAATCAAAAACAACAACTTGCGACCATCTAATGAACGTGGACGAGCAGAGAAGCAGACCAGAAACAAGCCCCAGCCAACACGCCCAGCTCAGATGGTGCGAGAAATCCAGTCTGAAGTGCTGAAAGAAAATCCCCCCCACACAGAAGTCTAGCCCAAAGGAAAGGTATTTCACAGGCAACAGTCTCCAGAATAATTCATGACAATCTTGGGCTGGAGCGATGTCATAAAGCGCAAAAGTTTGGATCCACATGGACAAGGCATAAAGCCACACTGCCAAGTCATCTGTGGTTTACTACAGGAAGATGAAACAGGAGATGGGCATACGAGTATTCCCTTCTCTCATGTGCCTGTAAAATCTCCTGACACATCACCGATGGATTTCTGTGGTTTTGGTCTCCTGAAACGACGGCTCGGAAGTCGCCGACCAAGAGCCGTTGATGGGCTATGGAAAGTGTGTCAGAAGGTGTGGAACGAACTTCCCATGGAGTCCCTCAAACTCAGCCTACTTCAGTGGAAATTACGGTGCCGGGAGATAGTCCAACAACGTGGCTCTCACATCGAACACAACCGATGGTGGCGCCATGGTATTACATCATCATAACAGAACTGCAAAGTCGTCTCATTTTATCTGAATCAACCCTCCGTATAGTTGAGGATTTGACATAATTTAATCCGCTGAATGGCTCGTTCAACATGAATTCTTACTGATGCTATACAGTAACTTTGTTCAATCTCATCATCTGTAAATTGTTGATTATAAGCTAATGGAGGAATTATTAACATTGCGTTACGATATAAGAGCTCGGATTTAATTAATGGGATTGTTTGCGAAAACGAGATCACCTGGCTCAATCAGGTTTAAAAATCCACAATCATTAGTTATAAAGGCATCTGTTGCTCTTTCTGCATAAGCTTTAGATGCGAGGGGAGATCAAAAAGTAAGTTGCACTTCCACGGTATGGCCATTTATTACACCACCTATACAAAAGCAACACGGCTATAGCAGTATACAATGTAGGTTCACTTTTCCACATAGTCCCCAAGAGACCCTAAACATTTATCCGAACAATCAACCAACTTTTCGATTCCAGATGCATAGAAACCTCCTCCAGCGTTTTGTAACCACACGGTGACAGCCGCTTTCACCTCCTCATCGTTTTGAAATCGTTGTCCATCGAGTTCCGTTTTGAGCTTACCGAAAAGATTAAAGTCGCATGGCGCTAAGTCGGGACTGTATGGAGGATGTTGCCAAACCTCCCACTTGAATCGCTGCAGCAGTTCGCACGTTTGGCGGGCCTTGTGAGGTGTTGCGTTATCGTGCAACAAAATCACACCGGCGTTCAATTTCCATATACAGCAGCGATTTCATGATGAATGTCCGTGCAATTCACCCGTTTGGCCCATAGAAATCGGATTGCTGCTCGCAACCTCAAGTTTGGAGTGGACATCCAGTTGACGCGCCATTGCTTTTAGCCCGCTAGTCACACAAAACACGACGGGAAACTACAGCAAAAGTCCTATCAGTCGTCTGCGTAGTTAATGTCCCTTTCTCCGCTTTGTCCAAGATTGCGACACACAGCGTGCTCCTGTGGCGAGTTAGTGCAACTTACTTTTTGATCTCCCCTCGTACTATAGTGACTATGGTGATTGTACCGGGTTGTGACCTAGTTTTACCCAATTTTACCGCTTGATGGCGACACCAGCGTTACGCAACTAGCCTATAATTTACTTTCTTGAGGAAAAGCTTAAAGAGTCCTCATTTGTAGAGGGAAAAGTGTCAATAGAATTCTTTTGAGCAGACCTTCAATCTCACTACTCAAAGTGATAACACTGTCCAACCACAAAAAATTACTGAACAGAGAAGCACCGTTTCTAAGGTAATTTTTTGCGTATATCTCACTTTTGCCTATCAGGTCTCAATTTTTCGGAAATCGTGATTGAAATTTTTATATTTTTATGTAAATTTGACACTTACACGTAAATATACAGTCGAAATCTACACGTACATATTTTAAATATACAGTAGAAATCCGTTAATACGAAAAATTTTGCTGGCCCGTCCCCGTGAATGATATTTACATGTAAATTCATCCTCTTAATACGAACGATTTTTAATTAAGTCTGGTTAATACGAAGGAAAATTTCAGAAATTTAGTGAGAAAATAGTGATCAGAATAAAACTTTTAATAAGTTTTCGAAGTATGCAATTTTCTAAAATAAAAATTAAATGTTTTCTGTCATCTATTACCACTGACTTCTAAAGAATCACATGTTCTTTCGGGCGTGACAAACACCACTAATCACGTGGTGTTCACTAACGCGAATCTGATTGGTTCTGTATGAGAGAGCACTTGTTTCAAAAGAAATTGAATCACGTGGAAATTTTAAACTGGAATCAATCTGTCTTCTTCGATACAGACTACACAGCTGCAGATGCCATTGAAAAACCAAATGCAAAAAAAGGGCAGATCGCTAAAGAATTTGAAACTCCTCCGTCAACTTTGTCACGCTAATAAAAAACACTGAAAAAATAAGACAACAAGCAGAGACAAGCGGGACACTTAAAAGGAAACGGATGCGAACAGCAACACATGAGGAAATGGAAGAGGCATTCCTGAAATGGTTTCAACAAGTAAGTTTACTTTTTTCTATATTCTACACATCATTGTGTACTGTATTATGTACAGATGATGAGATCGTTCAACAGTGTCTAGAAAGAAACCAAGATGGCAGAGTTGAAAGTGATGATGATCCCGAGCAAATTCAGCACTCTGCTCCAGCGTATGATTACTGTGATGGACGATCTCAAATCATTTATTTTATATGGGGGAAATGTTCCTCCAGATTTATTTACATTATACTCAAAAGTAAACAATGTTTTAAGCCGAAATTTTGTAATGTCACATAGACAGACCAAAATAACAGTTTTTTACTGAAGGAACGGAATTAAAATGTACATATAACAACAATTTTTCTATGCTTATTTCGAAAAATTAATGAGATTGATGGATAATTTATTTATTTAATGTGGATAACTTAATAATGGATAACTTAATGTGGATAACTTATTTATTTAATGTGGATAATTCTATGCACATTATCAGAGTTGATGGATAATACGAAAAAAATTTATGGTTCCGACGATTTCGTATTAACAGGTTTCGACTGTATATATATTTTTATTTTCAGCTACATATAATACTTAAATAAATGAAAATGCCTAGAGGAACTTGTAAACAACAAAGGTTTATAAGCGAAAAATATCAAATTACGTCAAAAAACTTTATAATCTATATTTCGAAATTGAAGTGGGAGATCAAGATAATTAAGTGAAACTATAGTGTTTGGTCTAAAATGCCTTAATTTACAGAAATTTGGTATATGATTTACCAAAAATTGAGACCCGATAGAGAAAAACGGTTTGCAGATTCGGAAACAACGCACCAAAATTACCAAAAGTCAACTACTCTTCGCCTAGTAATTTTTTGAAAGTTAAAAATTGTTGGACAGTGTAATCGTTTGTTCACCACTCAAACAAGATTTTAACAGTCTCATCCTCACTGGTATCAACTTAAAGGTGCTATTCTTTTCTACTTTTCCAAA